>JANAVB010008799.1:3371536-3638359 GCA_029216955.1 Iris pallida
CGTTCAGACTTGGGAAGGCGTGCTGCCAACTCTGTCAGTTCAGCATTTAATATTGGTGACATTCGATGGACAGCTGAGTGGGCGCGTCGGTTGACGTTCCACTAGGCGTATGAGGGCCCATCCTCTTTGATGCGCTCGGTACAGGGCGCATCTGTGGGAGGCGCTTGGTGTTTGAAGGGGTGTGATGCGCTGTCCAGCCGGCGCATCCGATACGTCTTTGATGATGCGGCTGTTTCGCTTCTCGAGTGCTTTTAAATAGCCGTTTGGCTGAAGTCGAGGCGTCCGGTTCATCCATTTAATGTGAGTTCATTGCTCGGAACTCGGAGAGCCATCCACTTGGCGCGTGGGTTTGATCTGCCCGGCCTATAAATAGTGGCATGGAGAGAAGGTTTGCCTCTCATTCCCTCACGTCTTTCCAATATGAACTCAGGTTCTCGGGTGCATTCTGTTGACGAAGTGCTCCGAGGGTGAAGATGAGATGCCATGTTGTCATTGATGCTCTTGAAGGTGACTGTTACATCCAAAAGACGGAGTCGAGGGCTTCTGAGGCAGGCGGAAGGTGCCTGTTGCATCCAAAGATGGGGATGCTCGGGCCTCGTCTCCGTTGTTCCGGAAGAGCCATAGATCGGAATGGCGGTACTAGGCTCTCTCTTCCTTCAAAGTGGGTGTCACCCGCTCTGATTGTGTTGAAAGCTGCCTTTCGCCGTGATTTCGATCACGGTCTTCCTTAGCCTTTGGAGGCTCTTTTGAAGCCTCCCCTGGCCACAGCTTTGCGGTGCTCTTCTCTTCCTTGGTTCCAGCCAGAGGGTTAAATGCTTTGTGTATCGAAGCATTTATCAGGCGAGCCTGGTTGGAAGAGCGGCACATAACTGGGCTCTGCTCGGCCAGGTGAGCCTGGTTGGAAGAATAACTGGGCTGCTGAAGGGATGCACATAACTGAGCTGCTGAAGAGATGGCGGGATGCGCCTGGTTGGAGGCGCATGACATCTGCTGCGCCTAACTGACAGCGCATGGTGACTGGCAGCGCATGGACTGCTGCGTCTATCTGGAGGCGCATGGTGGCCGCTGGCTGTAGACTTGGGATCTTTCCTTTGTAAAAATTCTCCTTTGTACAACCTTTTCTAGACATGTAATAGACTTTTATATAAATAAAAAGTCCTTCTTCAAATGTCTATGGTTATTGACTTTGCTGTGAAGTGTTCTGTTCGAGTTCTGGTGCATGTAATGTCTGGCGCATGGGCTTTCTGGTTGTAAAATTCCATGCTTCTACATTCCCCAATCCATAACTTCCCATTTCAATTCCTTTTTGGCTCAAATCTTTTGCATTGGGTTCTAATTGATCCCTACTTTATGTTCATGGAGAGAAATCTCAGGTTTGAATCAATTTGGAGATATTGGCTAGCAAGGAGGAATCCCCCATTTGAAGCTTTTCCATGCAATTTGCACCTATAGGTAAACCTTTAAATTGATGTAAATTTCAGTTTTCTTTGCATGTAGGGCTAGATCTAGGAGTCCCCTAGGTGTCCTAAATTTGGGTGGATTTCGTGTCCGTTTGGTGTCCGTATCGGACACGTGTCGTAGTGTGGTTAGGTGTTTGTTGTAATGCCTCTATGAACTTTTTGTTCTCCATTTTCAAAACAAATTATATATTTTGAAAGCTCCTAATGTGTGGAATATATTTCGTGAAGACTGAGTTTGATTTGACACTATTTTCGTGTCCAAAATTGGGTCGGACGCTGCACGACACGCGCGCTCAGTGCCCTGCTACCACCCCCTGTTTTCTCTCTCATTTTGCCACGTGGACTCTGCCACTTGACACGAGGGTGGGGGCAGTCACTGACATGACCCCAATCAAGTTTGGTGAGTCCTCATGTCGTGTCGGACACGTAATTGGACGTGCACGGGTTTTACACTGAACTGCACGCAGTACAGTTCGTGTTCTGACACGGGCTTCGTGTCGCCCCTGGACACGTCGTGGTGACGTGTCAGGGTATCGAACGTGTAGCCCTATACTTGGGCTACATGTGGACACGAACACGTGGCTCCATGTGAGCTGTGTTGTGTCCACGAAGCATCGACACGTCTGCACGACGCTGTCACGTACAACTGGGTCTGTGTGTATTTATTTTGAGTGTTTTGATATCTGGACACACTCGTGTCCACTTGGTGGGACACGAACAAGTAATAGACACGTGCAGGTGTTCTAATGTTGTACCAACTATTGATTGGTGTTTTAAATGTATGGGAATTCGAAATATGGGAATTCCCCATTTTTCTTCTGAACTGTGGTGTATCAGTGATATGTTCACTGTTCTTATTCCTGTTTGAATTTCATTAATGATTTATAGCATGTTTTATGATAGTTTTAATTACTACACATCATATATCCTGTTTAGAATGTAGGGGTTTCATTTTTTGTTGAATGGATGGATGGGAGTTCAATTCCAGTGATGAACTGTTACATAACCTGAGATGGTTCCTAGTTGAGTTGTTTTTAATTTTGTTATCTAGCCTGTGATTAATTGATTCCTGAACTAAGTCCTAATCACATCTACTAATCTCTGATGTGTATAATTCAATTGTTATGATGGGTTAATCGAGTAGGATTGGGAAGAGCTGGGTTGACTGATACTTAATATCAGTGAGGGTATCACTGATACTATTTTCGAATTTCATTCAATTGTTAATATCATATATTATGATTAATTTCACTATAGATTAAATATCATGTTAGGATATAGGAGATTCATGTGTTGTGTATAATTGATTGTAAGGGGATGTGGTATGTTAAAATGCTGTAAAAACTGATTTAGTGTAGGTTTAAATAATTGGTTTCCCCTTTCCCTTTTAACTGAGTTCATGAGATGTTTAAACTTGATATTAGTTAGATTTTTAACTTAAATTGAATTTGATTCACTGTTAAAACAAAACTGAGATGTTAATATGAACCTGAGAACTTCATATGTATTGAATTATTTCTTTTCTTGATGAACTGAGACTCTTCAATGAACTGGTTTCCTTTCCTTAAATGATTTCTTTCCAATTTGTGAAAACTGAAATGAAATCCTGAGATTCCTATTGCTTAAACCTGTACACACACACTTTTGTACTAAAATCTGAGAACTTTGTTCAGTCCCTATTTGTTATAGTATCTAGAATGTATTATCAGGTTGTATGCCTATATACCCCCCCCTGAATTTCAGTTTAGATAGACATATGGGTTAGATGCTAGTTCATAGGTCCTTGGGTCAATACCAGGTATTTGAGCCTATGTACATTGGCACTGTTTTTCCTTTTGAACTGAGATTCAAGTGACCCTAATGTTCTTGTTATCCTATGTATGCATCTGTGTATATATATGTGTAAACCTGAAATGGATTTGGAAATAATGTGAGGGTCTAAACTTGATTGTTTTCAGATTCCTTTCTTTTTTACTTTTATTCTTTACATTTGATTGTATTGACAATAGGTTGATGTTGAAATTAGGATGGATAGGCTAGAGGGGAAGGAAGGGACTGCAATGCTATTGGCAGCAAGGCCTTGGCATGCACTTGGTCTGTGGTATGCAGAACAGTAGCAGCAGTATGCTGCAGTAGCAGCAGTATGCTGCAGTAGCAGCAAATGGCAGGGCCCTGGCCACTGGCCAGTGCCTAGAGTTTGTGTGTGAGGCCAGTGGCAAAGCCTTGAGCCTGGGTTCAACTTGAGTATCAAGGTTTCCCTCATTACATGAGCAACTGCCATACCCTTGTAAACAATTTCCTTTATGATACAAGTGGGTTAGGAGTGAGGGGAAGATCTGAGAGGAGAGTAGTGTTCAGGAATTTGGGGTTAGAGGTAATGGGATTGGATGTAAATATATGTTCTAGGTAAGTATATATGTGTGTGTATGAGAGGAGAGGTAAAGGATGTTGAGTAATGAATGTTTGAGGGAAATGGTGAAGGTTGTGAGTGATATAGGATAGATTTTGAGTTATATTAAATATAGGTTATTGATACTTAGTATAGGTATAGGTTGAGTGTCCTTGGGTGAGTGTTTAGAATTGAGGTTAATGCATACACCTTAAGTATATGTGGTATGGGTATTGGATAATAGTTTAAGGTCATGGGTCTAGGTAAGTTAGAGTGGCCTTGACATGTAGCATGTGTAGGAAATGTGGGTAGTCTTAAGTATAGGTAATGGGATCACCTATGTGATATATGACAGGGTATGGGTATTAAGATATTGGCTTACATTGTGTTAAGGTATAGGTTGATATATGGGATGTTGATCTGGTATGACCTAGAAGGAGCCTAGTTAACCTTGTTTTGACTCAACAGTCGACCAAACCCTAGAATTGACCAAGGGTTGACCAAATAGCTCAGGATTGACTAGATGTTACTTGGGTTGACCCAGAGTTGACCAAGTTTGACTTGGACCTAGTTTGACCTAGACAGTTGACCAGGTTTGACTTAGAGTTGACTTTGACCTAGTTTGACCTAGAAATCATGTAGTTTGCATTGTAGCTTTCAATTCTCTTGTATTTTACACATTATAACCTGTACTGCTCTATTTAGGACATTGTGACTCCGGTGCAGACATCTGATATTACATTACTCTTTTCAGAGTATCAGGCGAGTACATTCTCTGATAGTTCTTTCATTTACTTGTCAATTACTGTATTTCAGTTCTAGTTAGCTGTATGTGATTCTCTGTTACAAACACGTATTATTATTTCTGAATCCATATGCGACACACATACTTACTCGTCTTACCTCTATTATTCGAATCACCATACGAATCACCATACGAATCACTATTCGAATCACCTATTCGTATCTTCATATGGTTGGACTTGTATTCGTCTTATGTGTTGGATTATGGATTCATTTGTATTAGACTGGGGGCAGAAATACTTGATTAGACATGTGAACATTCCCACTATTCGAACCACCCCCTGTGAATATATTCGAACGATAGCCATTCCACACCCGGCCAGGTGTATGATGTGCCGGATTTACCCTTAGCCGTTTACATGTCTATCTAAGTATTTTAAAACACACTTGGAGAATTTATTCGAATCATTATTAGAACATCATGTGAATCACTATTCGTATCATCTTATTCGTATCACCTTATTCGATTCACCTTATTAGAATAATGATTAGAATTACATTCGACTCATCTTATATTAGACTCACATTGGGATTACACTCGACTTATATTGTACCATCTGAACTCATTATGTTACTCTAGTTCAGCTAGATCTTATTTTTACAGTCTTCTTTGCTATGTTTCTCTTCTTGTTTAGTTACCTTACTTTATTGTACCTTAACTGCTTCTCTACATCTCTACCTGTATAAAACTGCCATATTCATCAATACAACTGTCTATAACTGCTTTATAGTTCTCTGTCATTTACTTGAAATTTCTTGATGAAATGTACTCGTTCCTGTCCTGACTGGACCTGTTGAAAATATTACAGATGATTGCCCTGAGGACATTTGCCCTACTTGTCTTGGAGCAGGAGATGGCTTAGCTACCTATGGCCCGACACTCAGGAGTGATCGGGAGACTAGCTAGTAGACTTGGTTTAGTTTTCATGTTTTAGAATTCGAATTGTAATAACTTGAGATACGAGTTTGTATTTGAGTTTGTTTGAGATATTATTATTTAGTAGTTTATAAATGTTGTTATTTAGTTTTTAGTTATAAACTTCTGTGTTATCTAATCGTGCTTAGACTGTGATTGAGATTTCATTATATCTATACTTGTCCTCCGTTCGGAGTTGAGATTTGAAGTACATTATATAATTGCGTGAGTTGTGATTAGATAGTAACCAAGGACAGCGTTCTACCGCCGACAATGCGGCGTAGGGTGGACATACCCACTTCTCGTGTCCTTACTCTAGGGTGCGGGTCGTGACACGAAACTACGACGTCGCTAAAAACCGAATTCCCGAAGGGAATCGGGGACCAGTCTCATCATAGACAGAATAAAATAACGGGACAGAGGTTATACCTTGGGTTGCTCGCTAGAGCTCTCAGATGCAAGTTTATAGAAATAACGGGATCCGAATTGCAACGGAAAACCCGAAACTCTGCCGGACAGAAGCTGGGAACCTCAGGACAGCGCTGGGTTCAGATCCGCGGGACTGCGGGTCACCGGAAAGAGGGACAGACTTGGAGTCCGGCTAGGGCACGTCTGGACTCGGAAAAGCCAGGAGAAAACGGGTCAGCGCTGAACGCTGGGAGTGTCGGCGAAGGGCGCCGACGGAGTAGGCCGGCGGGGTTGCGGCCTAAGGGCGCTGCGAACGGGGGGTCGGGCCGGAGGAGGCGCTGGGAACGGGGGCGTCGGGGTCGAACGCCGGAGGGTCGCACGCCGGGGAGGGGGTCGGCCGGAAGGCACTGTCGGGTCCGGATCTCGCCGGAGAACGCGGATCGGGGCACCGGGAAGCGGCGGAGTTCGGATCCGCGGGTGGGGGTGTTGGAAGAGGTTGGCTTGGAGCTCTGGGGGAGAGGGAAGTGTAGGGAAGTTGGGGTTGGTGTTCTGTGAGAGTGAAGAAAAGAGATGAGATGGTTCTCTGGAAGGAGTGGGAATATAAGGGGGAGTGGTGATGATGGAAGTGGTGAATGGGAGAGTAATGGGGAAGTTAAGAATGTGAAACGTGGGGTTGCTCTTAAGGAAAAAAGTGGGTGATGGGTTAGTGGTGTGGAGTATAATTAGGGGAGAGTTTGAACGTGAGAGGAGGAGAGGTAAGTGCTGGTCCTTCGTGGACCAGCTCAAAGACGGAAAATATTATTTTTTTTATTTTTTTATTTTTTTAATAGAAAGAATTCAGAATTTCAAGGGTAAGATTTGGACTGGGTCTGGGTTCGGGCTCGGGTCTTGGTTCGGGCTCGGGTCTGGTCAACATCCAAAAGTCCATGTTTTTAATTTTTGAAATTTATTTTAACACTCAAAAAAATAATACTAATAATTATAATAAATATAATACTAATATTAATTAACAAAAATTGGGTTTCACAACATGTAAGATAGAGCAGTAAGGCGTCCCAAACGCTCAGTCGAAATGTTCTTAGATCTGGCGGTACAAAATATAGCCAGATGATATAGCAAGGTATACACAATTATTATCAACTGCAGTCTGACTTAGTTACAATTATGTAAAAGTAAGTGCAAGACAATCCGACTAACATGTCGGTGCCAAACGGCAATAAGTAAAGTAGCAAAACGAGCAGGAAAGTAAGGAACCCACTCGTGTCCTCCTGCGATCATTCCTCTAGTATTGGCCATCTTGGAGGTAGAGGTAAGCTGAGTCCTCGGGGACTGGCTCTAAATCTGGCCATGCAAAACCAGAGAGGTTAGACCTCTAATAGCAAGTACCACAAGACACGACATGAGAATTAAAACTAGTGATAAGAGTTAAGAATAAATATATAGGTCTCTGCTTGCTACTGGGATTCACACAACATCACGACACTTCAAACCAACTTTCCAACCAAACAAGGACAGAAGTTACCCGTCATGTCCTGACATTCTGATCATCTCAGTTAGTTAACAGAGTAGGTACAGTACACAAACAAATCAATTTAAACGGCCATTCGACTACTATGCCTGCTACTGTAAGTTCCAAGTTACCTGGAAATATACAATAAGGTTTCCTCAGTTCTTACTATGTACAAGCAAGGCTAGTCTACCCAATCCATCAATTGCGCCAATCATGAATTAGACGAGTCCCAGCGGACTCCCGTAATCAATATACAATAAATAATATAAGCAGATACCGCTCCCTGCCGTGTGGCAGATTTGCAGTATCTGTGGGAGCCAGCCGGCATGTCGGGCACTAATTGTCCCAAGGATGGCTGCCATGTAAGAACTCAGGAATCCATTCTCTCCATGCAATTATTATTTTATTTAACTTAGTAGTCCCTATGTTAAGTGAAATCCTATGCCGTGGATCATGGTCATTCAGAATGAGTACTTTCGTACAAGGTACGATATAATAACTCTACAATGCTGTCCGTGCGGTTAGGTTGTAGGTCTTACATAGCATAATGCAACAATCAAACCTAGCCACGAAATAATCATGCCTTGACCATAAGGTACACATGCTGCTTTTGTAGAAAAAATAAAGTCTGCACGTGTCCATATGCCAATGTTCGGGATCGGCTAGTCGATTGCAATAGTTCATGTTAATATGAACGTGTCTCATTCAATTTCAGTAAGACGACTAGCCAGTCTCTTTAGTTCCAACTAGGAACGCATGATTAATCATTTAGTCAAGGTAACAATCAATGTCAATTCGTGACAAGGCATGAAAGTCAAACTAGCATTTAGTATGGTCGAGTCTATAACTCTCAGGGTTAAGTTCCAGTCATTCTGGGTATCCACAACCAATCAAGACACATGGTACATTCCACACAACAATATATTAACAATATTAACATATCAGGATTATATCAAGTTCATGTCAAAAAGGCGTAAGGATATAATAAGGAATGCCATGTACGTCAAATGAGTACGTTCAATGAATTACGTCAAGCCAGAAGAGTACGCCCAATAAATACGCGTAAAGGAAATTTACGCGTGAGGAAATTTACGTGAAGGGATGAAGCTTACGCATAAAGGAATACGCTCAACAAAGGATAAAGTTGCGCGTAAAATTCGTCTTACACCAAGCCAGAATAGTACGCGTAAAAATAAGTTACGCGTAAAAAGTGATATTACACGTGGAACGCTGTTCGCGTAAAGAGTCAAGTTTATGCATGGATCTGGTATGCATAAAAGAAGTACGCGTAATAAATGGAGTTTTACGCATAAACTTGTACGCGTAAAGAATAGGGTTACGCGTAAAACTTGTATGCGTAAAGGGTCAAGTTACGCGTAAAAACTCGTACGCGTAAAAATAGTATAGTTTTACACCTGAATGAATATGCGTAAAGGAATAACTTACGCGTAAAACTTGTACGCGTAAAGAACTACGCCAAGCCAAGGGGACTTGCGTAAACCGAATTTACGCTGACACGAATGATCGTGGGCGTAGAGCTCGGTACTACGCGGGCACATAAAAACGTGGGCGTAAAGTCGATACTTACGCGAGCACGTATAACGTGTGCGTAAAGAATCTCTAAAACTTATTCCTATGAAAACTTCAGTCTAATCCCCAAATGGGATTCACATGGGTCAGAATGGCGTATAACACAATCTAACAATCTGGAACGAACAAAACTTGGAAATAAGGAAGTTTGATAGATCAAAACCACTGAAATTCGAAAAATAGCAATTTCTATCTACTAAGAATGAGACTTCAAAATGCAAAATGCCAAGTTCTAAGCTATCTTAGAATTACGAGATGGAGATAAATGAACCATAAAAATGGGTTCTCATGTGGAGCAAGATATACTTGCCTATGGGTAGGTGGAGAGAGTTATGAGGAAGAAGAGTAAAGGAGAAGGAGTAATGAGAGAGAAAGGGGTGGGACTTAAATGGGGGTAGTGGTAGGTTGGGTTCATGTTGAACCACCCAAGACCGAAAAATAAACCAACCCAGGCCGAACCCAAATGCAAAGTAAAAGCAGAAAGTAAATACAAAAATTTTTACATAAAATTAAAGAAATTTAAATACAAAATAATACATGATAAATATTAAATAAATATTCAAGCAGTACACGTATAAAAATATATTCTGGAACAGGGAGTGACAGAGTGTATGACAATATGCGGCCAAATTCAAAACTGGCCAAGTTTGTTTGAGACTATCTACATACCACTGCAAGTCGAGCTCGACATTCGTAGTGGGCCTGCGTTCCACTATCTGTGCTCATGTCTCGGTGCCGAATACAAAACCATGGGCGAGGCACTCAACCATGTCCTTCGTCTGGAGTCCGAGTATCCTCCTACTCCTACCGCGCTGTTCACTTTAATAACAAACGTCATAGTAATGCGGGAGGCAACAACGCGCACAAGCGTCAACATCGCGGCAACCAGACGAATGATCGAATGGTTTGCGAGTTCTGCCACAAGGAGGGGCACCTGGTCACTGAGTGCCGACTTAAGCACATGTGTGTTTCGCGTACGGCAAAGAAAATCACTTCGCAAGGGACTGCCCGGAAGCTACGACGAACCAACGCCCCCGCAACACCAACAAAACCGAGGCCAAGTACCTCGGGCTCCACCGACCGCACAACAGAATGGCCAAGACCGTCGCCCCAATGCTTAGGGTCGCGTCTACGCCATGACTCGAGACGAAGCGTTCGCGTCTGACACAGTCGTGACAGGTATACTGCAATTCAATGATAAATCTGCTCGTGTATTGTTGATTCAGGTGCCATACATAGTTTTTATCGGCAAACTTTACCACCGAGCACAAATTTTTCTTGACATCACTGGACCTCGATCTCACTGTTAACGTACCGTCGGGCATGCCACTACTTGCAAATTTATTCTGCGAAGACGGAATCATCTGTTAGGTGGTCAAAAGATCAGTCTCGATACGATAGTTCTAGATATTAAGGACTACGACATCATTCTGGGGATGATTGGCTCGGTCCGTGCAACGCAACCATAGACTGCGCTGAAAAGAGGGTCACATTCCACATACCTGGAGTGCCTGAATTCTGCTACTCGTGTGGTGAGGCATCGTCGACCTGCATGGTGATCTCCGTAATATCTGCTCGACGGATGCTGCATTCCGGGTGTGAAGGCTATCTAGCCTCCATTCGAGACATGCGACAGGATGGTGCAAATACGGGTCAGACCGACGTTTGTGGCAGAATTTCCTGATGTATTCCCGGACGAGCTGCCCGGCATGCCGCCGATCGAGAGATTGAGTTCACTATCGATACATTCTCGACACTCGACCGATCTCGAAAGCCCCGTACAGAATGTCCCCTGCAGAGCTTAAAGAACTCAAGGTGCAGTTACAAGAGTTGCTCGACAAGGGATTCATCCGACGCAGCGTCTCGCCATGGAGAGCGCCCGTGCTGTTTGTCAAGAAAAAGGATGGCTCTATGCGTCTTTGTATCGACTACCACGAGCTGAATAAAGCTACCGTCCGGAACAAATACCCCCTGTTCCGCATAGATGATCTTTTGATCAGCTTCAAGGAGCTACGGTGTTCCCTAAAATTGATCTGAGCTCGGGTTACCATCAACTCAAGATCAAGCCGGACGATGTGCCAAAGTCTGCCTTTCATACTCGTTACGGCCATTACGAATTCCTGGTAATGCCGTTCGGCTAACGAACGCCCCTGCTGCTTTCATGGATTTGATGAATCGGTGTTTCGACCATTCCTCGACAAGTTCGTAGTAGTCTTCATCGATGACATACTCGTCTACTCGAAGAGCAAGCAGCAACACACTGAGCATCTACGGACCTTGCTTCAGACCCTTCGAGAAAATCAGTTGTATGTGAAGCGAAGCAAATATGAATTTTGGCTGAGTAGCATCACATTCCTCGGACACATCATTTCAGTTGAAGACATTGCGGTCGATCCAAAGAAAGTTGAAGTCGTTGTTGATTGGAAGCGGCCAACGTCCATCAGCGAGATTTGAAGTTTCCTTGGCTTAGCGGGATACTACCGACGCATCGTGAAAGACTTCGCGAAAATCGTATCGCCTCTGACTCGTCTCACCCAGAAAGGAGTCGCATTCGAATGGTCATACGATTGTGAAGCTTCATTCCAAGAATTAAAGCGACGGCTCTCGGCCCCGATACTCGTACTTCCAGAAGGGACTGAGGGTTTCCAGATATTCAGCGATACGTCCGGTTAGGGCTTGGGGTGTGTGCTGATGCAGCGGAACAAGGTGATATCTTTTGCTTCCCGACAGCTAAAGCCGCACGAGAAGAACTACCCTGCTCATGACCTGGAGTTAGAGGCGATTGTGTTCGCGTTGAAATTGTGGCGTCACTATCTCTATGGCATGGCGTGCACGATCTATACCGATCACAAGAGCCTCAAGTATCTATTCACGCAGAGGAAACTGAACTTGCGGCAAAGGCGCTGGCTTGAACTGATCAAGGATTACGACTTGACTATCGACTACACGCCGAAAAAAAAATATTGTGGCGGACGCTCTGAGTCGAAGTACATAGCCTCGCTATCCATCGATCGCAGACTGCTACGTGACCTAGAAGAGATGGGCATCGAACTTCGAGTCGATTCAGAATGTGCAGTTGGCAAAGTTGCAGTTAGAGCCGAGCTTGCTTGAAAAGATCAAGACCGCTCAGAAGGACGATCCGTACCTGAAGAAAATGCGAGAGCTAATCTTGACGGGCAGGACGACCGACTTTACAGAAGATGAAACCGGGATGCTTCGATTGAAGGGTAGGCTATGCGTTCTGGACGATTCAGAACTTAGAAAGGAGATACTGTCGGAGGCGCAATATACGAAATATACCTTGCATTCCGGTAGCACAAAGATGTACAAGGACCTCCGCACGAACTTCTGGTGGCACGGGATGAAAAGAGATGTGGCACTTTCTGTGTCGCAATGCATGGCCTATCACAGGTGAAAGCTGAGCACCAGAGACCGGGCGGGGAGATGCAGAATGGCAATTCTGAAATAGAAGTGGCAGCATGTGTGCATGGATTTTATTGTTGTTCTGCCGAAGACGCGGGGAAATGATGCCATCTGGGTCATCGTCGATCGACTAACCAAGTCAGCGCACTTTATTGCCATCAAAGTTACTTAACGTTGATCGCCTGGCACAGATTTATCTTGATGAGATAGTACGACTGTACGGAGTTCCAGTATCCATCGTCTCCGATCGGATTACGGTTCATCGTAATTCTGGAGTAGCCTTCAGTCGGCGCTGGGTACCAAGTTGCAGTTCAGCTCAGCTTACCATCCTCAGACCGACGGTCGAACGGAGCGCGTCAATCAGATTCTCGAAGAGATGCTACGACCTGCGCAATTGACTTCAAATCAAGCTGGGACAATCATCTACCTCTGGCCGAATTTGCATACAATAACAGCTATCAATCCAGCATTCAAATGGGCCGTATGAAGCCTTGTACGGACGCAAGTGCCGATCACCCATTTGCTAGGACGAAGTCGAAGAGCGGCAGATTCTCGGCCCGGAACTGGTAGAACAGACCGTGCAGAAAATTTGACTCATTCGGGAAAACTAAAGACTGCGCAGAGTCGTCAGAAAAGCTATACGGACGTTCATCGTCGACCCCTCGAGTTTTAAGAAGGCGATCACGTATTTCTCAAAGTGTCGCCCGTGCGAGGAGTTACTCGGTTCGGCGCAAAGGGGAAGTTGAGTCCGAGATTCGTTGGGCCGTTCGAAATACTCGAGCGGGTCGCTCCAGTGGCCTATAAAATTGCCCTACCGCTGGCGCTTGAAGGTGTACACAATGTCTTCCGTCTCTCAATTGCGGAAGTACGTGCACGACCCGAGCCACGTGGTAGATTTTGGCCAGCTGGAGCTAAAGTCCAACTTATCCTACGTTGAAGAACCAGTTCAAATTTTAGAACGCAAGGATAAGCTGCTGCGAAATCGAGCGATCCCACTCGTCCGCGTCCTCTGGAGGAACCATTCGGTCGAAGATCGACGTGGAGCTTGAATCGAAAATAAGGAGAAATTTCCTTCATTGTTCTCGTAGAGGTAGGTTCTATCTTTAAGTTTCGAGGACGAAACTTTTTATTAGTTGATTATGGTGTAGTGCCCCGTCCCTACATCGTGCCCCGTTTCCGTCCACGGGGTGCGCGAGAAAGGAACATTATCGCTATCGATTCGGTCAGGACCGATAGGTCAAAATCGGCCGAGTCGATCGAACGGGAACGGTTGAATTAAGATCCATTCCACGTTATGGAATGGCTTCTTCGGAACCAAGTCCCATATTCAGCGGGTTGTGCCTCAAGGATTGGCTCTGCAGCTGAGTCGGGAGAGACCTTCGTTGCTCTGATTTTCATGCCGCACTTGATTTGGCTTTGGCTTTGGCTTTGGTTTTCGTGAATACGTTTTTCATGAATGTTTTCCGAATGAGTTTTTGTGACTTGCGTTTTAGAGCTTCGAATTCATATCAAATTTCCTTGAATTATACAGTATTCTAATCAGTTGCTTATGCGATTGCAGGTGATCGCGTAGGCGACGTCAGCGCAGCCAACCGGTCGCTCGCTTGAAGCAAGGCTAAGGCGAGTGGCTGACCTCCTTCGTCTTGTCCCTCTACTTCAAAACCAAAATGAAATAAAATGATAATTGTCACAATAGTGTAGAATCAAGGAATTCGTGGCACGATTCTTCACGAAACACTTGCTATCAAACTGCCGGTATTGAAAATAGAAAACGTGTTTTCTTATGCAAATTCACTTAGCCTATGCAAAACAGTGAATGAATCGATTAACGTTTATCGCAACGATATGGCTAAATAAGCAAATCGACTAAGTTCAAAAGAAAACGGTCATTGGACAACTTGTCGACAAGGTGAAGTTTCCTCGAACGGTTGCCTAGGCCAAGGGACCGATTCGGTCCGGGAGGAACGAGTGTAGCAAGCGCCAACCTTTCATCGGCACGAGTTAGGTGGGAACTTACGCACAGGGCTCGCTATCCGACGCGAAAGGGTCGCCGTCTAACCCAGCTATAGTCCGCGAAGGCTTGACATTGCCAGTGGCCTTCACACTCTTTCACTGCTTAACAAATGCACGGGACACGGGATGGATATAATAGTTGCTTAATGTTATACAATTCCATATGCTTGCCTGAAAACATGTTGACATGCAATTGATCAGGATGGTTAGAAAGATCATGTAAAAGGCTAGCTAACATGTTTATAAAACTTTTTGAATCAAATGCAAAGCTTGGATTTAATTAGCCATTTGCCAGTACATGTGTTCGTACTGATCCTCGCTCTTTGCAGGTCCCGCAAACCAGGAAGAACGCGCCAACTAGCTCGACGACGTTCGTGACTTTTGAAGCTTCGGCCGTGCGTCGAAGACTTTTCCTGCGACTCTACTTTTGAAGGCTCTTGACAGTCCAAGAAAGATGACTCAGCGTCCCTCCCATCCAGGTCACTGGAGTACTTTGTTGTATATTAAGGAATGTGTGCAATGTATGGAACGGCTATCTCATCGGCACTCTTTTGTAATCGAGTCATGTTGTAGCCCCCGCGTATGAGTCTTGTTCTAGAGTCTGTAAAAGATGTTCATTATCAAAAGAATCAAGTTTCCTGTGATTCATTTTCTGCGTACTCTCTTAGATCTCGTGTCTCAGATTTTCTTATGACTATGCCTTGTCCGATCCCAAATTAGGTTCGCACGGCATCACGCCCGGGGGACGACTATCGATTCGACAGAATCGGGGCGTGACATAATGGTATCAAAGCACGGCTTTACGTCCTTGGCCTCCAGTGTCGAGTTCTAGTCTCAAAATCGTTGACCTCGTATCGATGAGATGAGTTGTTCCATACGATGAACCCTGGACATTTCTGAAAATAACAAGAGTTGCCTTTCCTTTTTTCCTGTAGTTACGGAAGCTCGGACGGAGGACGAGACGAGCGCTTCCAGCGGCTCGAGTGCTTCTAGACCCGAGCATTCCGTCAACCCAACGGAAATGACGCCTACCGTAGCCGGACCTTCCGGCGACCCAATGCAACGTATGCTACAAATGCTTGAAATGCAGCAACGTTAAAACAAGCTCCATCGTCAGCAAGCGAAGGCTCGTCAGACTCAATTTGAGAATCGGTTCGAGGCTCAATTCAAGCTGCAGCAGCAGCTGCTGAATACTCTCCAGCAAATCGTACAATCAGTCGTGGACAACAACAACAATTCAACGATGACGCCTGCCGTGACCCAGCCTGCGGTTCGATCCAACGAAGCTGAACCAGAGGCGCCCGTGCTCTCACCTGCAGCAACGAGAAGTTCTAACTTCGACGTGTCAAAATTTATGAAAAGCTGGCGTACTTCCTTCAACGGCACAGAAGATCCCTTCGTGGCGATCGACTGGTTGGAGGAGCTGGAAGACAAGTTCGAGCTTCTGGGTGTCGAGGACTCGAAGAAAGTTGCATGTGCTCAACTTCTACTTTGAATGAATGCGCACGATTGGTGGGCTGTGCAGAAGCGGGCTATTCGACGTGAAGACGAGACGGCGGCGATCTCATGGACGACATTTAGAAATACGTTCGAGACCGAATATCTTTCTGCGGCCATGCGACAGGAAAACGAAAATGAGTTTATGCAGATAACACAAGGGAATATGACTGTGTCACGCCCTAGAACCAGAATACCGGAGAGCGGGGGGAGTGACTCAGCCAGCTACGTATTACGGGTAGATGAATACCGTATAACACGATCAATGCTGTCTAAAAGACGATGGGGTGCATACTACATGAAAGTCTCACTAGGGTTACTCAACATCTATTGTCTCAATCATTCAAACAAGATGCAATAATAGAGAACATGTAAGATAGAGCAGTAAGGCGTCCCAAACGCTCAGTCGAAATGTTCAGAATTGGATTCCGATGAACCGATCTCAAAATGACCTGTTGACCCGGATATTGGTATCCGACTTGCACCGAAATGCGTGCCGGAACTAATGCCTACTAAAATCTAGCAAATTATATGTCAACGAGTCCAGAATGACGATATAAATTGAACGGTATATCCGAAATTGGATTCCGATGAGTCGACGTCAAAAAGTCATGTTGACCCAGACTGTAGGGCCCGCTTTGCACCGAAATACGTGTCAGGTTCCACGTCCTCCAAATCTAACAAACTTTTATAAAAATGTGACAGAATGACGCCACGAGTCTACTGGTGGTGTCAGAAATTGATATCAGAGTCCCGGGTTCAAAAATAGAATTTTACAACTTGGAAATTACGAATTCGGACGACCAACTTTGGCGTCGAATTCAACCAATCAAACGTACTCACAATGAAACAAAATTTAAGAGGTAGAAAGAGGGTTATACCAGCTTCGCATAGGAACCAGTAGCATGCCAGATGGAGCTGCGATGGCGGAGTTACGAGCTGACGAAGTCGGCTCCACAAAACTGTCCAAAAACAGTTCAAATTAAAGTGTCAACTTTGTGGCCGATTTTGATGTATCAAATGACAAAATTAATGGACGAAATTTGAGAGGGATGAAAGGGTATATACCGAGATTGTGACGGAGCAAAGAGTTCGCCGAACCAACGGTCGAATTTCCTGAAAAACGTGTGCGAAGTCGCTACGACGGGACGTCATTTCTGAGTTCAGCCCACGAGCGTTACGACGGAACTTCGTACAGAATGCACGAATAGTCTGTATATCGTGCCGGGGATGAGGGCGCTGCCCAGGGGGGATTCACCGGAGTCGCCCGAGCCAGGGGGCCGGCCACGGCGGCACGTGGTAGCCGCCGGCTCCGCCGCGCGGCTGCCATGGCAGCTGTTGCTGCCGCTCATGTTGTTGCCACGCTTGCTGCAACTGCTGCTACTCGCTGCTGCTGTGCTGCTCTGGCCAGTAGCGGCGGCGGCAGGCCAGCCAGTGGCGGTGGCGACGGTGGCGCTCGGGAGGAGGGGATGGTGTTAGATGATGATGGTGAAGTGGTGGTGGTGTTGGTGTTTTAATTGGTGGTGATGATGTGAGAATGATGAAGAGAGGAGGAGAAGGGGGTTCGGCCATAGGAGGAAGAGGGGGTCGGCCATGGGAGGAGAGGAGCTTCCGGCCATGGGGGGGTCGCTATGGCATGGGTTGTTTAAAATGAGAGAGAGAGAGGATTATTAATGAGTGGAAGAGAGAAAAGTATGTGTGTGAGTGAGTATATATAATATTAAAGAGAGAGAGAGAGATATTTAGAGTGAGAATAGAGAGAGGGGGGTGTTCGACTGCTAGGGAGAGAGAAAGAGAGATGGTGATGGGGTGATGTGAGGTGAGAGAGAGTTATTTATATATATATATATATATTATACATATCTTTAAAATTGTAAGCCCCCGAATTTCCGAGATTTATTTTCGAATTTCTAAATAATTTATTCTCGATAATTCATTTTATTTAATAAATTTTGATCATTAAATGCTCTTTACCGTGACTTGGAATTCTAGAGCATCAGGGATGCTAGTCTCTGGAAACTCCTTTCTTAAAGTTTGTAGTAGACGAGATTATCTTTATATTGATATTTCGTGTCCCACTCGAACTTGTTCCCTTGTGCTCGATTTGCTTCATGCAACTTTCAGGTCAATTTAGACCAATTTATCGTCCGTCGTAATTTGTGATTTAATTTCCAACTTAATTTTCGGGTCCGACATCGGTCCAATCTAGTCGACCCAATATATGGCCCTGGCCTGTTTTGAGTCTATTATGCATGTGCCATTTGCGTGCCACCGATTGGATCTCTCTTGTGCTCCCATTCCATCCGTGATTTTAATTGGTTTAAATTATTATTTTAATTAAATCTTGGCCCCAAGCTTGCCCAAATTTGGCCCAACACCCAATCTAATTTGGTGTATGCCCTATCATGACTGCCCATACACCCCCCTGATATTTTCCTCTTTTTTCTCTACTCAAAACATCTCTCTATATATATCTCATTTCCTTTATCTCATATATATATATATAATAATATATATATATATATATATAATATTATATATATATATATATATATATATATATATATTAATCTCTCTCTTATTAACAAACACACACCAACACTCCCCCTCCCCCATCACTATCACACCCCCTTCCCCCATGTAAAGCCGACTTCACCCCCCTCCCCCTCCCTCTCTCAAATATATATCTCTCTCTCTCTAAATATCCCACTCTCTTATATATAAATATACACAACACACACCACTAATTCACTTTCTCTCTCACTTTAATTCCCTCTCTCCCTCCAATACTATACAACACAACAACACCCCCCATGGTTGAGCTCCCCGACTCCACTCCTCCTTCCACTCCCATGGCCGACGGCCAACCACCACCTTCTCCCGAGCAAAGCCCCTCTCCTCCTCCTCACTTCACCATCACCATCACCATTCACTACCACCATCATCACCATTCACTATCCCCATCACCCACCTCTTCCTCCTCCGCTCTGCCGGGAAGCCACCCTCAACCGCCGACTCGCTACCGCCAGGCAGCGTCGCCGCCGCCATGGCAGCGCGCCGCAGCTGCTGCTCGAAGCCGCAGCAACAGCGCGCAACAGCAGCAGCGCATGGCAGCGCGCGCCGCCGCGGCCGCCGCCGTCGCCGGCGAGCCCCCTCCCGGGCTGCGTGTGGGCAGGACGCACCTCCCTGTGGCAGCCACCGTCCTCCGGGACGCGCCGTCTAGGCGTTTCGTGCGTTTGGCACGGGTTCCCGTCGTGACGAGCTCGAAACTGGAGTTGAAATGGCGTTCCGTCGCAGCGATTTCGTGCACATTTTCTGAAAAATTCGACCGTTGGATCGACGATTTCTTTGCTTCGTCTCAATCTCGGTATATCCATCTTCACTCCCCTCAATTTTTGTCTTTTAGTTTTATCGTTTGATACCTCAAAACCGGCCACCAAGTTGACCGTTTAAATTGTGTTATTTTTGGACAGTTTTGCGGAGCCAACTTCGTCGGTTCGTATCTCCTCCATCGCAGCTCCGTCTGGCGTGCCACTGGTTCCTACGTGAAGCTGGTATGACCCTCTTCCTACCCCTCCAGTTTCATTTCATTGTGAGCACGTTTGATTGGTTGAATTCGACGCCAAAGTTGGCCGTCCGAATTCGTAATTTCCAACTTGTAAAATTCGTTTTTGAACCCGGGACTCCGGATTCAATTTCTGACACCACCAGTAGACTCGTGGCGTCGTTCTGACATGTTTTCATATA
The DNA here is from genome assembly GCA_029216955.1 of Iris pallida. Lineage (NCBI taxonomy): Eukaryota > Viridiplantae > Streptophyta > Magnoliopsida > Asparagales > Iridaceae > Iris > Iris pallida. The sequence continues at coordinate 3,391,294 of JANAVB010008799.1, forward strand.
AAGTTTATTAGATTTGGAGGACGTTGGCCCTGGCACACATTTCGGTGCAAAGCGGGCCCCAGTCCGGATCAACGGATCATTTTGAGATCGGCTCATCGGAATCCAATTCTGGATATCCGGGTCAACGGGTCATTTTAAGATCGGCTCATCGAAATCCAATTCTGGATATACCATTGAGTTCATATCGTCATTCTGGACTCATTGACATATAATTTGCTAGGTTTTAGTGGACATTGGTTCCGGCACGCATTTCGGTGCAAGTCGGATACCAATATCCGGATCAACGGGTCATTTTGAGATCGGCTCATCGGAATTCAATTCTGGATATACCGTTGAGTTCGTATCGACATTCTGGACTCGTTGACATATAATTTGCTAGGTTTTAGTGTACATTGATTTCGGCACGCATTTCGGTGCAAGTCGGATACCAGTATCCGGGTCAATGGGTCATTTTGAGATCGGCTCATCGAAATCCAATTTCGGATATACCGTTGAGTTCGTATCGTCATTCTGGACTCGTTGACATATAATTTGCTGAGTTTTGAGGACATTGGCTCTGACACGCTTTTCCGTGCAAATCGGAATTTTAATGTCCTGGTCAGCGGACCAATTTGATATCGGGTCAACGGAATTCAATTCTGGACATACCGTTGAGTTCGTATCGTCATTCTGGATTCGTGACATGTAATTTGTTAGGTTTAGTGGACTAGTATTCTTGTACGTTTTTCGGTGCAAAGCGGGTCCGACACGGACACCGTTTTGACCCAGAATTACCTTTTTGCCCCTGTGTCCAAATTGGACTTATGGATAGGCTATCCTAGCTGATTTGACCATTCTGGACACGTTGGTGATGTTTGTTTTATCATCCGACAATGTTTGTAGGTATTTCTGTGTATTGACCTTTTATTATAATTAATTCTTATTTAGTTCGTATTTCGGAATTAGTACAACGAAACTGAGATCAGTCGATTCCAGTGATCTCACATCGCTGAAATTGGCAAGATGATCATGTGGATCATTGTGATAAGATGATTAACCTTAAAGTTGATTATCTTATCTCGATTTACGTGTCGTAGGTTTCGATGTACGAATAACAAGGTACAACTTGATATTTTAATTCTTAATTTAGAGTGATCATGTTTGACCAAGATATATGGTATCTTGGTAGATAAATATTATGAATAGTATGCTTAGGCTAGTTTTGACCTTGGTTGACCAAGTTTGACTGCTTTGACCAAAGTCAACTATCAGTCCACACTTGGCCTAGAAATGTCTAGAACTTGACCAGAATTGACCAGTTGACTAAAAGTCAACTGTAAGTCAACCCTTGACCTAGTTTGACCTAGTTTGACTTCTTGAGACCTAGTGTGACTCAGTGTGACCTAGTTTGACTTAGTTGACTGAGACTGACCTAGATTACGTAGCTTATACCATAGAATCAAGCCTAACACTGTTGAACCCTAATTAGCTTATATGTATCTTATCTTTAGGTCTGTGGCATCACTCTGAGCATCGACCCCATTTGACAGCTCAGGACCGCAGCGAGTACATTCACTGATAGTTTTCATTGTCTTGATATCTGCTATATCTGATTCAGTTGTAGTGTCTTACTCGATTCCCATTCACGATAGTTCACGGACTAGTACACGTTGGATCATGACATGAGATGTTGTTTCTGGATTTTCTTGGTATATATGTACATTTTCTGTCTTGTTCTCTGTACTTGTATAGACACCAATTTCTGAGAGGGAGTAGCTATCCTCTTAGGGAATCCCGTGTCATGACGTGTCATGTCCAGGTCCATTATACTATTCGGGAATGGAGAATTATTAGGGGCTATGTGATCTAAGCCACCCTGTCACAATATTCTTGTGCTCGCACCACTCTCCCCTCACGTAGGGTATAGCGAGATCCTATTTACCTTGTGCTCGTTATCCAGGTTGGCCGGCATAACTTTCCGTTGAGGTCACCGCAGATTGCCGGGCCAAGTGGATAGCCTGTCCTGTCACTTATCCCAAGCCGATCACATAACGCTCTAATAATTCAAGTCACATTTTATATTTACTTTATCTTATCTTAATCCTGCTCTGTTCTACATTCAGAACTTTCTCACCATGCTATGATATACAGTTACTCACATGTTCTATATGCCCTTACATTGTACCTTGATAGGAGACTAAGTTCTGTTCGGAAGAAGGGTTACAACTCCGGTCCTTGTTTGGTTTAAGGGTTGTAACTCAGCTTCCGAACGGTTCCCAAGTCTTCATATATCTTTGTTGTAGTTCATTATACTGTCTCTTATAGAATTTGCCAATTCACATGGAACTGCTGTTAGTGTTTGTACTTGCTCATTTTCCTGACAGGATACCGTTGATAATATTTTAGGAGTTGTTATACCATTATTGGACTTCATGATGTTGCTAGCTGAGGTGGATCCCACTATTCTTCTATGTGAGTTGCCTGGTAGTTATCCTTAGTTTGTCTTGTTTTTTCTTCTTTATTTTTTTGTCTTATGATTCCTTCTAGTAGTTTCTAGTTATTCTTGTGCCTTAGTTATCTTTCCTATCTTATCTCCTTTAGATGTTGGGTTGTGATTGAGTATATGTGTAGTTCATGGACCTTCTAGATGTAGGGTATATTTATTGGGTACTAGACAGCGTTCTACCGCCGATACTGCGACATAGGCTGGGCGTGGCCCACGTATTCATATCCGTATATCCGGGTGTGGTTCGTGACACGTTTTTGGTGGCCCATGCAGGTCAGTCTTTGCAATTAATACGAAGTCGTGGTAGTACTTGAGCTTTTTTGTACTACTGCGAGCCTGCCCTAGGATTAAGATTGAGTCATAGAATATTTTAGAAATTTGGTACTCAATCACATGTTAGGAACTCTTGGTAGATTCCAGGGATGACCCCTGGGAATCTTATTTTGAACTTTTCGAAACTTTTCCCATTTGTTTCTGTCTGTCCTGATTTCTGAAACATCTGTCCGTTATCAACTTTATTCTTCTTGGAATGAGTTTGTGGACCCCAGAGGGAAGGTATAAGTTGAATTTATATATCTTCTAGGTTGAGACGAGAATATGATTTGCCAGTCTCATATCAGGTTAAGATTGTTTTAGATTATATTCCAATGATTTCCTTTATCTTGACCTAGATAGTACCTTTGGACATCTCCTGAGAATTTTTTCTAAACCCTATCTCAGAATCTGTTTTCACTAGTTTCCATTTACTTATCTTTGATTCGTTGTTGAATTTTAAATCTTGATGTTCGTTCGTTGTTGACTTCGATTTTGATTTTGTTTGAGATAAGTTTTTAAGGATTGAGTTAAGGTATCCTGATAAACATATTTGATGGAGACGATGGAAACGATAAATGTCTACTTTACTTATGGAGTTTGGAATTTATCGCAGTCATATTAGCTAGCCTGACAGGGACATGGAGCCTGACTTTGGATATGCTATCCTAGTTATGGCATTTAGATTCTCTTGCAGCCATACCGGTTGGCGTGGTAAGGAATCTAGATGACATGATTATAGGGTGTATACCTTAGTTATGGACTCTATCGTTTATTGCAGCTATGTTTACTGGCGTGGCGTAAATTCTGGCAACATGATTCTAGATAGACGTGTATGGTTATCAGGTCATACCTTAAATTGATTCACTTCTTTTAACCAAATGATGAGGACAATTCATACCCTTATTTCTCGACTTATCATTCATTTCTTTTCTCATCGTATGATAATTTCCTCATCTTGCCATCATTTCCTTTGACTTGTTTAGCTATGTCTTGATTACCCCAATCACCTATCTCATATCTACATCTGTCATCTACACTTGAAAACTCTGAACATTTTGAAATTTTTATATCTCAATCGTTTCTTAAATTTCGATACTGTTAAGATTTTGATTCCCTTCTGTCCGTGACCAATCAATTTTGGTCGTCTTGTTTATCGTGCCAAAGAGTCTTGGTTGCTGACTAGACTCTAGATGACTTCAAATTCCTTTGTGACTTGGATTTTCATCCTTGGATGCTCGTGCCCAGCCTTCGTTGATCTTATTCTCCATCTTGCCTAAATTCTGATTTACTCGAAAGTGATCAACTTAGATCGTGTTTAGACAAATTTCTTTAACGTGGTTGGATTTCAATGCTATTAACCCTCGTGCATTGACTTCCGAGTTTGTTCATGTTTAGATTTTGGACACTCGTGTATAAACTCTTTTCGACCTTGATTTCATTTCCTGATTACATCCAAATTCCTTGTGATTAGTCGTGCCTAGATGATTTGGCATGACTAAGACAACTTGGGATTTCCTTGACCGTGATTTTAACGATCATAACTATATATTTTATCTTGCCTCAAACTCGTGCCTAAAATTTGTGACTTTCAATCACGACTAACTAGTATGACTACGAAATTATTCGTGTTAAAATTAAACATGTTTGACTTTCTACCGTGCCTAATTGACTTGGGTTCCTTCCTAAATTGTGCTTTTAGGACCTTGATTTCGAATTCATGATTTATCGTCTTTCACAACTAAATTTGGATCTTGATCGTGCTTATGTGACCTATAATCTGATTTCTATCAAATCTATCTCTCAATCATGCTATACTCAAATTTTTCTCTCCATTTGCTTCTCTTAGCCCTATTTTAAATCATGACTATCCGACTTTGATTTTCATGATCTTGATAATCTTAACCCTCAAATCGTGCTAAAAATCTTGAACCCTGATCGACTATGTCAAAATAGATCTCCTTCGTACTTGAATTTTGATTCTCTAGTCACTCGTGCTCAGGTTTCGTTCCTGATCATGACTAGATTTTCGATTTTCCTCGTTCTATTCTAAATCGTTCCTAAGTGGTTAATCATCACAATTTTTTTAACGCGTCTGAGTCTTGATTTCACTCATGACCAGATGGTTAATCCTTGATCAATGTTTGTGCTAAACATCTGATTTTTCCTAACAATGCCCAATCACGTCATTTTCATCTTGATCGTGCCTATGTATAACCCTAAATCTAATTTTATCGAGCTGAAATCCTGTTAATCAAATTTTTGACTTGATTGTAATCGGACGAAGCTCAAGTTTGATTTCGTTGTCGTATCTCTATCGTGCCAAGTGAACTTAGACTATTTCCAATTTTAATCACGTTCGAACTTGGATCGTATTTCATAATTTTATTAATCATACTCCTTAATCTTTGATCGGGCCTATAAGACCTTGACTTCGATTTTTGTTGTGTCTGAAATTTCATCTCAACCATGCCAAACCTTATTTTGGTCATGGTTAGCTTTTCATCTTGATCGGGCCTGTGCGACTTTCGGGTTGATTTCCATCAACCTAAGTCCTACAGATCACCCCGTACTTGAACTTCATGTATATCTTCGATTCTCCTAATCGTCCCTAAAATCGTATCCCAATGACTTGACTTATTTTGAAATCATGCACATATGATCTTGTTCGTATCATGATTCTATCGTGCCAAATCCCTCATCGTGTCTGAACAATTTTAAATTGATTACCCTGATCGTGCAAAACTCGTCATTCTTGGATCGTGCCTAAAATATTGCCTAAATCTTCTATCCTATTTTTAACCCTACTACCAACCTTTAATTTCGAGGACGAAATTTTATAAGGTGGGTAGGATGTAAGTCCCCTGAATTTGGGATTTATTTTCGAATTTTCTAAATAATTTATTCTCGATAATTTATTTTATTTAATTAATTTTGATCATTAAATGCACTTTACCGTGACTTGGAATTCTAGAGCATCAGGGATGCCAGTCTCTGGAAACCCCTTCTTGAAGTTTGTAATAGACGAGATTATCTTCATATTGATATTTCGTGTCCCACTCGAACTTGTTCCCTTGTGCTCCATTTGCTTCGCGCAACTTTCAGGTCAATTTAGACCAATTCGTCTGTCGTAATTTGTGATTTAATTTCCAACTTAATTTTTGGGCCCGACATCGGTCCAATCCAGTCGACCCAATATATGGCCCTGGCCTGTTTTGAGTCTACTATGCACGTGCCACTTGCGTGCCACCGATTGGATCTCTCTTGTGCTCCCATTCCATCCGTAATTTTTAATTGGTTTAAATTTATTTTAATTAAATCTTGGCCCCAAGCTTGCCCAAATTTGGCCCAACACCAATCTATTTGGTGTATGCCCTATCATGACTGCCCATACACCCCCCCTGATATTTTTTTTCTTTTTCTCTACTTAAACATCTCTATTATATAAATATCTTATTTCCTTTATATATATATATATAAATATATATAATAATATATTATATATATTATATATATATATATATTATATTATATATCTATATATATATTATATAATTAATTCTCTCTCTTATTAACAAACACACCAACACTCCCCCTCCCCCATCACTACACACCCCCTTCCCCCATATACAGCCGACTTCACCCCCCTCCCCCCTCTCAAATCTCTCTCTCTCTAATAACCAACTCTCTTATTATATAAATATATACACAACACACACCACTAATTCACTTTCTCTCTCACTTTAATTCCCTCTCTCTCTCTCCAATACTACACAACACAACAACCCCCCCCATGGCTGAGCTCCCCGAATCCACTCCTCCTTCTACTCCCATGGCCGACGGCCACCACCCCTCCTTCCGAGCAAAGCCCCTCTCCTCCTCCTCACTTCACCATCACCATCACCATTCACTACCACCATCATCACCATTCACTATCCCCATCACCCACCTCTTCCTCCTCCGCTCCGCCGTCGGGCAGCCACCCTCAACCTCCGACTCGTCGTCGCGCCAGGAGGCGTCTCCGCCGCCATGGCAGCGCGCAGCAGCTGCTGCTCGAAGCCGCAGCAACATCGCACAACAGCAGCAGCACATAGCCCGCGCCGTCGCCGTCGCCGGCGAGCCCCCCTGGGCTGCGCGTGGGCAGGGCGCCTCCCTGTGGCGTCCACCATCCTCCGAGACGCGCCGTCTAGGCGTTTCGTGCGTTTGGCACGGTTCCCGTCGTGACGAGCTCGAAACCGGAGTTAAAATGGCGTTCCGTCGCAGCGATTTTGTGCACATTTTTCGAGAAATCCGACCGTTGGATCGACGATTTCTTCGCTTCGTCTCAATCTCGGTATATCCATCTTCACTTCCCTCACTTTTCGTCCGTTAATTTTATCGTTTGATACATCAAAACCGGCCACCAAGTTGACCGTTTAAATTGTGTTATCGTTTGATACATCAAAACCGGCCACCAAGTTGACCGTTTAAAATGGCGTGCCACTGGTTCCTACGCGAAGGTGGTATGACTCTCTTCCTAACCCTCCAGTTTCATTTCATTGTGAGCACGTTTGATTGGTTGAATTCGACGTCAAAGTTGGCCGTCCGAATTCGTAATTTTCAACTTGTAAAATTCCTAACCCTCCAGCCTTCTGTATCAAATTTTTACTCAAAAAGTAAAAAAAAAATACATAATTAATAGAAAGACATGAAACTACCTCAAGGTTTTGGTCCTTTTTCTCCGCTCTTTGTGCTTAAGAGCAAATTGAATAAAATGGGATGATTATGCACAAGGGCGGAGCTAATAATTTAGTTTACCCCGAACTGAACTTAAAACTTCTTCAATTAGTTTAACACGAACATTCAACACTTAATTTCTTAGAATGCCGTCATAATCCAATGTGGGAATGAAATATCATTTTTCAAAAGAAAATTGATTTTTTAGGAATAAAGGCCTCTTGTTTCAAATAACTAAGCCTTTCGTCCACTAACTTAGGCTTTAGGTTTAATTTTAAAAATTGGATTTTTAGGAACTAAAGCCTTAATATTTTGTAGGTTTTTAGGCTTGTGACAAAAATTGGGCTTAATGTTAGTGGAATAAAGGCTTAGTGGTCTAGTGGGCCAAGTATATAGTGTATTTTTTTCAAGGTTCGAAGTATCAATATATATTGGAATCGATATCGGACCATTCCTACGAGTATCGGGATCTCGACAATATCGGCAATTTAGGATCAAAGTATTGAATTTATTGGTATCGGAAAGCAAATAATTATGAATAAATTATCAAATTTTTAAAAAATATATCTTATACATTTAGGCATAATTTTGAAGTATTTCCAGTTCTCCAACATTTTAATAGTCACGCTTGCCGATTGGTTTACATGTGACGTATAAGTTTTCTTCTTTTACAACCTTACTATGCTTTTTCACGATTGTTAATTGGTCTTTTTTCGTCATATTTTCTTTGCAGAATTGACCGAAAAAGATACCTCCCAATGTCGATATCGGACAGCATCAATCAGTATAGGGTATCGGTCAAACCGTATCGGTATCGGCCGTATTGGATCAGTATCGGACGTTACTGCAAACTATGTTGATTTTCTTCATCTAGGCTGCAGTCCGCCTTAGCCAACTAATAGCTCCGCCCATGACTATGCATGCAAACAATTAATGACAAATATATTGATAAAGCCTCTCCCTATTACTTTATTGTATTTTCTTTTTCATATTTTAACTAAGCGTGGGCTTCCTCAATTTTGAATTCAATACTCGCTGACACATTATGATCATGATCGTCTTTCATTTTTTCCCCTAAAAATTTCTATATAATATCGCCCTTAAAATTTTACAAATTCTCATACGCCACTAGAAGAAAAATATTCACACAGAAACCCTAAATGATTACAATTTACAAAAAATACGTTTCACGAAGATAATGAAATCAGGGGTTATCATGTGTAACCTAGAAATTCCTCTAGGGTTTAAATTCTTAAAATATTTAGGTCTGTCGAAAACAAACAAAATGAGCAGACCTATAATTTTTCAATTAACAAAAAGTAGCTCTAGCAGATGGACGAAAATGGTATTGATGGAAGAAATCAAATCAAAACCTTTATTTAAATAAAGAAATAAAAGGGAGAAAAGAAAAGATCAAACAGTTACCACTATCGCTCGACTCTCTCCCTCTCTTTCTAAGTTTTATTTTTTTATTTTTTTATTTTTTTATTGATGTTTAGATGGCTGATCGGAAAAAAATTTGATACAGAAATATATCAAAGTTTTTTTTTTTGAAATCACACTCACACACACAATTGGGGGGCTCGAACCTTGCCGGCCCCTATGGGTGTCCGTTCTAATACCACTAGGCTAGAGAGCTCGGACAAATATATCAAAGTTTTGATACGCCATTCTATTTCGAGGCTCCTTTTTCTATATTTGACAAAAACACCCCTATGCGACGTAACTGTCGAAATCATAGGACCCAAGCCCTCGTCAAGCCTGCTTTGGTTATCTGGGAAATAAATTCCCTTTATCTTTTTCGTAGGGATAAAAAAAATAAAATTTGCCAGGATTTTTTTTGTTTGTATTTGGGAAAACAAAAAAAAAATCATTAAAATTTTTTTTTAATTCCATTTGGTTGGTGCAAGAAATAAAAGAAAAAAAAAATCAATGTTCTATTAATTTTCTTGCATTTAAAAAAATAACATCATGAAAATCCAAAATTAATAGATTAAATAGACTAACACATTTGAATAACGCTCTTGTAGTCAAGATGAAGGTAAAATCAATTCCACGAGTTCCGTGGGGAATCATTTCCTACTTTTACATTTGTCAAAAAATAATTTTCAAGTTTGTGGCTAACAAACAAAGAAAGAAGAACAACTTTTCTGTCATTATTTCTTAAATCTATGAACCAAACGTGGCCTAAGGCTGTCTTTGGTTGTAGTCGTAATGGATAGTTGATAATAATAATAATAATAATAATAATAATAATAATAATAATAATATTATCATATTTTGTTGTACATGTAATCCAATCATGTAATCGATTATTAAATGTATTCGAATGTATACTGTATAATGTAAGACAATAAAATAATAATTATAGTTGATATCATTTTGACAAATATATACGAAAAAATATTTGGTTGATATTACATTTATATTTTGTTTTCGCCAACCTTAATTTACAAAACATTTGAAAACCAAAACATAAAGTTTTTTAATATAAAAAATAGAAAATTAACATTTAAGATTTTATTTTTTTGAAAAAGAATAATTTATTGTTAAAAAGGTAAAGTAAAAGTGTAAATTTTTAGGGGAAAAAAATAAAAACTTAAAATTTAAGAAGTAAAAAATAGAAAAATAATAGGCCATACTTAATTATACTCTAAAGTTGTGTTTAATTGTAATTTTAATCGTAATTAAATGTACATAATAATATTATTATTAGATTATTATGTTTAGTTGGAACATGTATCAGACCATGTAATTTAAATTTATTACATTCGAATGCTTGGTCTACCATGTAATGTAAAATAATAACTATTGTTATTGGTATCATTTGACATTTATATTTTATGTTTTTTCCCAACTTAACATAAAAAAAAATGTTCTAATTTTTGTATAAAAATTAACATTTAAGAGTTTATATATAAAAAAAATCTTAAATTTGCTTAAAATTTAAAAATTATTAAATAAAAAATGAAATATAAAAAATAAAATTTATATAAACATAAATTTAAATGTAAATAATTTATAAAATAAAGAATAAAGAAGAACATATACGAAATAGAAAAACTAAGAAATTAAAGCTTAAAATAAAGAAAAACATATATAAACTGAAAATCTAAAAAAAGTATTAAAAAAAATAGCAATAAAAGATATCTAAGTTGTAATGTAATTGAGAATATACGAATTTCATGATATAAACGGTTGTAATATAGAATGATGTAATATAAGCAAACTTATAATGGTAATTACATTCTTTATTTTTTAATCTAACCAAACATATTTTTTTTGGTAATTACATGCTTTATTTCTTTTGTCTAACCAAATAGTGTCATGTTGATTTCATTACATTGTCCACCTTGCAAACCAAAACACCCCAAGTATTTGATTAAACTGGTATCCCTACTCATATATTTTTTGAACTCCAATTTGCTATGTTTTTGATGATTTTTGCTCTGCACCTATTATTCTTCGATCTTGACGAAAAACCACAAAATCCTGCAGGTTTCGGCTCAGTATTTTTTTTAATCTTGGACCAAGGAAAATGAAGAGAGGAAATACAGAAAATGAAATATAAATAATGAAACAAACCGAAAAAGAATCTATTGATTCTTTCCCAATTGGTTGGATCGTAGGTGCGATGATTTACTTCACGGGCGAGGTCTCTGGTTCAAGTCCAGGATGGCCCAGCTGCGCCAGGGAAAAGAATAGAAGAAGCATCTGACTCTTTCATGCATACTCCACCTGGCTCGGGGGGATATAGCTCAGTTGGTAGAGCTCCGCTCTTGCAATTGGGTCGTTGCGATTACGGGTTGGATGTCTAATTGTCCAGGCGGTAATGATAGTATCTTGTACCTGAACCGGTGGCTCACTTTTTCTAAGTAATGGGGAAGAGGACCGAAACATGCCACTGAAAGACTCTACTGAGACAAAAAGATGGGCTGTCAAGAACGTAGAGGAGGTAGGATGGGCGGGGGCGGTTGGTCAGATCTAGTATGGATCGTACATGGACGATAGTTGGAGTCGGCAGATTATAGGCAAGTATCTCAACTACCTATTCTGAATATACATTGTCCTAATCAAATAGTAATCCATATACATATTTGTTATATATGAAACAAAAATATATCAGGGAAAAAATGACCACAAGCATAGCTTATCTTGTTAAGCTGTCCAGTTTCAGTCTTAATAACAGTTGCAACATGTCCTCTCCTAATTTGCAGAAAATGGTTTTCAAAAACTCCAATATACCAGCAAACTGAGACAAACAACTTAAAATGTATATCGATGATGCAATTGTCCTAATGGGTTTAAGCAGCTACAATTAACACAACCAAGAATATCTTATAACTACAGCACACGGTGCTGAAATCGGACAAACAAACATCAGAGACACACCAGAAGCAGAGTAATATTACTTATAGTCCAAACAATTGTTCAAAGCTAATATTACTATCCAAACAATTGTTCAATCCATTGCATAGCATAGAGAATGCAAACTTTTAAACAATCTGCCACATTAGGCTCAAGTCAGTCAAGTTCATCTAGATCTCAAATACCAGTTAATAGGTGCTAAGAAAACAGCATCCAATAGTTGGTATAGGAGTTCAACAAGATGCTTTACAGCAGCAACAGATAAAACCATATCCTAGAAAAATATAGGACTCACCTAAAATTTCGACAATTTCACATCCACAAAGACATCCATCAGATGATGGATGAACACAATGCATTAAGACTACTGCAATCGTTTGTTCATCATACAGACCACAGATACACAGCTCACAAGTTGAAAAGCAAATGAGTTCTACATATCCTACCTTAACTTGTCACAAAAGTACCTGTTCTTGATAGAAGTGAAACTAGTAACATGGTTCCATGATAAATACAACACAAACAAACTAGTAAGTGCGGGTAACTGTCACAACAACATAGTAAGCAAGAACATTTAAGCCCTTTCACCCCTGATCCTCCTGGCCAACTGGATGTCCTTAGGCATGATAGTCACACGTTTAGCATGAATGGCACACAGATTAGTATCCTCAAAAAGCCCCACAAGGTAGGCCTCAGCTGCCTCCTGCAATGCGAGGACTGCATGGCTCTGGAAACGCAGATCAGTCTGCACCAATATAAAATAACAACAGTAAGAATGCATGAAATCAACAGTCTATTAGACCATCTCCAATGGGGGTTTCTATCTTCCCTATTTCTATGGAAGAAATTCATTTTAGAAAAAACTTCTCCCAATGGTGGTTTATATCATCATTTTTATCATAAGTGGCAATGAATCAATGATGTAGGATGGAAACTTTCTAGGAGGGTTTCTAGATGTAGAAACTCTCATAGAAATTCTCCCATCTCTCATGACAATTATTATTGGACCCCACACCATTAAATTGGTCCTTTTACTATGTGACACATAGGATAGAAATGGAGAACCATTGGAGCAACTAGGATAGAAATCTCCTTAAAGTACAATGCCAAGTAGGATAAGAACTCAATTTTAGAAATCACCATTGGAGATGGTCTTAGAAACCAGGAAGAAGAAAGACCATCAAATCCTCACCTTGAAGTCCTGAGCAATTTCCCTAACAAGCCTCTGGAAGGGCAGCTTCCTGATTAAGAGCTCTGTGCTCTTCTGGTACTTACGGATCTCACTGACAAGATGTAGTGGCAGTCCATTAGCAATAAATACATAAAAACATTCAAACAAGATTAGTAGGAAGAAAACTATCCACACAAAAAACAATATAACATACCGAAGGGCAACAGTTCCAGGACGGTAACGATGTGGTTTCTTCACACCTCCAGTTGTTGGGGCAGACTTACGGGCGGCCTGCATACAAAATCAACATAAACTTACCATATTTAGGAACAAAAAAAAAGTAATAAAAGAGTAAGCATAAACAGCAAATAGTTGGGTTGGTTTGTGTGTTATTGCAGGGTGGGTCCAGGTCCCGAACCTTAGTTGCAAGCTGCTTCCTAGGAGCCTTTCCTCCAGTGGACTTGCGAGCAGTTTGCTTTGTACGAGCCATCTGACAAAACAAAATTAGTATCATGCACAAAGAAACCAAACATGAAACTGAACAAATTGATAATCCACTTAAAATACATATATCCACCAACCTACAACTCATAATAGAGTAAATATGTTTCCATATGTAATATGAACTTTTTGTATGGCAATCATTAAATTAAAACAGGTGGATCTACCGCAAAACCTCTACCATCAATGTCTTTTTAGAAACTTTACACCCCAGGGGATAAAACAACCAGCATTTAAACACTATACTAACTAATGAGTGAGAGTTGAACACAAAAATAAAGAAAGAAAAAAAAAAACCCAGTGTTGTATAGAGAGAACTTCTATTATATGGGTGAAATATAACAAGTTGCAACAAAATACTACAAATAATCCAAACCATGAATTGCATTCAGGTTAACATAAACAACACACATTCATAAAAGAGTATGTATTTACTTGGCACTATATATATTATGCTTACAACTTTTCTTTTAGTGGAACCAGTAAAAGAGTAAATGTGTAGAGCAAATGTACAATGCAGAACAATAACATATATATATCAACAAAGTTGAACCACACAATACGAATAAAACTGATGAACACAACAAAGACATTAGGCAAGAGACAATATGAAATATAATAGTTAGGCCACACTTCTGTCACTGTCATTTGAACTACAAACGTTGATCACAAAACCATTTAGAGTCTGACAGCAAGTACATCTACATTGGTTTGTAGACATCCATAAAATATGTTAGGAGTAAATACATATCAAAAGAACTTTGCATGACAAGTCAAATTTTGTTTTCATATTATAAATTAAGTAACGAGACAGGAAAAGAAAATACGACAATCAAATCGGCAAGCCTCTCGCATGTCGATATCAATAAAGAGTCTGACAGCAAGTACATCACACCCATACAAAAATTAATTTTACTAGGAACAAATGAATAACTTAGCAATGATTCAATTCAAGCAGGGGAACCTAACTAAGGAAACTAAGGATCAAGAATTCCCTAAGCCGTTTTAATGGTGGTAACAAGTAACATGCTTGGGACAACTTAATGACAAGATCAAAACAGTCACACTACAAAAGTAACGAAACAAAAACTAGAAATAATATGGAAGATTAAATGTATTTGGGTTTTAGAACATACTACATCCTAGTAAAAAAATAAAACATCCCTATCCAAATAGACTCAAATCATCTAAGAACACTTTGACCAACTGTAATTTTCCAATTTTATTAAAACACTACTAGATATGATGTATTATCAGCATTTAACAAACAAATACTATAAAAGTTTCAAATTTGTTCCACTATGGCTAACTCGAGCCACAAATTAAAACACACAATTCCAAGAAGTCAATAAAAGAACATAAAAATGAAAAAACTTATAAGATTTCAGAAATCGAGCTTATATATAGTAGTTATATTAGGAGGGGAAAGGAGAATGGACAAACACCTCAACTACAGAAAACAACACAGAAATTAAATTTTACCAAATTACATTTTTCTATAATATAAATTAGAATTATAAGAAACTTAAAGGCTACAAATTCCTTTATTTACCAAAACCATTAATTGTAATGTCCAACATTTGTCCAATCATGGCATCGTTCAAAAAAGCCTAATTATAAAGTCTCAAATTCAAATTTGGTAGATCATGGCGTCAATTACAGAATCCTAACTGCAAGGTCTAAAATTTGTTATGTTCAGTCGTGGAGTCATTCAGAAACCCTAATTGCAACATCCAAATTTCCTTCAATAATGGCGTCAATTAAAAAAACCCTTACTTCAAGGTCACAGATTTGCCCAAGCATGGCACAGGTCATAAATCCCTGATTGCAAAGTCGGGGTAGTTTAAACATGCCATAAATAATTTATAAAAAACTAATCGCATCGTCTCAAATTGGTTCGATTTTGGCATCATTCAGAAACCCTAATCGCATGGTCTCAATTTCCTTCAACGATGGTATCAATCGAGGAACGCTAATGCAAGCTCCCAAATTTGAACAGTTAAGATCTCAACGTGCTCAATCATGGCATGAATCAAAAAAGAATTTCAAATTTTACAATTTTTGTACCAAATTGAAGAAGAACCCCCAATATTTCAAGGAAAAACGAAATAAAAGATATTATTTCCACTCTAGAATGAATCCCTAACTTGTTCTAATATTATAGAAACCAGAAACTAAATTCGAAAATTAAAAAAAAAAAATTAAACGGAAAAAGAATAATTTATATCCCTAACCTGTCTTTTGCTTCTTGCGTCCCTTCAAACGGAGATCTATGTAAAGTATAAATCGGCGGCAGGCGGAGAACTATTTATAGGCTCGGTGCAGGTGATACTTTTTCCTCTAGACGGCTGGGATTATTTCCTTTTGTGTTTCTTTGAACGGCTTGGATTTGTTGTCCTGCTGTGCTCCCGATCCGTAGGACTTCTTTCTCGTTTCTGATTGGCTGTCGTACTGCCTGCGCGGATAAACGCATGATACGTGAATTGGTGGTTTACTTGCTTTGACGAAACTGCCTTCTGCCTTTGGCATCATTCTATGTAGATCCTTTTAGAGCATCATTAGTAAGCCCATCCCATTTTCTAGATTCTAGATTTAGAATATAAGAGCTCATTTTGTAGAATAATAAGTCTCATCTCTAGTTTCAATTTCTACAATTTTGGTCCCAACCCATCCATGGGTGCTAAGGGTTGGACCTCCCAATTTCTAGATTCTAGATTGTAGAAACTCGTTTTGTAGAATAGTAAGACCATCTCCAATGGTGATTTCTAAAATTGAGTTCTTATCCTACTTGGCATTGTACTTTTAGGAGATTTCTATCCTAGTTGGAAGAGTTTCTACATAGAAATTCTATACATATAAAAATACTCTCCAATGGTTCTCCATTTCTATCCTATGTGTCACGTAGTAAAAGGACCAATTTAATGGTGTGGGACCCAATAATAATTGTCATGAGAGAGAGAAAAATTTCTATGAGAGTTTCTACATGTAGAAACCCTCTTAGACCATCTCCAATGGGGGTTTCTATCTTCCCTATTTCTATGGAAGAAATCCATTTTAGAAAAAACTTCTTCCAATGGTGATTTCTATCACCATTTCTATCCTAGGTGGCAATGATGTAGGATAGAAACTTTCTAGGAGGGTTTCTACATGTAGAAACTCTCATAGAAATTCTCCTATCTCTCATGACAATTATTATTGGGTCCCACACCATTAAATTAGTCATTTTACTATGTGACACATAGGATAGAAATGGAGAACCATTGGAGACCATTTTTGTATGTCTACAATTTCTATGTAGAAACTCTTCCAACTAGGATAGAAATCTCCTTAAAGTACAATGCCAAGTAGGATAAGAACTCAATTTTAGAAATCACCATTGGAGATGGTCTTAGAAAGTTTCCATCCTACATCATTGCCACCTAGGATAGAAATGGTGATAAAAACTACCATTGGGAAAAGTTTTTTCTAAAGTGGATTTCTTTCATAGAAATAGGGAAGATAGAAACCCCCATTGGAGATGGTCTAAGTGATTTCTAAAATTGAGTTCTTATCCTACTTGACATTGTACTTTAAGGAGATTTCTATCCTAGTTGGAAGAGTTTCTACATAGAAATTGTAGACATACAAAAATGTTCTCCAATGGTTCTCCATTTCTATCCTATGTGTCACATAGTAAAAGAACCAATTTAATGGTGTGGGGTCCAATAATAATTGTAATGAGAGATAGGAGAATTTCTATGAGAGTTTCTACATGTAGAAACCCTCCTAGAAAGTTTCCATCCTACATCATTGCCACCTAGGATAGAAATGGTGATAGAAATCACCATTGGGAGAAATTTTTTCTAAAATGGATTTCTTCCATAGAAATAGGGAAGATAGAACCCCCCATTGGAGATGGTCTAAGTTCCAATTTGGAGCCCAACTTTCTAGATTATAAACTTTATATTATTTTTTTCCTACATTAATTTTTTACCACACAATTTTTGGGACCGGAGCTCACTTTATCATTTATTATTATTCTCATACAAACCCAACCCATTCTACATTTACCTTTTTTTTGAAATTTTGGGCTCCAAATTGCATTGGAGAGTCCCAACTACTAATGATGCTCTTACAACTTGGATAGAAATCTCATATGGCCTCGTTTGGGAAAGTAGGATTCATGTCACATTTTTTTTTCGTTGTTTGGTAAACAAAAAAATTACCTAGTAAAGAACCTTGTTAGCAATCACCAAAATAAAATGCGTATTATACGCGAATTTTTCCGTATCTTACATAAACGTATAATACTTACGTACTTTTGAAAAATTCGGATTTGTACGCGAATTTTAAGCTTGTAGCGTTTTAAACGCGTACCGTACGAATTTTTAAAAATTTTGGCCAAAAAAATGTGACCAAGAAACCCGACAGTCTTGACTTTCTTGACTCTTGCTGCTATTAGATATTAAGACCGGCACAATTCTAAAAAATTATCAAAAGAAAAGAAGAAAAAGTCTCACAGTAACCAAAAAAGAAACCCAAGAGTCTTTGCACATGTTGCTTGCAACAATCAAAGAAAAAATTTTCGGTTTTCCATCATCCAACCTCTTCTTATTCTCACACTGAACCCTTGTTTATGAAGGAGTAGAGGTGGATGGGCCCTATATATATGCCGAATTTTTAGTACCGAATTGGTTCATATGAAACATACTAAACACGAATTAAATCTGATTTGAATGTTTTTCGTTAGACGAATTTTTTGACCGAATTTTTGACCGTATTTTACTTATATTGTGCCGATTTATATTCGTACTTTTGTCGTTCCGAATTTTTTTCCGTTTGCCGAATTGCTAACAAGGGTAAAGAAAAGCAAAATATAACAATGTTCAAATAATATCTTTACCTTTTAAAATAAAAATAACATTAATGGTAAAATAAGCAATGACACATGGTTACTTTTGTCATAACTTTTGTAATAAATGTTGGAAAAGGAGGAGGGAAAATCAATCTCATGGGTCTTGAGTGGAACCATATTCCTACCAAAATTTTCCTTTGTCAGGAAATTGATTTCCAAGTTTGTGGCTACCAAACAAAGGAAATGAACAACTTTTCTTTCTTGGTTCCTTAAATCTGTGAACCAAACGAGGCCTAAAAGTACAATGCCAAGTAGGATAGAAACTCAATTTTAGAAATCACCATTGGAGATGGCCTTATTGATTGTAAGTTTTACAACCACTTAGGTGCCATCCATTGATTGGGGAGAGAGAGAGGACCGAGTGGGACTATGTTAGCAGTAACAGGATGTGGGTTATAAGAGAGTTGTAAATGTTTGGTAGTAAACTTAGCATTATTGTTTGCCTTGTGGCCTAGGATGTGATGTGGTAAACTTGGGTTGTATTACAACTATTTAGGTGGCAGTTGTTAATTGAATTTTTCTATCCATGTAGGAAGAGAAGATCCAATTAGAAACTATCACTTAGGTAGTTGTAAGTCTTGTTATTGTTGTGGAAAAAACCAAATTCCTAAAATCATAACCCCTCTCATTAATTCACATCATGCTTCATATTAAAAGTTAAAACTTACAAAAATCTTCCTATTGTTTTTTATTCATTTCAAACGAATAACTTTCAATGTCAATCAATATTCTCATTCATCAGCCAATAAATCCTATTAACATCCTATTAAAATCTGTTAAATCTATGGTTGAGGGTGGCCTATATAATATTCTTGAAGTTTTGTAGTTGTGGTAGATATAGAAAAATGAGCAACAATTTCTCCATCTTTTCATCCTCCTTCCTCCTTTAATTTCTATTTCAATCTCTTTTACTCTGGGCAAGAGCTAAGTCAGGGTCATTCTTTCGGAGTTGTGTGTAACAATGGGAAGCCGATAGCAAGGGGGTTTTACCACCAGAATGATTCGAGAGAAAATCTGCACATAGACCTCGAATATTCTCTTAGGTCAATGCTTCGTGCATGACTCCCCGTAGACGGTACTTCTAACCCTTTTGTTATTCTATTTTTCAGGACGATAAAAGAATATTTTCCAACAATCTAAGAGAATATTGTTATGATTTATTACATTCAGTTTTGTATTAGTGGATGATCATTCCTCTATTATTATTTTTCATTCATCGTATTGTTTATGGTTTACAAAAGTATGTTATGATTATGGCGTAAATATGCTCAGAGTGATTTCTGGATATGCTAGTTTCATTTGGTTGTTTGATACGGAATGAGATTTTGGTACAAGTGTGATATGCTTTTCATTATGTTTCTTGGTATGATCAGAAAATGTTTTCTTCATTTTAAACATTTTGATTGTTTAAAGAATGTGTTTTCCTTGGTTAATACACTATCTTTTGTTTATTTCAATTAATTGTAAAAGGATTTTTTTTAGATCAATATTATATGTCTATTTAGTGTCGATATTACAAGACTTTTTTTCTTAGCCCAAAGTATGCATTGTTGTTGCGGAAGACCGTTTCATATGCACTAGACATGCAGGACTGGCAGTTGTAAAATATGTTACAAAGAAAGGGCTAATTGTACTCACTTAGCATATGGTTGAAATGGTCTTAAGGAGTTGTTACAAACATTGTTCTTTAATGTGTTTATGCTATTAGAGTAGAGTTGTCAATTAGTTGAATGCTAGATAGTATCTAAAATGTCTCTGATGTATGAGGCATAACTTGTCCATTGTGGCAGTTTATGATTACCTTTTTTTTCCTTTCTAAAGTTCAGATTCAAAGTGGTTTTTGAGCTTGCACTGGTCAGTCCATTGACGTATATTTGTATTTGTCGAGATAATTTCCTAGTTGATTAAAAATTTCATTTGTTGAAACCAGTCACCATTTTTTTTGCAATAGCCAAATTTTATTCTTGTGTCAAATTTTATTTGATATTGTTTACTTGTAATGAAAATTGTATTGGTTATCTTATATAATAAGTGGTACATTATCAATGTTGTTCTTACATATTGGAATTTTATGTTGGGAATTAATCTTCATTGTTAAGAGAGATTTTGCTTAATTACATGTGAAATAAAATAAATGTTATCGACGTAACATAATTTACGTCATGTGTTCTGAAGTTTCTTGTTTGAGCCTTCGCGCATCCACGTTTGATATGCATATAGATTGGCATTAGAAATTAGCACAAAAATACAGTGTCTCCACATTCTGGTTTTGAAATGTCACAACCCTCGTCTCATATACATTTCTTGCATCCAACAGAACTTGTCCTTGCTGTGTAGATGCTTGAGAGTCCAAAGTTTCCCATGTGCCTATCAATAAACTTAGGCATCAACTACAGTAGACTGTGCCAGCAGTCGCGGTAAGACATAGGATGCAAGCGTTATCCGGAATGATTGGGCGTAAAGCGTCTGTAGGTGGCTTTTCAAGTACGCCGTCAAATCCCAGGGCTCAACCCTGGACAGGCAGTGGAAACTACCAAGCTGGAGTACGGTAGGGGCAGAAGGAATTTTTGGTCGAGCGGTGAAATACGTAGAGATCGGAAAGAACACCAACGGCGAAAGCACTATGTTGGGCCGACACTGACACTGAGAGACGAAAGCTAGGGGAGCAAATGGGATTAGATACCCCAGTAGTCCTAGCCGTAAACGATGGATACTAGGCGCTGTGCATATCGACCCGTGCAGTGTTGTAGCTAACGCGTTAAGTATCCCATCTGGGGAGTACGTTCGCAAGAATGAAACTCAAAGGAATTGACGGGGGCCCGCACAAGCGGTGGAGCATGTGGTTAAAGAACCTTAATCGAATGGCCAAGCTAAGACGAATCGAATCATCGCCCGAAAGAAAGGGCCTTAATTAGGGCTTTCTTTCCTAGATGGAGAAAATCTGCAAGTAGGAATAAGAGCATTGGGGAGGGGCCTATTCGCAGTTGTCGACTCTGAACGAATGGTTTTATGTGAAGAAGAGGTGGTCACTCTTATAAAGAATAAGATCCCATTACAGTTAGGAAAGCAAGGGCTATCTTGACTCTTTAGCCTAGGAGGGGCTCGCGTCTGATTAGCTCGTTGGTGAGGCAATAGCTTACCAAGGCTATGATCAGTAGCTGGTCCGAGAGGATGATCAGCCACACTGGGACTGAGACACGGCCCAGACTCCTACGGGAGGCAGCAGTGGGGAATTTTCCGCAATGGGCGAAAGCCTGACGGAGCAATGCTGCGTGGAGGTAGAATGCCCACGGGTCGTGAACTTCTTTTCTCGGAGAAGAAGCAATGAAAATGAATTAATGAAGGGTTGGTCCTTACCGAAAACTTGAGTAAAGAGTAGTTCTTTGTAGGGTTTTATCGAACGAAGTGATAAAAAAAAAAAACCCCTTCTGTAACTACTTGAGCCGGATGAGAGGAAACCTTCACGTCCGATTTTAAAGGGGGAATCCAATCCTATAGGAACCTTGTCACGACCCGCACCCACTGTGAGGGTACGAGTACGTAACAGCGTCCAGCCTACGCCGCAGTGTCGGCGGTAGAACGCTGTTCTAAGTCTCTAACTTCATCAACTGATGCAGTATATAATGTACTCATCATGATCAACTCCGAACGGAGGACAAGTATAAGATATTGTAACTCAATCACAGTCTAAGCACGATAAGATAACACAAAAGAGATCTAAGAAAAAGAAGGACAACTACTATAATAATAACAAAATATCAACGATCTCAATACAACACAAGTCTCAAATCATATACAACAAGTTCTACATGAAGAACAGATGCAAGTCTACTAAACTAAATCTCGATCACTCCTGAGTGTCGGGGCCAAAGGTAGCCATCCCATCTCTGGGTCCATAATATGTAGGGCATATATCCTCAACGCAAGTATCTGTAATATTTTCAATAGGACCAGTTAGGACAGGAACGAGCACAATCTCATCTAGAAAACCCAAGTAAATGACAGAGAACTATAAAGCAGTTATAGACAGTTGTATTGATGAACATGACAGTTTATATTCAGGTGATGGTATAGAGAGACAGATAAAGTACAAAGAAAGTAAGTAACTAAATAAGA
Source organism: Iris pallida (assembly GCA_029216955.1). NCBI lineage: Eukaryota > Viridiplantae > Streptophyta > Magnoliopsida > Asparagales > Iridaceae > Iris > Iris pallida. The sequence continues at coordinate 3,413,857 of JANAVB010008799.1, forward strand.
GAAGAATCATGGCAATAAAGACTGTAAAATAAAATCTAGCTGAACTAGAGTAACATGATGAGTCCAAATAGTATAATATAAGTCGAGTGTAATCCCAATGTGAGTCTAATACAAGATGAGTCGAATGTGATTCCAGTACAGTATAAGTCGAATGTGATTCTAATCATTGTTCTAACAAGGTGATTCGAATAAGGTGATACCAATAATGATTCACATGATGTTCTAACAATGATTCGAATAAATTCTCTAAGTATGTTTTAAAATACCGAGATCGACATGTAAACGGCTGTAGGTAATACGGCACACCGCACACTTGGCTAAGTGTGGGATGGCTACCGTTCGAATATCATTCACAAAGGGGTGATTCGAATAGAGGGATATGTCTACATGTCTAATCATTATTTCCTCGCCCAGTCTAATACAAATGAATCCATAATCCAATACATAAGACGAATACAAGTCCAACCAGCACATGAAGATGCGAATAGGTAGTTCGAATAGTGATTCGAATGGTGATTCGAATAATAGAGACAAGACGAGTAAGTATGTGTGTCGTATACATGGATTCAGTAATAACAATACGTGTTTGTAACAAGAATCAAATAAAACTAACTAGAACTGAAGTACAGTAATTGACAAATAAATGAGAGAACTATCAGAGAATGTACTCGCCTGCTACTCTAAAAAGAGTAGTATAATATCAGATGTCTGCACCGGAGTCACAATATCCTAAACAGAGTAATATGGGTTATAATATGTTTAAAATAAGGTAAATGAAGTCTACAATGCAATCTACATAATTTCTAGGCCAATCTAGGTCAAAGTCAACTCTAAGTCAAACATGGTCAGCTATCTAGGTCAAACTAGGTCAAAGTCAAACTTGGTCAACTCTGGGTCAACCTTGGTCAACACTCTAGTCCACTAGGTCAATCCTAGTCTAGTCAGTCTCACTAGGCCTAACCAAGCCTAGACAAGCTTCCTAGCACAAACACAAGGTCACTAGAAACTGTCACCCTCATTTTCCGTATTTCCCGTATTTCGTATTTATACTCGTATCTGGATTTTTGGCATGTATTTTTATTTTTATTTTTTCTCAGCTTGTGGAATTTCAGTATTTCTCGTATTTTGGGTTTTGGCATGGCTCGGTTTTATTGGGTTGGTTCGGTTTGGTTTGGTTCTTTATGGTTGGATCACCTTAGCCTATGTTCCACCCTCAACACACCACAACTCCCCCTCTTTATAATCCCCACCTACCTCTCTCTCTCTCTCTCTTCATTACCACCACCATTTATTTTCTTCTTCTTCTCCTTCCTCCACAACTCTCCCAACCCTAGGCAAGTGTATCTTGCCACTACATAAGAACCCTATTTTCTTGGTCCATTAGCTAGATTAGGACATGGTGATCAACATTAGTTCTTGGCTTTTTGTGATTTGGTGTCTCCATTGCTCTAGATCTAAGTTTTTTCCATTTTTGGATTTTGTATGGTTTGATCTACTTTAGTTGGATTTTATGGGTTTTTGATGCTTCTATGTGGAAGAGCATTCAATTCCACCCTGGTTAGAACTTTGGAAATCTGGATTTGGAGTTCGGATAGCCAAGTTATGAGGTTTTGAAGTTTTGGAGCCATTGGAGCTTCTTCTCAGCCATGGAGAGAAGACCCAGACCCTGCGTGCGTGTTTTTACGTGTACGTAGCTCTCTGCTTGCGTGCTTTTGCACGTAAGCTGCTCCCTGTAGCGTGCGTGACTTTTCACGCAGCTGCTCCCTGTAGCGTGCGTGACTTTTCACGCAGCTACTTCCTTGAGCGTGCGTGACTTTTCACGCAGCTGCTTCCCTGTAGCGTGCGTGACTTTTCACGCAGCTGCTTCCTTGAGCGTGCGTGACTTTTCATGCAGCTGCTTCCTTGAGCGTGCGTGACTTTTCACGCAGCTGCTTCCTTGAGCGTGCGTAACTTTTCACGCAGCTGCTCCCTGTAGCGTGCGTGACTTTTCACGTATGCTGCTTCCATGAGCGTGCGTGACTTTTCACGCAGCTGCTCCCTGTAGCGTGCGTGACTTTTCACGTATGCTGCTTCCTTGAGCGTGCGTGACTTTTCATGCAGCTGCTCCCTATAGCGTACGTGACTTTCACGTACACTGATCCTTGTAGCATGCGTGACTTTCACCTACGCTGCTCTCTCAGGGTGCGTGACTTTTCACCAACGCTGCTCCCCTTGAGCGTACGTGACTTTTCATGTACGCTGCTCCCTTGAGCGTGCGTGACTTTTCATGTACGCTGTTCCCTTAAGCGTGCGTGACTTTTCATGTACGCTACTCCATTGAGCGTGCCTTGCGTGCGTGACTTTTACGTACGCTGCCCCCTGACCTCTTGCTTAACCCATTGGCTCTTGGAGTTTTTGCCTTATTTTTTTAATGCTTGGCTCTTCTATAGCCCTATATATTGATATTTTATTAGATATTTTACGTCCATTTTATATCCTTACGCCTTTTGTCCTGAACTTGATAATCACGAATTTACTGGATATGTTTGGAATTAATAATTGAGCATGACCTGATAGTGGCCCGTCGTGGCGCACTCCTGACTAGTACACTTGATATGATAACCTGACCTGATACATCTTGAATAGCTGTTGCGACGGCTACCTGACATGACATGACCTGTATAATTAATCCTGACACCATGGGCGATTGTGCTTGTACAAATAATCCACTTGTCCTGTCTTGCATCATGTCTAGGAGGGGACTCCTGAGTACCACGGTCAGGAGTACCTACTGAATTGGACTAAGGTTAATAATTAGTATAATTCACTAGTCATGAAGAGATGTTCCCCAGTTACAGGCAATCCCGTTATTCCGGCCGCAAATGTTTGGACTTATAGCCTGCCGACGAGTAGGGCACATTTCCAGCCCACTGTTATGTGGGGCACCCACCATTGTCACTTAACATGATTGAACTCTATTGTCACTATAATGCATTGTACTCTCTAGATTGTCACTATAATGATTGCCTGGATAACCTGGATAGCTGCTGGGCCTGTGACCACTTGGAGCATCTCATTGCATCTTGCTAGTAACCAGGATTGTGATAACCCTAGTTAGTTAATATAGAAAGCCGTAGGCAATGATTGGCCGTGATTGCTTGGATGGAGTCTAGTCCAGTATAGTATTGTCTAGAATTGATTGATTGTAAGATTGTACCAGATTGTCACTATAATGATTGTCACTCCAGATTGTCACTATAATGATTGTCACTCCAGATTGTCACTATAATGATTGTCACTCCAGATTGTCACTATAATGATTGTCACTCCAGATTGTTACTTGATCTGATTTCTTATATCTATCTTGCCGATAAATGGTAAGAGAAACCAAGTTCCGTTCAGACGAAGGGTTACAACCCCGGTCCTTGTTTGGTTTACGGGTTGTAACCTAGCTATCTGAATAGTCCCATGGTTATCTTATCGTATATCATCCTGTCATGCTTTTCCATATGTCTTGTCTTTCAGTGATTCTATGCAAGATTGTCTTTTATAATTACTCATCATGCTTTTTCTTAAATTACTGTCTCTTATTATGTAATTATATTATTGTGCTAATTTGCTGGCTTTGGTTCTTATTTTGTGGCCTCCTTTGTGGCACTTGCTCTTCCTGGGGTCTGACCCAGCTGATTTTGTATGGCCAGATACCGGAGCAGCAGCAAAGGATCTACCTATCTTCCAGCCTGATGGTGGTCACCAGGCGTAACCAGGGCATCGAGTGGGTTTCTTTTGTTCTCCCACTGTAATATTGTAAATTATTCTTTTGAGGCGTTTAGCCGACGAGCAAGTGTTAGCTCGATTGTACTTACTTACTGTCTGCCTACGGGCTGTAACATGATTGACGAGCCCCGGGGGTTGATCATGTATGACTGAACTCTTGATAGTCCTCACATTTTGTAACGACTAGCTTCATGATCATCTGGATATGTAATGTTTGGGACGCCTTACAATTGTATATTTGGTGATCTGATATCTTGTGATTATTATTAGTTGGTTGAGATTGAGACTATAGGCTATTTTATGACCTTAAGAGACTGATGGATTGTAGTGAAACCCTCACATATCTAGACAGCCGTGACCGTATAGCGGTATGGATTCCATTCCGTTATACGTAGCTGGCTATGTCTGCCCCCACTCTCCAGTATTCTGGTTCTGGGGCGTGACAGAAACACACATTGCATATACCCTATATATATACATACATTCATACAAGGATGCATAGGCACTTACTTGTATACATTCCTACACATAGCATGCATTGCCTACATTTATTCATTCATGTATTCATAGTGGTGGCCCATGCAGGTCGAGACTAAAGTGTAGTGGTATTTGAGCTAGAGTACCACTACAGCCTGCACTAGGAATAGGATATATTTTTGAAGATACTCAATCACAGTTAGGAACCCTTGAAAGATTCCTGGGACGACCCTGGAGAATCTTATTTAACTTCGATTTGAAAACTCTCTTTTTCCCTTGATTTGATTCATTTTTACTTTTTGTTGTTAAATTTGATTTTAATGGATTATTGTTGAATTTGAGTTTATATTTATTAATTTTGATGGATGATTGTCGAATTTTGAATTTTGATGATAGCTGTTGCATTCGAGTTTGTATTTTGATGGATTTTGTTCATTTTTGAATTTTGATGTTCGTTAATAAATTTGATTTGATTTTTGAGTATTCATTATTGATTAATTTAATTTTTGGCAAGATGAAATTATATGGGCTAGGTCATCTATGTTATGGAATCTAGTCTTCTATAGTCACATTAGCCAGCATGGTGAGGACATATAGTCTGACTCTGGATATATTTCTCAGGTGTGGGAATTTAAGGTTTTCGCAGCCAAGCTAGCGGCACCGCGAAAATGTTAAATACCATGATTTTAGAGATATGTGCATAAGTCAAGGGCTCTGTGATTATCGTAGCCTTGCTTACTAGTATGACGAGGATTTAGAGTACATGATTTTGGATAGACGCATATGATGATCAGATTGCACCTTAAATATTTTTGAACATGTTTTCTCTACTTTTGTTCAGTCACTCAAAAAAAAATTATTATTTGTTGTTTTGTCTAGTTTCCTATTATTTAACTCAGGAGTAAGTTTAGTTGGTTTTATAAACCTTGTGAAATTTCTTGCTATGAGTTTTTCATAATACAATGAATCGAGGATTTTGTTAGACTTTATCTTGAATTTGATATTTTAGCTCTGGATTTCAAAATCGTTCCTTCTTTAAACAGATAAGCAGAACAGATTTTTGCGTTATTTCTTTCTTGCTATTATCCTTGTATTAAATAATAATGATAATAAAGCTGTCTTGATTACGTCAATCACCTGCTTGCAATTTTGGTAGAGATCTAAATGTTAGTCTTAACGTAGAATAAATTTTTATATTGGGACATGAGAATATATATATGAATATATATAGCAGACACTTTGCTTAACACGTATGCATGCTACACTTGATTTTCCACCTACCTGAATACCTATTAATATGTTGTTGATGTTAAATTTTCAAAACCCCAATATTTCTGATTCTCTACTTTTCCTAGCTTAACCCGTAATTTAAATATAAAATTTTATGTTAATAGTTTTATTTATACCACTGCACATGTATGTTATACATAGGGTGTCAATTCAAAAAATTTTGGTTGAAAATTTGTGTTTAAATTTGTCAAATCTGAGACTGCATGCATATTAACCCTTAATGTTGAATTCCAAATGTTAGTTCAAATTGCTGTTCCATTTTTATGAAATATTTAGAGCTGTGTACATTGTTGTAAGTAGGAATATAAATTTAGGTTTCATATTCTCACATGTTAGTTTGTGATAAATATTGAGTTGGTTTTAATGTTCAAATTTCTCCAGAATTCTGAAAACTAGTTACATGTTAACATTTTTACATTGATTTCCATGTTTAGTTAAATTTCAGATTTAACATGTAATATTGAACTGTGTGCGTAGATAAATGTGTGGATAGTATGTTAGGGTTTCATTTATGTCATGTTAGGTTAAATTGGGAGCGTTGAGATTGGTTGTGATGTTTCAAAACTCCTAAATTTTGAAATTGCATTATGTTAATATTGCACTGGTTTAAATGTTAGCTTGTTTTCAGATTTTATATGTAAACGTTGAACTAAAACTAGGTTTAACTTTTAATACTAAGCTATAACCCTGTACAAGGACACACACACACACCCTAACTTAGTATACACTGTCATGTAACCAAACCCTTCCCCTCTATGTTATGATTGTATATCTAGATAGATATATATAGAGCTTAGGCATACATGTTATAATATATATAAATACATAACTAAGTCTCTACCTTTTTTATATATATATGGTTAGCCATGCATGTTATGAGTAAATAAGTTGCGTATTGTAGATTGTTTAACCAATATGCCATGATTAGTGTAACTTGATAGCCATTGAATTGAAACACAATCCTCATATACACTTTTATGTATGTTCACGTACACACACGCCTACTATCTAACCATATGAACATGTCCCCATACACATAATGTTAGCTTTTTCCTCTCTAATGCTCTCTATATTATATATTGTGATTGGATTTCAATGTAATCGACTTTCGTTAATTAAACTTGTGATTTGATTTTCTTGGGATGGTACCCCTTTTAGATGATTGGTAGTTACCTTTCTTTAATCATTTTTGATGAGTACCAGTTTTCATATAGGATGGTAGACCGCCTTACAGTTTTGATGATTTGTTATTTCTGTATCTTTTCTAAGTTTAGCACTCTGGATTGCTTGTGTGTTTTGATACCCGATGACTGCCTTGGTTAGTATGACTAGTATACCTAGATGAGATTTTCACTACCACCGTATGCCATTACCCTGGACGTTGTCTTTTGATGGTATGTTTTATTTAAGTTCTGGGACTTTGATTGTGGGGGTTTGACCTAGAGGGAGTAGGGACATTTTAATTTCGAGGACGAAATTTTTATAAGGTGGGTAGGATGTGAGCACCCTGGATTTTGGGTTGATTTTTTTTATTTTAATTTTCTGATTGATTGGTTTCAATAAATAATTTAATCTGTTATTTTTCCTTAAGTGTGCTTTCCCGTGCCATTGATATCTGGAGTATCAGGGATGTTCAACTCTGGAAATCTTCTTCATGGGTTTTGGAGTGGACAGGATTACCTTCATGATGGTATATAGTGTCTCATCCAAACTTGTTCCCATGTGCTCTTTTTGCTTCGCTGAACTTCGGGTCGATTTAGACCATTTGATTATTATTTATTTTCCCACTCTTTTCCTTGATCATTATTAGCACGTTACCGTGACTTTTAGTTTTGGAGCGCAAGACCAGCCAATTTCTTGAAACCAACTCCTCATTGATGATCTACTCGAGACGCTCTTCACCCATGACCTTCGTTTCCCACTCATTCACGTCATTTTGTGCTCCATTTGCTTCGCACAACTTTCCTGACGTGTGACCCGATTTGATTTCACTCCACGGTGTCACATTCATCTTCCAACTTGATTTGTGGGTCCCCTGTCGACCAAAACCTGTCCGCCCCAACTATGGACATGGCCCACCTTGAGCCTACTACCCGTCCGCCACTTGTGTCCCATTTATTGGAATCCCAATGTGCTACTTATTTGCTCATGATCATCAACGCCTAATTTTAATTAGATTTTTACACAATGTCCGATTTTGATCAATCCGACTCCACCGAGTCCAGTCCAGCTTTGTGTTGCCCTCCATCATGACACCCTCATAATTTTTGCCCAAAAATATCAAGTGCTTATTTTTCCCTATTTTTAATATTTAATGGGAATTTTCCATTGATTTAAATTCCTTTTGGAATGACCCATTTAGCTAATTAATTCTAGCCTTTAGATCCCCCATTTAATCCCATCCATTGATTTCCCCCATGAAATTTCCCACACTCAGCCAACAATTATGGCCGGCCCTAATTTCTAGGGAGGACACCTTTCTCTCTCTCCCTATCATTCATTACTATTATCTCTCTCTCTTATCCTCTCTTTCTCTCTCCTAATAACTTTTTACTACACACAACAAAAACTCAACAGCAACAAAAAACTTCACCACCAGTCTTCTCCTCCCCTCCTCTTCCTTTCCTCCTCACATTTCGACCTACACCAACAGCAGCTATTACGACACCACCACCACCACTCCAACCCAACTCCCCTCCTCCTGGCCCTGCCTCGCCGCCGGCCAGCCCCTGGCCTCCACCACCGCACCACTATTCCCCCAACATCTCCTCCTCCTCCTTCTCAAAACCGCCACCACCACCATCCTTGGCTACCGACCGGCCGACCTCAGCCACCCCCGCCGAGGTGCGTCGTCGCCCCTGCCTCTCCGGGCCAGGCCAGGCAGCCACCCGCCGTCGCCGGCCAGCAGCGCTCCACCGCAGCAGCTGCAGCTTCATGCACGCACGCATGCAGGCGCGCACACGCGCGCGCGCGCGGGCCGTCGTCGTGCGCCGTCGCGCCGTCGCGTGGGCCACCGTGGCTCACTGTGGGTACGCCCCACTCCGGAGAGTCTTCCCCTGACGGCCACCATCCTCCGGGACGCGCCGTCGAGGCGATTCGTGCGTTTTGAACGACGTTCCGTCGTGACGCGCGCGGGATCGAGTTCATTTTTGGCGTTCCGTCGCAGCGACTTCGTACGTGTTTTTCCGGAGATCCGACCGTTAGATCGGCAATTTCTTCGCTCCGTCGCAATCTCGGTATATCCACCTTCGTTCAAGTCAATTTTCGTCCGTTAATTTTATCGTTTGATACATGAAAACCGGCCACCAAGTTGACCGTTTAAATTGTATTAAATTTGGACAGTTTCGCGGGACCAACTTCGTCAGCTTGTATCTCCTCCACCGCAACTCCGTTTGGCGTGCTACCAGTTACGGTGCGAAGCTGGTATAACCCTCTTACTACCCCTCCAGTTTTGTTTCATTGTGAGCTTGTTTGATTGGTTGAATTCGACGCCAAAGTTGGCCGTCCGAATTCATAATTTCTAACTTGTAAAATTCTATTTTTGAACACGGGACTCCAGATTTCATTTCTGACACCACCATTAGACTTGTGGCATCGTTCTGGCATATTTTCATATAAAATTTGTTAGATTTGGAGAACATGGGCCCGGGCACGTTTTTCGGTGCAAAGCGGGTCCCACTTTCTGGGTCAACGGGACTTTTTGACGACGGCTCATCGAAATCCAATTCCGGAGATACCGTTGAGTTCGTATCGTCATTCTGGACTCGTTGACATATAATTTGCTATGTTTTGGTGGACATTGGGTCTGGCACGCATTTCGGTGCAAGTCGAATACCAATATCCGGGTCAACGGGTCATTTTGAGATCGGCTCATCGGAATCCAATTCTGGAGATACCGTTGAGTTCGTATCATCATTCTGGACTCATTGACAGGTAGTTTGCTGAGTTTTGAGAACTTTGGCTCCGGCACGTATTTTCGTGCAAACCAAAATTTTAAGTTCTGGTCAACGGACCAAATTGAGATCGGGTCAACGGAATTCAATTCTGGAGATACCGTTGGGTTCGTATCGTCATTCTGGTTACGTGGACATATAATTTGTTATATTTTATAGACTTGTTTTCTTGTACATTTTTCGGTGCAAAACGGCTCCGACACGGACACCGTTTTGACCAGAAATTACCTTTTTGCCCTTGTGTCCAAATTGGACCGTTGGGTAGGCTATCCTAGACCATTCTGGACACGTTGGCGATGTTCATTTCATCGTCCGACAATGTTTGTTGATAATTTCTCTGAGTTTAACCTTTTTATAATTAATTAATAATTAATTCATATAATGTTCGTATTTCGGGATTAGTACAACGAAACTGAGATCAGCCAATTTCAGTGATCTCATATCGCTGAAATTGACAAGTTGGACACGTGGATCACTATAATAAGATTATCAACCTTACCGATAATCTTCTTATCTCGATTTGCGTGTCGAAAGTTTCGACGTACAAATAACGAAGTACACTTTATATTAGACTAGAATTGACCTTGTTTGACCAGAGTTGACCAGTTGACCCAAAGTCAACTGTAAGTCAACACTTGACCTAGTTTGACTAGATTATTGACCGGAGTTGACCTAGAGTTGTTTTGACTTAGAAGAACCTAGAATAATGTAGATTGATTATAGAGATTCATTTATTACAACTTGAACACCTTGTAACCTGTGTTGCTTTAAATAGGACTCTGTGGCTTCAGTGGGACCCCCCTATACTTATCAGTTGTTCAGGTTATCGAGGCGAGTACATTCTCTGATCATTTCATATCGTGCTTAGAATTATTTCCTGCAGTAGATTACTTTACTTGTACTGTCACGTTGGTCACACGGATTGGTACTATATGGATCCCTTCTTGAGATGTTATCCTTAGGGAGCATCGGGTATTACATGTTCTGTGCGTTTCACTTACATGGCGTATCATATGCTTCATTGGTTCTTTGATCACTTACGACATATACTCTTATGATCGTAGAGTCTTCCTAGAATCCTTATCCCATTTATGGGACTACTATATATCACCTTCGGGGTCTATCACCTTCGGGGTCTATTACCTTCGGGGTCTATCACCTTCGGGGTCTATTACCTTCGGGGTCTATTACCTTCGGGGTCTATTACCTTCGGGGTCTTATCACCTTCGGGGTCTACCACCCTTCGGGGGCTGTTACATAGCATCATATAACATAACCTGGTTGGATCCTTGTGTATTGATTGGGGGTACGGGAGAGTATAAATAGCCATGTGAACAATTCCAAAGTAGAATAGCCATGTACGCCTCTTTAGTATAGCCATGTACAATCAAGCCGTTCACATGTCGACTTTGTGCTCTAAATCACTAGTCACTGGTAGCTCTTTACTTATAGTAGATATTTCTATTACTGCTCTCTCTCTGTTTACATACAGCATTTCTTTCAGTACCTGTATCTTACTTTACTGTATGATTAACCTGCTATGAACTGTTGAGATGTATTGTGCTCGCTCCAGTCCTGACTGGACCTGTTGATAAATTTTACAGATGGCCTGGGATTGCCTGCTAGCCTAGAGGAGACACAGTAGAGGTTGTTTAGGTAGTTATTTCATTTTGTCTAGAGTTGTATTTACTTTGTGGATTACTGTATCTGTATTTGAGTTTTGAGATGTATTTCTGGGTTTATGTATCTTAGACACTTAGACTTCTATCTCCTGTATCTCTTTTGGATTTCATGTTTTATCTATCATTATCATGCTCTACCTTAGATGTGATTGAGTCTGTATCTGCTATGTCACCCCCATTCGGAGAGTATAAACTGTTTAGTCTTATACTGTTAGATGCATTGAGACCTAGGACAGCGTTCTACCGCCGACACTGCGGCGTAGGCTGGGCGTTGTTACGTTCTCGTGCCCTAACTCTAGGGTGCGGGTCGTGACATTCATTATACATATGCATACTCATACATCCATTACCTATATGCACTCATACACATATAGATGCATACATAGGCTGATATTCATTTATTCATCCAAGTTCATTTATGCATTTATATCTATTCATTACCCTTACACATACTTGCATGTTTTTATTTTATAGGTACATGGTTGCATTTATACATGCATATATGCTATTCACTGTCATCATCATCACATTTGCATTCATTTAACCATTTATTCATGCATGCCTTTTCTATATTACATACACTTGTATATATACATAGAGGCATAAATATGTAAAGAGATATAGAGTGAGGGATTAAGGCACATGTGTGTGTGTGTGTGTGTGTGTGTGGTAAACATATGTGTGACAGTGTGTAAATAGGAAGGCAGTGATGTGTATGTGTCATGGGTCAATGTGTGTTTACAAGAAATCTGTGTGTAGTGTTATTCCATGTGTGTGGTGCTTATATGTTAGGAATTTAGGCATTGTGTGTGTGTGTATAGGAGAGCACATTGTTCTCAGTTTTAGGCATTGTGTGTGTGTAACATGGAAGACTGAACCAAAGCCCATAGGACTGAACAATGGGGATGAGTGGAATGCAAGAATGATTTGGTGAAGTTCAGTAAAGGAATTCTCAGGATTTCAAATGAAATGACAGTAAAGAATGGGGCAATGGTGTAGCAAAATTCAGTAAATGGTTCTCAGGAATTTGGTTCTTTGGTTAATGACAGTCACACTCATATCAGACCCAACCCAAATTCGAAATCCCTATGTTGTGTTAACATCAACCAAAATATGAATTAATCCTTACAGTGAGCTAATACATGTGTGGCTTAATCTCAGGTTTTAAGTCCTGTACAAATTCAGGAAATTCAATGAGCAATAACACAGTTCACACATGTATCAATTTAACATTCAAAATCAATTTCGAAAACCAAAACCTAACACCAATCATAAACCATACATTGCAGTAATCTAGTACACGTATAATGAATTAATATGGTAGTTAAAACATCAGAAATTCAGTTTGAAATAGAATCAATTTTAGGAAATTCGAAAACAGGGAGCATGTATCAGAAATTTTAGGGAAAATGACATTCGAAAATCAAATACTAAAACCCAATATAAATCCAGATGTATACATGGCATTCTAGTTAACAATTACAGTTGAAATTATCATAAAAAATCATCTAATTAACATCTAAAAAACCAATTTAACCAAATCAGTAAACACATGATACTATCAGTCTCAGGTTTAAGGGTATTCAAAACAGTTCAGTTAACATCCCAAAAATAAGTTCGAAAACCAAAACCCCTGCTAGTATGAACCCTAGTATGGTAAGTTATTATTAGACATGTATTTGTGATTCCAAACGGCACAATTTAACCAAATCAGCAGGTTAACACATTTGAATTCCTCAAAAGAAAACTCAATTTCGAAACTGTCAAAACTGGAAAATGAATCAGTCCATACACATGTACATTCGAAACCAATCGAAAACCCAATTAAACCCAGTAAATGCCAATGTGAATGTGCCTACATGAAGTACGTGTCAATGTGTGTCAAGGAAGTCATTCGTGTCCAGAAAATCGAACACGAGCGTGTCAAAAGAAAAAAATCAGATATCAGGAAATTCAGTGCACAGTACTCCTCGTGCAGAGGTGCAGAGCGTCCCAGGACACGACACACGACACTAGAGAGCTCGTGCTCATGTCCTAGGGTTCGCCAAGACTAGGAGAGCGTGTCCCACATCATGCACAGTGTCTACGTGAATCGTGTCCGTGCACGAGACGCGTATCCGACGCAATTCTCGCATTCGTACAGTCTGGGCAAGGTCCAGTGCGAGTGAGATTTCTCACTAACCACTCGACGAAACCCGACCAAATTTTGTGAGCGTCGTGTCAGACACTAGGCCCACGTGTCCACCAAAAATTAGGCCATGAGAGGTCGTGTCGTGTCCTGTGTCGAGCCCGTACAACAGGGGATTGCACGGGCGCAGTGCTGTGTCCCGTACGTGCATGTGTGTCCAATTTTGGACACGAGGGTGCACAGAATCCACCTCAGTCAATCACGATTGTGATCCACACACAAAGAGCTAAAATATTGTTCAAATAGTTTCAAAAATAAGCAAGGTTTAATCCACTCAAGCATTTCATCAAACACTTAGCAATACACATAGACACGTGTCCGATACGGACACCAAACAGACACAAAATCCACCCAAATTCTAGGGACAGCTAGGGGACACCTAGATCTAGCCCTAAATGCAAAGAAAATAGAATATTAGATCAATTTGTGGAGTTTTACCTATAGGTGCAAAAAGCAAGAGAGAGCTTCAAATGGGGGGTGTTCTCCTTGATGGCCAAATGCTCCAAATTGATCCAAAGCTGAGATTACTCTCCATGAACAGCAAGAAGAGATTAATTAGAACCTAATGCAAAAGATTTGAGCCAAAAAGGACTTGAAATGAGAAAGTTATGGATTGGGGAAGATTGCTCTTTACCTCTTTCTTCAATTTGTTGAAATATAACAAAGAGGCAAGAACAACCAATGAGGAGATTATTTATAGGGAGGGGGAGCCCTATGGCTGGTCATAAAGTGAAAATTAGGGTTAGGGTTTAGTCTAATGGGCTATGGGCTTAAGTCACAAGTCCTTAAGTCATGAAGTCATAAGTCATTTCATTAAACCTTAAGTCATGACTTGATTTCACTAAACCTAATCCTCCTATTCCAAAACTAAATTCTAAGTGACTAAAATGGGTTAACTCAAGTTAGACTCTAGGGTTACCATAGCTAGGGTTAGGTACTAGGCTAGTCTACAAGGCTCAATGAGTCAAATTCCAATCTAGGAATCACCAATTCAATAAATTAAAATAAATTCAAATTTCACTAAATGACAAAATACCCTCAAGCTAAAATGATAATTAAATCATCCAAATGACATGGTTAGGCTCTAGGTCATGCAGTCTCTAGGGTTTCACTAACAATACATCAAAATCACAAGCCATGACTTAAAATAGTTTTTTTTAAATAGTTTAAAAATGATTAAAAATTACCAAAAATCATAATATGAAATATCAATAAATAATAATAATAATTACAAAATTTCAAAATTATCCTTATCTGGAAAACTGGGTGTTACAATCCTACCCATCTTAGAAAAATTTCGTCCTCGAAATTAAGATGATCGCACCCCTTCTAGGTCAAACCCCCAACAAATCAAAGTCAATAGATAACATGCAAACATAATCTTACTGGTCGTGATATCACGGTCTTGATCAGGGTCACTATACTATCTATCACAGCACAAAACATCCTGACAGGTACTAATAGAATCACACAACAAGAGATGGAAAGAAGAACAGGAAAGACAGACCTGCTAACCCATCACCCGTAGCGTCGGTATACTCGACTGTCAGCGCAAAAGCCCTGCCCCTCTGGGGTGTATCCATCTGATGGTGCGGGACACGGTGCTGCGCTACAGGTGGCCTAGCTCCCTCTATCGGATCTATGATACTCAAGTAATATCCATCCTGATATTCCACTCAATTATACTAGAGCACCATCTATATGGTATCTATTTTGCAATCTGATAATCATACCCGTCTATCCAGAACCATGTTACCAGAATCCTCATCACACCAGTAAGTATGGCTACAATAATCCATAGAGTCCACAACTAATATACATACCTCTAGAATCATGGTATTTAAAATTTTTGCATTGCCGCTAGCTTGGCTGCAAAAACTTTAAATTTCCACACCCGAAAAATACATCCAAAATCAGACTCTATCTCATAGCCCAACCAGCTAATATGGCTGTAGAAGACTCTAGATTCCATGACTGAGGCAACCTAGCCCATAATGTTATCTTGGTAGAAAATCAAGTCAATAATGAATACCAAGAATCAAATTCAACGATGAACAAGGAAGATAGACAAATACTGTCAGAATCGAATTTCGAGATAGTTTATAATGATATTCTCGAGGGTCATCCCAGGAATCTTCTCAAGTAGTCCTAACTGTGATTGAGTAACCTCCCTGCTAAAGTCTATTCCTCAGTTCCTATCGCAGGCGCGCAGCAGTACAACTAATTGTTGTACTACCACGACATTACACTAATGCGACTCTCGACCTGCATGGGCCACCACTAAAACTCGACAAAAGCGTCGTTAAGTGAATTTAGCGACGTTTTGGGCGACGTTTTGGAAACGATGGAAAAAAACGTGTCGCTAAACGAGAAAACGTCGCAAAACGTCGCTAGGGCGACGTTATTTGGCGACGTTATTAACGTCGCTAAGTAGCGACGTTATTTGCGACGTATGATCGTTGACGCTAATTAGCGACGCATAAGGCGACGTTATCGTGTGGTCGCCATTTAGCGACACTCTTACGATGTTTTGGCGACGACGAGCTGACATAAGATTATGGTGCCACGTGGTGCCACGTCAGCATTTAGTGACACTTTTAGCAACATTTACTAACGTCGCTACAATTTAGCGACGAATAATAACGTCGCTAAAAACGTCACTAATTTAAAAAAATATGAAAAAAAATAGGTTCCAGAATGCAAATGGAGCTGGAGCCTGAGCCAAAATACAGAATACAAAACACAAAATATATAATCCAATCCCTGGGTTCGCCGACCCCCTCGGTGGAACACTCAATACCGGCACGCACAATACATTCCAGAATATACAAAAAATATAAAGAAAAAATAATATCCGCAACAAACAATGTCAATATATAATATCCTGAACAAACCAAATCAATATCCGCAAACACGTACAAACCCAATATCCTCAATGAAAAAACTGAATATCTCTAAATACGTACAAAGTAAAAAATATAGTACAATCCAAAAATGCAAAAAATAAAACTACTGATCGCCTGGAGCTGGACCCGGTGCTGGAGGAGGAGCGCTACCAGATGACTGTCGTCGCAACGTTAGGATCGTCTGATACTCCTCCGGTGACAACAGATAGACGAGCATGTCCTCCCGTGCACCGCCGGATGTAGACGATGCTCCCGACGTACCAGCAGACGGTCGCTCCGCTGCCATCTCCTGAAAATGCTGCATCTGCTCGACCAACCGCTGCATAGCCTCCTGCGTAGCACGGGTCATCTGTTGCAGCACCTCCGTAGTCTCCTCCAGCCTCTCAAAGCGTGAGATGAGCGCAGAATCATCTGTATCCGGCGCCCCCATCCTCTCCAGCATCTCGTCACGCAGAGCTGCGATCTGCGCAAGGACGTCACTCTGCTGCTGGCGGAGCGACTCCTCAGTATGTGCGGGGCCGGGCACACTAGTGGCGGTCGCAGAGGCCTGTGACGCAATGAAGGCACCATAGGAGCCCGTACCATAGTACGTACCCCTATGCATGCCACTGTAGGTCCTAAAAAATCAAGTTGTACACATCAACAAAGTTATAAAGATCAAGAAATGAATCTTTCAAATGAACTGCGCAGACATCAGTTTGCGCAGCAAACAGATTGCGCATACTAGATTGCGCACACTCCCAAGCGCGCAGGCTGACGTGGTAGATCAACATCATTACCTGACACAAATCAAATCTTCTGACAGCTGACAGCTGACAGCACGAAGAACGAGGCGACCATTCGTTTAATCGTGCAGCACGGCGCTCGAGGACAGCTGGCCGCGCAATCCATGTTGGCATAATTCATGTTGGCGCAATCTATGTTGGCACAATCAATTCATGCGCAGTCCAAGTCTGCGCAAACCAATGCTAGCGCAATTCAGGTTACGCGTTTTATCAACACAACTGACAAAGTACATGTGACATTCATGCCATCAATTGCTCATTACGTGGCAACCGTCTACACACGATCATGCGCAATTCAATCAAAAGTTGCCATGTGTCCAAGACAGTTGGCCCATGATCCAGTAACTGCCTACGCAGTCCACTGTTGTGCAATCCAATTGCTGCGCAAACCATTCTGCGTAGTCCAGAATAACTAAAAGTTAGTTATTTCTCAGAACTCTATAAATAGAGTTTCAAGTCTCCATTCAAGGGGGATCAGAGATCAGAGATCAGATTATAGAGAGATCAGACTTCAAAGTTCAGAGAGTTCAGGAGTTCTTGCCCAAGTGCTGCTGCATTCTTCCGAGGCTTTTGCCTTCAACTTTCGAGGCTTTTTGCCTTCAATTCCAGAGTTGTCTTCAACTTCAGAGGCTCCGTCTTCAAAGTTCACATCGTCCAAGGGATAAAGCAATCGTCATCTAGATTGGATTCCTACAGTTGTACCATTCCCAGAATTCAAATTGTAATCTTTTACAAAGTTTGTATCAATAAAGTTCTACACTTTTATTTTTGCAAACAAAATGGCGACTCTGCTGGGGACGACTTTCTCCTCCGATGAGGAAGTGACAACTCAATGTGACGTAGCGTCTATCGAAAAGACGCAGAAGACACTGGTGGTGAAGATCAACCAGACAGCCTACGAGGCTATGATCAACTCTAAGACCACTCCTCGCACTGCAACCACTTCTGCCACAAGCAAAGTGCACCCAGTGTGTGTCCCAAAGACTGCTGCGTAATCCATTGATGCTGCCAGTAAGACTTATGTACAATCTGCTATCAAGACTGCTGCGCAGTCCAAAGCTTCTGTCATCAAGCCTGCTGCACACTCTGTCTCAATTAATGCTGCACAATCTGCTGTTGCCAGTATACAGAGTACTTCATATGCTGCCTTGGCTAAGTGTAAGACTCCTATGCCTCTGGCGCAGTTGGCTACCCATCTTCCTGCGTAAACCAACACTCCAGCAACCAGAGTCCACCCTAGGCACTCTGTGACAAGAACTCCTGATGTGCAAACCACAGTCTCTGTGGCCAGAACCAGTGCACCATCTACTCATGCGCAAAGCATGCCTGCGTAATCCAAAAGTGACAGTCTTTTGGCTAAACTCTCTTCTTCTCATAACAAAGGGAAAAGCTCTGCTCCTCCTCTCAAGCACCCTGTTGCTCCTAAGCAATCCATTGGGGGTAGTCTTTTGGCTATTCCTCCTTCTTTTCAAAACAAAGGAAAAGGTCCTCTGGTCTTTTCTCAATCTTCTTCAGTTTTTACTGTAGAAGATCAATCTGAACGTGCCTCGGCACCAATCAGTACTAGAACTCTTTCAAATAAGGATTCTTCTTTCTTTCATGACAAGAAAACTTGTACTGATCAAAAAGGTATTCTGCCTACCCCGGTAGCAGAGTTCCAGGACCTCCCAACTCTCAAGATATCCCGCTCAAGACAAGGAAAATTGCTGGTGTCTCAAACAGAAACCCCTGGGGGTGAGTTTGCAGATCTAAGGACTTATCTCAACAGGCCTACTTCGGCGAAACGCAAACAACCAATGCCGAAGATCAAACATCAAAGACAAACTTCCAGGGTTAAAGATCCCGACACTTATGCCAATGAAGTGAGCACTTCCCTGTACACTCAAGGGATTAAACATTTAAAGAATCGGAATCATATTCCGAACATTATCAAAGAACAGATCCCTCAGATTTTTTCTCGTCCTGCTGTTGTTCCCGATCTCCGAGAACATCTCAGGCAAAAGCGGGACAACGTCTCAACACCTCCAGTTCAACCATCTGATCATCATTGCAACCACAAAGTCATCATCCAATGTTGTTGTCAAACAACAAAACGATCTGTCTTCAATCGTTTGACTTTTGCAAACTCTGAAGTAGTGTCAGAGGAAGAAGAAGTCTTGTACGCTTCTGTCAACATGACTTCCCGAGACACTGGGGGTAGAAAATGCTCCAAGCACGGCAAACCTCGCCGTCCTAGTCAACGATATCTAGATTTACTTCAAGAATCTTCTGAAGGAGTATTTCGACATAGCCGATCCCGAAGCCGAGATACAATCGGTCAAAGGGATCTTCCTCAAGATCCTTCGGGTTATCTTCCTACTTCTTAGTTAGGAGACGACTCTTTCTCTGACTATGATGCATACAGCGAAAGCTCTGAACAGACAGTGTCTTCCACTGTACCAAGAGAAGTGACAGCTTATGTTGTCACTGATGATCTAGATGCTTCAACTTCAGCAAATCAAGAACAGCGAATTGCTGCGCTTGAAGACAAGTTGAAAACCATGGCTGAAATGGTTGCTAGTATGCATTCTATCATAGTGGCACAACATGCCACACCACCGACTGTACCTACTGCTAATCCTGAAATCATAGCATCATCGGTACCTGTCAATGCTGGACTGGGGGTAGTGTCTCCTCAAATGCCTCCTGTACAAGTACAAGTTCAAACTACACCTAGTCAGTCAGGAGCTGGGGGTAGTGCTTACAATGCTGTTCCTCCTCCTACCACTCTAACTCAACCTGCTCCTTCTTCGTCATCTGAAGACGCCAATGAAGCTGTCAAACTCTTGCGAACCCAGTTCGAAGCCTTCAAAGAGAAAGACAACTTGCAAAGATTGGGGATCAAGCAGCCCTATCCAGTTGAATGGAAAGAAGTTCCGTTCCCACCAAAGTACAAGATTCCAACAATCTCTTTGTTTGATGGTAGTACTTCTCCTAGTCAGTTCATCAATCATTTTGAGGTAATGACCGTTCAACTCCAGCCAAATGACGCTCTTCTTACCAGAGTGTTCGTCGGTTGTTTAACCGGCGTAGCATACGACTGGTACAGAAGTTTGCCCGATGGTTGTATCACTTCCTTCTCAGGTCTCAAGCAAATTTTCATGGAACAGTTCTATGAAGGATTCAACGACATGACTATGTCGGCTCTCAACAAAATCAAACAGAAACACAATGAAACGGCTGAGAGTTTCATCGAACGGTTCCGCCGTGAAGCCTTGAAGATGCCTCCCGGAACTCCAGCTGCTGTCACTATTGATACTTGTAAGGCAAATCTTTTGCCTATCATCAGTATGTGGACAGGATCTATCCAGTTCCAAGATTGGCCCTCATTCATTGTCAATGCCAAAGCTGCAGAAGTAAGTGCCAAGAAGTTCAAGCAATTGGGGTACAAATATCTAATCCTGATCGAGATGAACACCAGACATCAGGTGGTGGCAACCGCCAGAACAACCACAAAGCAAAAGAGACTTTGAACATCAATCTGAACAAGAATAAAGAGTCTCTAGCTGTTAATGTAGCTCCGCCTACATCCACTTCTACTCCTTCTGCACTTCCTCCGAAGGAATCTCGTCCGAAAGTAGAATATTCCTTCGACGAGAATGACACTGCAAGCATTTTTGATTGCTTACTCAAAAGCAACAAGATTCAGCTCCCAGACTCAAAGAAACCTGATGAAGTCGGTAAGACAGATCATCCTAAATATTGTGTTTACCACAGGTTCATTGGACATCCTATTCGAGCATGCTACGTGCTCAAAGGCAAAATTCAAGAGCTTGTCAATGCTGGTGTCGTCACTCTTCAGCAAGATGAGAAGACTGTTACTGCGAATATGGTTTCAGTCCAATTTGGTGACTTTTCTCCGTAGATGGTACAGTACGGTGTCATTCCTATTCCCAAAGCTACTCTTGAGATTATGAATCTCCCACCTCCACCAAGTGAAGGTCTTGTTCCCTTGTCTCTTGACAACGATGAAGTTATGTGGATCTATCCAGATCTTGTTTTCGAGTTTGAAGTTTTCTCTTCTTCTAAGAAGAAAGACCGTTCCAAAAGCAAGACAAAGATTTGCAACATGGTGTCTTTTGACCCCATAGTTGACAAAGAAATTCTGCTAGGCACCAGATCAGGGAAAACCTATTTGAAAGATTATTCTGAAGCTCAAGAGGATCCTACCTCTTCTTCTGAACCTGTTCCAGTACAATCTACTTCCTCTGAAGAGATTCCTTCCACATCCTCACCAGTTGTAGTGCCTATTCCTCCCAAGCCGGTAGTTGCTGACAAAGGTAAGCAACAAGTCCGCTTTGACAAGCCTCTGAAGAAATCATCTCCTACAGGACTTGAAAAGCCGTACAACTTTGATATATTGGCTCAATTAGCCAATACACCGGCTAGGCTATCAATCTTTGAACTCTTGCGTCTTTCCAAAGAGACTCGAGAAACTTTAAGTGAAGCACTGATGCAGGCTGAAACTTGCTTAACTCTTCTCAAAAAGCCAGAATCAGAACCAGTCTCTTGCCGTCACTGTCATAGTGTCCTGGAGTTGATTCCAAATATCACTTTCACTCAGAATGATATGCTACTGGAGGATAATAGACATGATCGTCCTCTCTACTATACAGGGTATGTCGATTCGATGAAAGTCGATCGTATCCTGATAGATCCAGGGTCTGCTCTCAGCATCATGCCAAAGACGATGCTAGACGCATTGAAGATACCAGTTCATAGTCTTTCAAGTACAATCACCACTATCTTGGGATTCAACCAAGGAAGGAGTGAACCTTTAGGCAAGATCCGCTTAAAACTTCAAATAGGCAATCTTCGCACAAAGGTGACCTTCTATATTATCGACAATCATGGTTGTTCTTACAACGCTTTTCTGGGAAGACCCTTCCTCCATGAACATTATGTTGTTCCGTCAACTCTTCATCAATGCTTTAAATATGTCGATGACAAAGGAGAAGTTCACAAAGAAGTTGCAGACCTTTATCCTTTTAAGGGTGTCGAAGCATACTGCAATGACGCTCGTATGTATAAGGAAGAATTTATGAAAGTGGTATTGGCCATGGATACTGAAGAAGACCAAGAAGCAGTGCCCAAAGACACTCTTATTATTTCTGTCAAAGGGTGTGTTTCTCATCCTCAGTCTTCTAAACCACTGGCTATTCACTTGCCAGTTCAGAGGCAATCTACTGATGGCGATCAGGAGTTCACCTCTTCTGAGCCACTTGTTATCGACTTACGTCGTAACAAGGACAAAAAGCAGCTTACTTCTTCTGAGCCACTTGTTGTTGATTTAACTCATAACAAGGAAAAAAGGGAGCTCACCTCTTCTGAGCCACTTGTTATTGACCTCCGTCGTAACAAGCCTCCTCCACGTTCTTCTTCTCCCCCTCTTGTAATCAATCTGACCAAGCCTGCTAAGGCTAAAGGTCCTGTTGTAAATACAGATGTACAAATTAATGAAAAAGCATCTACTTTCCAGTATACTGATGTTATTTATCATACTAAATGCTATTTGGATATGTTAGATAGATATCAGTCATTTACAATGGGAGTTGTGCAATCTCTTCAAACAGAAGTTTCATGTGAACACCCAATGGATTCATATCGTATTGTTCCTGTTCGTAAGAAAGGCAAAAATCCAATACTTTTTAGTAAAGGACCGGAATAACAATTCAGTTATACGGATGATAGTGAAGTTAACGACACGGGTCATCTTCAATTCCGTCGTTATAGTCAACAGTCAAAAGATATCGTCCGAAAGATGGGTTATGACTTCAAGAGTGGTCTCAACTACGGTAAGGGTAGAAAGACTCCTCTCCATACCGCTGTTCCACAAGGAAAGTCAGAGATGTATTACAGCAGGACCAAAAGAGGTCTCGGATATGCTTCTCCTCCGATGTTATCCCCAGCAGGCTCTGAATCTGATAGCGAGGAGCGTTCTAACTCTTCTGATTCCAGATCATGGGATTCTGACACTAGCATTGATGAAGTCCATCGTGTGATCGTATCTTCTAATATGGTCTCCGCTGAACTTCCGGAAGGCTATGATGAGGATGTTAAAGAAAGTTCTGAAACAGATCCTTGGGCTCAACAGATGGACAATCAGTGGGTACTCCGATTCAAACAAAGAGAACCTCCTACCGAAGATCAATTAGTTCAAATTGATGTAGGAGAAAGCGGGTCACCTCGTCCAATATTTATTAGCAAGAATCTTCCAGAAGCAGATAAGCAAGAGTTGATTCTTCTTATTAAAGAATACATTGATGTCTTTGCCTGGAGTTATGAAGACATGCCAGGACTAGATCCCAAAATTGCTACTCACAAATTAAATATCCTGCCGAATGCAAAACCGGTCAAACAACAACAACGGCGTTTCAAGCCAGAAATGATGGACGCAATCGACGATGAAGTTAAGAAGCTCATCGCTTGTGGCTTTATTCGAGAAGAACAACATCCCGATTGGGTAGCCAATGTTGTCCCAGTTCTGAAGAAAACCGACAAAGTTCGAGTTTGCATCGACTTTCGAGATCTAAATGAAGCATGTCCAAAAGATGAATTTCCTCTCCCTATCACGGACGTCATAATTGACAATACCTGTGGGTTCGAGCGAATATCTTTTATGGATGGATTCTCTGGATACAATCAGATCAAGATGAATCCCGAAGATAAAAAACACACATCTTTCCGCACTCTTCGGGAAGTCTATTGCTACACAGTGATGCCATTTGGTCTCAAGAATGCTGGTGCAACTTACCAACGGGCTATGAGTACCATTTTCAGAGAACATCTTCGTAAAATAGTTGAATGTTATGTTGACGATATCGCTGTGAAAAGTCGTCTGAAAGAAGATCACATCCAAGATTTGAGAACAATCTTCAATCTCATGCGCCAACATCAGCTTAAGATGAATCCCACCAAGTCATTCTTGGGTGTCTCTAGTGGTAAATTTCTCGGCTTCGTCATTACCTCTAAGGGTATACACGTGGATCCCGAGAAGATCAAAGCCATTCAAGAGATGCGTCCTCCACGCAACCTAAAAGAGCTACGAGGATTCCAAGGTCGACTTGCATACATAAGGAGATTCATTTCGAACTTGTCTGGACGCTGCAGACCATTCACTCAACTAATGAAGAAGGGTGTATCTTTTATTTGGACTGAAGAATGTCAACAAGCATTCGATGACATCAAACGATATCTCATGAACCCACCAGTCTTGGTGCCACCAATCTCAGGTATTCTATTCTTGATATACGTCCGTGCAATGGACCATTCATTGGGTGCTTTACTCGCCCAAAAGAATAAAGAGGGTCACGAACAGGCCATCTACTATCTCAGTCATACTATGATTGGTGCTGAGCACCGTTATAGTCCGGTCGAAAAAGAATGTCTAGCTCTTATGTTCGCTGTTCAAAAGATAAGGCATTATATAATTGGACAAACTATTCATGTCATTTCCCGAGTTAATCCTCTTCGGGTACTCATTAAAAAGCCCAGTACACTCAATTCTCGGCTGGCTACATGGGCCATTCTGCTAGCCCAATATGACATGGTGTATGTTCCACAAAAGTCTGTTAAAGGTCAAGTATTGGCAGATTTTCTGGCGGCTCATCCTGTACCAGAAACACCCAAGCTTTACGATGAAATTCCAGATGAGACGTTGGAGGTCGACATGATCTCTGAAGAATTTCCAACATGGCGTCTATTCTTCGATGGTGCATCCAGAATCGGACCAAATGGTGCCATTGTAGCAGGAGTTGGAGTTATCCTCGTTTCTCCAGACGGATCAACCATTCAAAGAGCTTACTCTCTAGATGAACCCTACTCCAACAATGTGGCAGAGTACAATTCTCTACTCATCGGTCTTCAGCTAGCCAAACAACTTGACGTTGAATATCTCGAAGCCTATGGTGACTCTAAGTTGGTTGTTAATCAAGTTAGAGGAACCTATGAAGTTCGACATCAAGATCTGGTACCTTATCATAAAGCAGCTATCAACATGGCTACATCATTCAAAGCCTTCTTCATTGACTACGTCCGTCGAGCTTGCAATATCGAAGCAGATGCCTTAGCCAACCTTGCAGCTGTCTTAGCCATCTGTAGTGCCCCGTCCCGCAAAGTCAATCGGAGGAATCGAAACGCCGACGGCGTTCGGCCTTAGCCTTGCAACGGCTTGCTCGGAGACATCGCTCAGGTGGGGTAGTTTCGGTGAACTTTCCTCATCTTTGCCTTCACATAATAAATCGTGTTTTCAACTTGCACAAGTTAGGCTTGATAATAAAAGCTACGCATCCACATAGCTAAGGGAATAATCCCGACGGGTCAAAATGAGTTAGAACATAGAAAACGTCCCACGGTCGGCTTAGAGTTGGTGCACGGCGTGCTTTGAAAATGACACTCGGTCCTTCGTCCCGTGGCTTGGGAGAAGAAAAGTTGGTCTTCGGTGCAAAAGTTGAGAGTTAGCCTAAGTCATAGGCGTCGCCCGCACAAATGCTTGCTAAAGCATGTACGGTCCGGTCCCGCAAGGCTTGGCATAGCCTTTGCTCGTCCCTTGGGTTAAGTTGTAGGCTTGTGTGAGTTAGGCAAAGTTATGCCGGTCGACCTAAGTTATTCTACGTGCTGTCCCGCTCATTCTGCGGTTGTCAAGTTAAACAGTCCCACGATTCCAAGGCCCGTCATATGAAGTATGACTTGGGCGATAACGTTGCATAGAACACGAGTCGGTTTAGAGGCACGAGCCACGGTTGGTTCAGTGGAAAGTTATCCACGGTCGGTCGACACTCAAGGAAACATGTTATGTTTAAGTTAAGTTGGAAGGCTATGCAGTAGCCGTTCCCTGAGTTCAAAGAACGTTAAGTCTAAGCGATGGTTAGTCGCCGAGGCAACCCTGGTTAGGGGCTCTGCAAGGAAGTATGAAAAAGGGAAAGAGTTAAAACAACCAAGTAAATAAATTGATCACATAACAAGCCCAAACTGTATCCTAAAACACTCCATGTAACCCTTATGAACTTGGACACTTGTCGACAAGGGGTGGTTTCTTCGAGCGGAATTCCGGGGCCACGGGACCGTCTCGGCCTAGGAAGAAACAAGTTGTAGCCGAGCTGGCCTGGTAATAGGCAACGCTGGTTAGGCGATCGGTATGTCGGGGACTTGCATCGGGGATCGCAACCTGCGGTGCAAGGATCCCGAGTACCAGGCTACGTCCAAGGCGGCTGGTTAGGCCAATCCCATAACAAACACTTAATAATAATTGTTGTTTTCAACTAATATGGTAAGTTTTGTGTCGGCACGGGCGGCAATCCGTGTGCGTGCCTTTGGATTGAGTTGAATATGTATGAGTTAAAAAGACACAATGTCGGAGCCTAAGATTTAGCTACAGCAAAGGCGACGTGCTTCGGCACGAGATGTGGCGTCGACTTTTAAGTTGCGAGTTAAGTCAAAAAAGGGCCGTAGGGCATGTCGTGTGGAGTTACGTTGAGTTATGAGGCACGGTCGCGTTGTCACAACACAAGTGTATGCGAGACTAAGCAAGGAGGTACTGCCTCGGTGATATTGAAGCACGAATCGAGTATGGCACGACCAAGTCGTTACGTCCCAGAGTTTGGCACGGAAGATAAGTATAAGTCGGTGCATTGACAATGCAAGCACGAGAAAGGTCTAGAGACAAGGAAATGGAGTCTTTCGTGTAGCTGCGTCTCCGATTATGGCCGTAAGGCAAACACGACTTGATAGGTTAACGTTGTTGGCACGAGAAGTGGTCTAGCGACAAAGTATGAGTTAACGTTGACATTGCAAGCACGGGATGGTTCTGATACACAAGTTGCGCTAAGGCGCCGGTCCTAAACTGATCCTAAGGCAAGAATAGAAAGACAATCGAAAGAGGGTTTATGTTACACAAAGTAAATGAAACGTGTAGGTTTTGTATGGGTGGGCGAGAAGCTCACTCCACCAGTACAGTGGTACTGACACCCGCACAGTGTTTCATGTGCAGGCACAGGTAGAAGCTCGTGGCGCGGAGCTCGCTTGGATGCGTCGTGGCACGGAGTTCCTTGGCGAGTCGAAGCGTGCGGTCGCGTGATCTGAAGACTTATACAGGACGTAATGTATGGACATCGCCTTCCGAAGCTTCCGCCGGATTCAAGTATTGTATCGAGAGAAGAGAGAGAGCAGAGTGACTTGTAACATGAGTGAAAAGTGAGCCTGAGAGACTTGTAATTGGCCTTGCGCCCACAATGTAATCCTTGAATTCAATATCAATAAAAGAGCTTTCTTTGAAATACTTGTGTTCATGTGTTCTTTAAATTCTGCTGCAATATATTCAGTGTCTCTGCACGGGACTTCTCTGCGACGACCCTGTCGCAGCCGCTGTAATCGGCCGTTATGGAACCCGCCTTGTACGAGCGCAATCTAGGCTCGTGCGGCATCACGCCTTAGCGAGGACGATCGCTCCTACGGGAGCGGGGCGTGACATAATGGTATCAGAGCACGGCTTTACGTCCTTGGACCGTCGATTGAATTCTTTAACTTTGATGTTTCCGCAAAACTCTGTTGCTTCCGCAAGTTGTTATCATTGGTGCGCTCTCTCTCAAATGTTCCTCGGCATGTCCATATAATAAGTCTAAATATTTTCGAAAGCTCGTACAAGTACTCGGTTGAACGGGATCGATAGGGCCTTTGTGCCGAACGTTGCAAACTTGACTCGATTGAAAACATGTGCTAATGTTAGCAAAGTCACACGTATGCCCGAATAGTCCAACGTCGACCTTAGCAAGTCGCATGCGTGCCTAATTAGTCCAACGTCGACCCTAGTAAGTGAGCGTGCAAACTCGGAATATAGTCCGCACAGGAATGGCTATGCACACGACCTTTTGGCTAAGTTGTGTTTCGCGTCGCGCACCTCGACCTTTGGTGCAAACGAATTGCGAGCGATAACAAGTATCGCTCGGTCGGGAACGGAGATATACTTAGAGTGTCTATCGATAGGAACGCTATCGGACTAACGCTTAGGCGTACACGGAAGATTGATTTGGATTTCGAGGAAATAGTACGAACGACTTAGTGTGTGCGTCGATACGACGCGAGCGACTACGCTAGCGATTCGTCGAACGAACCTGAAGGATGTCTTAGCGAATGACGCAAATGTGATTGAGGACTAGATCGTATGGCTTGAATCCGAGTGGTGTATGCGATAGGTTCGGAGAAAAAAATGAATGAGTGTCGACGACTAGTCGAGTGGCTCGAATCCGAGTGGTGTATGGTTCGTCTTGGAAATTGTTCGAGTGAATATTGAGGATTACGAGTATGTCGGCGAGGCGATGCAATCGCGCAAAGCCTTAGAACGCGTCACGCTTAGTTGGTCGTGACTTCGAATGTCCCGAACGAGCATCTCGTTCGGACAACTTGTGAATGAGCAACGCGAGTTAGAAAACGATTCGAAACGATGAATGAAAATGAATGGTCTTGATCGAGGAAACTTAGAGGATCGTACGTGCGATATCGGATTGATGCAAATGAAAGGTGACTTGAGTTTTGAATAACGATCTTGAAACGAGCTTGAGGAAAAGTGACTAAACTTGATCTTGAGTATTGAGTAGATTGTGGAATATCCAACTCGGACAACAGCATCAACGCACGATTCGAAATTGGTTGCAAAGGAAGATCGTCAGGTTACGCATATCGTCGATGGTATTAAGACGTATCAAAGATCGATATGCGATAACTCGGGGGTACTCTGACTCGGCGAATAACGATCGTGCAGATGTCTTGGTTCCGATGGATGCTATATTCAGGATATTAAAATGTGTCGAGGAAAGGATAGACTTGGCTCGAGAATTTTCTAAGCTGAACGAACGACGATCGATCTATCAAACTTGGCTTGAATGAAAACTAGAATATTTGGATTTGCCTTGTAGATAACCACAACGTTGACGTTCTTGTCTTATGCGAGCGCTACTCCAGCCTCGCACATGCGTCACGCTGATTAGGGCGATCACTCTGCGTGAGCGCTGGTATGGTGATTCATACAGCGGGAGTGGTCGAACTTGCACGGTGCGACAAATTGTGCTTCGACTTGTGGTTTGACGTGAGGATAGACTCGAGATTGAATTGGTGTGCTTGTCGATTGAACATGAGGATTGAGTAGGTCCAATCCGCGTATCGAGAATGAATGAGTCTAAACTCAAACAAGAGTTACGCCCCGATGAGAGTGATTATTCTGCGGGTGCGTTGTATGGTGATTCATGAACCATCGTAGATAATCGGACTCGTATGAGATTAGGGTGCAACGTATTGTCGAGCGAGACGACATCATGATCGAATACATGAATTGGTTATAATTGGTGAATTGAAGGGATTTGAATATACGCAACGCGTGAGCGAATTAGGTGATCGTGCTCGATATTTAGAAAGCTGAGTGACGCGAGTTTGGGTAGAAGACCCCGTGTGATCGACTTTGGTTTGACCCTAGGATTGGGGTCAGTGTTGGCATTATTGTTTGGGAACTATGATTCCAATCCTGACATTGACTTAGCCTCGAAAAGAAATGGCCTAGCGGTTAGGCGAGACGCCCTATTTCATGAGTTATAAATCGAAGGATTGATCTTGAGGATTGGCATGGATGGATAGCGTGAATCACGAATATAGGAGACCCTGCTCACGAGATTCGGCTGACATGCATATATTTCAGGGACGCCTGGGTATGTGCACGATGCGACTCGAGTGAGAATAACAAATTTTCTATCATGCGGCTTGGCTGAATGCATGTATTTTGGGGACGCTTGGAATGCGTGCACGATCCAGCCAAGTGATGCGACGAGTTCAAGCAAGGCTTGAAAGATGGGAGTGTGTCGAGATATTGAAATCGTGTTAAAGGAAAGTTTGGTAATAGTGCGAGCGTGGCTCGGAATCGAAGGAACGCGTAGGCGAGATGTGTACGATTAAGTCTTGGCCATAGGAATGGTAGGATAGCTTGCCTTCAGGAAAGCCTCGAGGACGAGACTTGTTCTGAGTGGTGTATGATGTAGTGCCCCGTCCCGCAAAGTCAATCGGAGGAATCGAAACGCCGACGGCGTTCGGCCTTAGCCTTGCAACGGCTTGCTCGGAGACATCGCTCAGGTGGGGTAGTTTCGATGAACTTTCCTCATCTTTGCCTTCACATAATAAATCGTGTTTTCAACTTGCACAAGTTAGGCTTGATAATAAAAGCTACGCATCCACATAGCTAAGGGAATAATCCCGACGGGTCAAAATGAGTTAGAACATGGAAAACGTCCCACGGTCGGCTTAGAGTTGGTGCATGGCGTGCTTTGAAAATGACACTCGGTCCTTCGTCCCGTGGCTTGGGAGAAGGAAAGTTGGTCTTCGGTGCAAAAGTTGAGAGTTAGCTTAAGTCATAGGCGTCGCCCGCACAAATGCTTGCTAAAGCATGTACGGTCCGGTCCCGCAAGGCTTGGCATAGCCTTTGCTCGTCCCTTGGGTTAAGTTGTAGGCTTGTGTGAGTTAGGCAAAGTTATGCCGGTCGACCTAAGTTATTCTACGTGCTGTCCCGCTCATTCTGCGGTTGTCAAGTTAAACAGTCCCACGATTCCAAGGCCCGTCATATGAAGTATGACTTGGGCGATAACGTTGCATAGAACACGAGTCGGTTTAGAGGCACGAGCCACGGTTGGTTCAGTGGAAAGTTATCCACGGTCGGTCGACACTCAAGGAAACATGTTATGTTTAAGTTAAGTTGGAAGGCTATGCAGTAGCCGTTCCCTGAGTTCAAAGAACGTTAAGTCTAAGCGATGGTTAGTCGCCGAGGCAACCCTGGTTAGGGGCTCTGCAAGGAAGTATGAAAAAGGGAAAGAGTTAAAACAACCAAGTAAATAAATTGATCACATAACAAGCCCAAACTGTATCCTAAAACACTCCATGTAACCCTTATGAACTTGGACACTTGTCGACAAGGGGTGGTTTCTTCGAGCGGAATTCCGGGGCCACGGGACCGTCTCGGCCTAGGAAGAAACAAGTTGTAGCCGAGCTGGGTAATAGGCAACGCTGGTTAGGCGATCGGTATGTCGGGGACTTGCATCGGGGATCGCAACCTGCGGTGCAAGGATCCCGAGTACCAGGCTACGTCCAAGGCGACTGGTTAGGCCAATCCCATAACAAACACTTAATAATAATTGTTGTTTTCAACTAATATGGTAAGTTTTGTGTCGGCACGGGCGGCAATCCGTGTGCGTGTCTTTGGATTGAGTTGAATATATATGAGTTAAAAAGACACAATGTCGGAGCCTAAGATTTAGCTACAGCAAAGGCGACGTGCTTCGGCACGAGATGTGGCGTCGACTTTTAAGTTGCGAGTTAAGTCAAAAAAGGGCCGTAGGGCATGTCGTGTGGAGTTACGTTGAGTTATGAGGCACGGTCGCGTTGTCACAACACAAGTGTATGCGAGACTAAGCGAGGAGGTACTGCCTCGGTGATATTGAAGCACGAATCGAGTATGGCACGACCAAGTCGTTACGTCCCAGAGTTTGGCACGGAAGATAAGTATAAGTCGGTGCATTGACAATGCAAGCACGAGAAAGGTCTAGAGACAAGGAAATGGAGTCTTTCGTGTAGCTGCGTCTCCGATTATGGCCGTAAGGCAAACACGACTTGATAGGTTAACGTTGTTGGCACGAGAAGTGGTCTAGCGACAAAGTATGAGTTAACGTTGACATTGCAAGCACGGGATGGTTCTGATACACAAGTTGCGCTAAGGCGCCGGTCCTAAACTGATCCTAAGGCAAGAATAGAAAGACAATCGAAAGAGGGTTTATGTTACACAAAGTAAATGAAACGTGTAGGTTTTGTATGGGTGGGCGAGAAGCTCACTCCACCAGTACAGTGGTACTGACACCCGCACAGTGTTTCATGTGCAGGCACAGGTAGAAACTCGTGGCGCGGAGCTCGCTTGGATGCGTCGAGGCACGGAGTTCCTTGGCGAGTCGAAACGTGCGGTCGCGTGATCTGAAGACTTATACAGGACGTAATGTATGGACATCGCCTTCCGAAGCTTCCGCCGGATTCAAGTATTGTATCGAGAGAAGAGAGAGAGCAGAGTGACTTGTAACATGAGTGAAAAGTGAGCCTGAGAGACTTGTAATTGGCCTTGCGCCCACAATGTAATCCTTGAATTCAATATCAATAAAAGAGCTTTCTTTGAAATACTTGTGTTCATGTGTTCTTTAAATTCCGCTGCAATATATTCAATGTCTCTGCACGGGACTTCTCTGCGACGACCCCGTCGCAGCCGCTGTAATCGGCCGTTATGGAACCCGCCTTGCACGAGCGCAATCTAGGCTCGTGCGGCATCACACCTTAGCGAGGACGATCGCTCCTACGGGAGCGGGGCGTGACACCATCCCTGTTAGAAGACAACAAGTGGTGGTTATCTCTAATCGAGAATTGTTTTGTGTCAAAAACAATCGTAACATCGAGTTCAGTAATCATACTGAAGTCAATATTATCAGTGAAGATTGGAGAACTCCCTTCATCGACTTCGTAGTCCATAATATACTCCCCGAAGATCCTAAGGAGGCTACGAGTATCCGACGTCGATCTCTACGATTCTATTACAACCAAACCACTAAGACTCTCTACCGGCGAACTTATGACGGTTTTTTTCTACGCTGTCTTGCTGGTGATGAAGCAAAACAAGTACTGCGTGAAGCTCACGACGGTATCTGTGGAGCACATCAACCCGGTCCTAAGCTACAGGATCGTATACGACGCATGGGTTATTACTGGCCCTCTATGGTTTCTGACGCCATTGATTATGCAAGAAAATGTCGAGCTTGTCAAATCCATGCAGATTTCATTCATCAACCGTCGAAATTTCTTCATCCGACTGCTGCTTTCTGGCCTTTTGAAGCTTGGGGCATGGATGTTATAGGTCCTATCAATCCTCCTTCTTCTAGAGGACATCGGTTCATACTAGCAATAATCGACTACTTCTCTAAGTGGGCTGAAGCTATACCTTTGGCTGAAGTCAAGACCAGCAGTGTCATCAACTTCGTCAAACACTATGTCATCTATCGATTTGGTATACCTCGAAGAATCATCTACGACAACGGACCACAATTCATCAGCCAGAAATTCACAAGATTCTGCGATGATCACCGAATTGACAATGTCGCTTCTACAGCCTACAATCCTGCTGCTAATGGATTAGCCGAAGCCTTCAACAAAACCATTATCAAGCTCCTCAAGAAGTTCGTATCCACTAACAAATGAAACTGGAGCGAGAAACTTGGTGAGTGTTTATGGGCCTATCGAACTACGGTCCGCAATCCTACAGGCTTTACACCTTTCTCTCTGGTGTACGGTTGTGAAGCAGTTCTCCCTTTAGAACTTCAAATTTCTTTAAGGATTTCCATTGCTAATGAACTCACTACAGAAAACAACGACCTTCTTCGACTTCAAGAATTAGAGGCACTCGACGAGAAGCGGCTAATGGCTCAACAGCACATTGAGTTATATCAAGCCCGCATCTCGAAGACTTTCAACCGCAAAGTCAAAGTCAGAGCCTTCCAACAAGGAGAACTTGTTCTAACGGTCAGACGTCCTATGACAATGACTCATATGAGCAAAGGCAAATTCGACGCAAAGTGGGAAGGGCCCTATGTTGTAAGCAAAGTCTTCTCAAATGGAGCCTATCAACTCTCAGAGTTAGACGGTCGAGTTGCTATGATGCCTATCAATGGCAAATTCCTTAAAAAGTACTATATATAAATGTAAATGCTTGTAAATCATCAGACAAGTTCAAGTTCATAAATAAATTCAAATTTTATTTCATCATGAATGATAGTATATGATATCAAGGAAGATCACTATCATCTTTCTCGACATTGGGACGCGGACCACTGCCGTCCTTCTCAAAGACGCGGTTAGCAAAAGAGCTGAGAACCTCCTTGCTGGAACCCACGAGAAACTTGTAAGCAGCCATCCTCATGGCCTCTTCTTCTTCAGTCTTTCCTGGTTCAAGCAGAAAGTCCATAATATCTCGTGGTGGTTTGGGTGCAGACGAACCTTCGCCTGCCTCTGCCTGCTTTGGCTGAACCAGTTCAGCCGGACGTTCTTCAACGCCCTCTTCAACCTTTGGAGCGAGTTCAGCCTTCTTAGGTGCATCTCCAGACGACATTTTTATGTTGGAAAGATAGAAGTGCTCATTTCTACCAGATTTCTGCTCTATTTATAGGCAGAGATTCTCCAAATAACGAAGCGACACATTCATCCGACGGTTCATCCGTTCATCATCATCATCTGACGGTTCGTCCGTTCATTATCACCCTCATCATCATCCGACGGTTCATCCGTTCATCATCATCATCTGACGGTTCGTCCGTTCATTATCACCATCATCATCATCTGACGGTTCATCCGTTCATTTATTACCATTTGACGGTTTGTCCGTTCATTCTACCATTCGACGGTTTACCCGTTCCTTTTTGACGATTTATTTCGTTCACACCTTTTTGACGATTCGTTATCGTTCATCATCCATATCAGCAACTTATCGTTCTTGATTAAGTTGTCAATTGAAATAATAATATTTGATATATTCTGCCACGTCCATATTACCTCTGAGCAGATATAACGAATATAATTATTTTCCTACAAAATTCAAAAATATATCATGTCCTGTACCTCTGAATATATTTTCTATATCTGTTATTTATATCTGAACAAGATATGCAATAAATGATAGAGCCGCAACAAAATGTCTTTTATTAATTAAAATATGAGACATTACAAAAACGCATGTGCTACAAAAATACAAAAAGTTCTTTCTAATGAGGTGGAGGTGTTATCAGACTAGCAATTTGTTGTTTCAAAGTCTGTAGTCGCTCTTCACGAGATGACATCACTCTTCTCCTGGCTTCTTCCATCCCCGTTTCTTCATTTAAAGCAGGCATGGCCACCATTCGGCGAGTAATCTCAGCATCATGAGCTGCTACATAATCATCCCTCTCCTGGATCAGTGCATTGAATTGCTGAACTGCAATCTGATGATCAGAGACTTCATTTTCTAATTCCTCCTGGAGACGAGCAATCTCTGCCCTCAGCTCAACAGCTCTCTTCTCTTTTCTTTTAGCCATCAAGAAAACTGATTCCAGCTTGGATTTATATTCAGCAGATTTTGCAGAGTAAGCTTCCAAGAGGTTCTGGAGATTCACCCTTTCAATGTCAGCTGCCTGAGCCAATACGTCAGAAACCCTGCTAATTGGGCTTCTTTTGACATAAATCTATAGCCTACTCTCAAATAACTCTCGAGAGTATCTCCTTTCTTTAAAGGAGGACATTGATGATCATCCTTCATCTCTTCATCAAAATCGCCACTTTCTTCCATCAACTTCATCACTTCTGTGTTGCTCAATGGCTTAAAGAAATCAGGATAGCATCTATCATGTTCCTTAGTCTTCGATTCTTTAATGTGGTTAAGGAACAGATAAGGTAACCATTTTGAGGAATAGCAGGTATTTGATGTAGCACTTTTGTAGAACAGAGAACAGATTTTATAATGACATAGCAGTTCCTCGAAGACTGCTACCATTTCTACGTTCTCTTTTCGGAGTCTGTCCAATTCATCATTGGTTGGGAAAAAAATTTCATATGGGGCATCCCCCTTTGGCAAGTAAGAGATGTACTGCATCTCATGAAGTGCAAACCCGATCTCTTCGCCAGGAGTCATGAAAGTCCCTGTTCTGTAATTGTATCTTTCTACTAGAGCCAAGAACAGTTGCGAGTTAGGGGCAAAACCATAAACAGTGGCATGTACTGCTTGGTACAAATTGATTTGCTGAAGTTTATTTTCAAACTTGGTCAAAATCTAGTTTGCTATGCAGTTCCATCTCTTAAAATCTGGATTCACTACTCCAGTTAATCTGAGATCCTGATCTGGGTACTTCCCTTCGACCTTCGCAAACTCATTTGCGAATATTGGAGTTCTGACAGGCAATAACAAGGAAGAATTCTCCGGCGGAATACAACCGGGTTTCAAACCTCTTAACAAGACACTGTACCGTTCTGAGGAACTGTAGAACATGTCCTTCTTGCTCGGCCCCTTCTTCACAAAAATCCTTCCTGGACGGGCATCTTGGAAAGGTGTAAGGTTCCATTCCATCTTCCTCGGATAGCTCGCATGAGCATACCGGGATAAGGGGAGGCAGCGGGAAACATCTGGTATCGAGAATGTTTTATCCTTCTGATGGACAATCCTTTCTTCCATCCTTGGCCTCGGTTGAGAGCTTTTCTCAAAAGCATCGCCGAACAGGAATAATGGCTTCTTGTGAATGACAGCGTCTGCTGACTCCAGAGGTTGTCCATTCATCAAACATAGCAGAGTCTCATTGTCTTGGGTTATCAAAATAGCCTGATGGGAAGTTGGCAGATCATATTGAGGATAGTGCACATGAGATAAGTCTTCTTTGTATTCTGACTCTGAAAGAGTTCCTACAAAGTCCTCATATCCGGGATCTTCTCTAGTATTAACTGCATCAGACAGAGAAAACAAAAATTCAGTACAAGTCAAGTCAAAAATTTTGTCATAAGACTACGCAACATCAGATTACGCAATATCAGATTACGTAATAATCCGATTACGCAAACAAACAGTCATCAGTTTGCGCTGGCAGTCCCGCACAAATCAGCAAATTGTGCTGACTTTTGCCAGTACAGTTCAACCGATTGCACAGAGAGTCGTCCTTCATAAAAATGAAGAACGAACTGATTTGTGCAACCAGAACCCTAAAAAGGGTGGCGCAGTATGATCACATCTCTAAAAAGAGATGGATTCTGAAGAACAGTGAAATCAAAACCCTAAAAATAGTTTTGATTTGGTCATCTACCTATCAGCGCTGGATGAGCAGTTTCGTGACGAGAAGCATGTCGCACAGCCCTAACCGATGACTCGGCAGGGGCTTTTCCCTTGGCACCGGCGGAGGATCGTCGGGGAGCCATCGAGATCGTCGGAGAAGAAAGGAAGAAAGAGCTCGGAAATTTTTCTCTCAAGTGCACGAAGAAAGCAAGTAAAGAACACTTCAAAGGAATTGAAGAGCTATTTATAGTTTTTCAAATCGAAACGGCCGCCTTAGATTGCGCCTGAAAATGGGGCTAATTCCTCAGATTGCGCAGACAGCTCACTACATGCGCAAATTGATTTCAATTTCAAAAATTCAAAGTATTTTGAAATTTTGAATAAATTCAACTTTCGAAAACTTTGAAGGGGGTCTTGTAGGTCCTAAAAAATCAAGTTGTACACATCAACAAAGTTATAAAGATCAAGAAATAAATCTTTCAAATGAACTGCACAGACATCAGTTTGTACAGCAAACAGATTACGCATACTAGATTGCGCACACTCCCAAGCGCGCAGGCTGACGTGGCAGATCATCATCATTATCTGACACAAATCAAATCTTCTGACAGCTGACAGCACGAAGAACGAGGTGACCATTCATTTAATCGTGCAGTACGGCGCTCGAGGACAGCTGGCAGCGCAATCAATGTTGGCACAATTCATGTTGGCATAATCTATGTTGGCGCAATCCATTCCTGCGCAGTCCAAGTCTGCGCAAACCAATGCTAGCGCAATTCAGGTTGCGTATTTTATCAACACAACTAACAAAGTACATGTGGCATTCATGCCATCAATTGCTCATTACGTGGCAACCGTCTACACACGATCATGCACAATTCAATTGATGGCATGAATGACAAGTCTGCGCATGATCGTGTGTAGACGGTTGCCACGTAATGAGCAATTGATGGCATGAATGCCACATGTACTTTATCAGTTATGTTGATAAAATGCGCAACCTGAATTGCGCTAGCATTGGTTTGTGCAGACTTGGACTGCGCAGGAATGGATTGCGCCAACATAGATTGCGCCAACATGAATTGCGCCAACATGGATTGCGCTGCCAGCTGTCCTCGAGCGCCGTGCTGCACGATTAAACGAATGGTCGCCTCGTTCTTCGTGCTGTCAGCTGTCAGAAGATTTGATTTTGGTCAGGTAATGATGATGATCTGCCACGTCAGCCTGCACGCTTGGGAGTGTGCGCAATCTAGTATGCACAATCTGTTTGCTGTACAAACTGATGTCTGTGCAGTTTATTTGAAAGATTCATTTCTTGATCTTTATAACTTTGTTGATGTGTACAACTTGATTTTTTAGGACCTACAGAGCTGCGGCGGCCGGGGGGCTGCTAGAAAGTGCTAGCACCAGCCTCCTCTGACCGTATCGGCCCGGCGTCCCAAAGCCTCAAAAACTCGGACTAGAAATAACATCTATATGAATTCTCACGTGGTCGCTAAAAATTAATACTAATGCACTAGCATTAAGTAAAACTTCTAAAACTCGGCCTAGAAATAACATCTATATGAATTTTCTACGTAACTAAAAATTAATATTAATGGACTAGCATTAAGTAAAACTTACGTAGGTGTCCCGGGCCTTGTTGTCTACGAACCACTCCCCCTTTATGTGCGTGGCGAGGAACAAGGTCACCATATTCGGGTCTTCTCCCGATTCAACCTGTTACGAAATTATTATATGATTTGTCAGTTAAGTTGAAAGAAATATATTAGTATAAAGTATTAATTATGGGTATACGGCGAGATACGTACCATATGGGTAAAAAAATTCATGATGGACCTTGATCCACCACACCAC
Source organism: Iris pallida (assembly GCA_029216955.1). Taxonomy (NCBI): domain Eukaryota; kingdom Viridiplantae; phylum Streptophyta; class Magnoliopsida; order Asparagales; family Iridaceae; genus Iris; species Iris pallida. Next base: position 3,452,630 of record JANAVB010008799.1, read on the forward strand.
TGTGACCTCGCCTGTCGCGCTCTTTTAGACTTCGCGGACTTCTCCTTGTAGGCTTCCTCCTCGAATCTCCTCTTCATTACCGCCCAGTCGGCGGCAGAGATCCAACCCTGAATAGGCTCTCCCCGGCAGTCGCGATCCTTTTGGTCGATGATCGCGTCCCTAATGAGCTTGCTGGCGATGCCGAAAAATATAGCCTCGACAGCAACGGCGCGGTGGGGAGGGAAGAAGTAAGTCCGCTGAAAAAATCATAGAAGTACATAAGTTATAACATAACATACTAAATGTTAAAAGGAAATAAACTTTTACGTACCGAAAAGTGCTCAAACCAGAAGACCTTCCTGTCGGCTGGGATATCCCTCCAGTTGATCCAGGGCCCCACGCAGTTCTGTCGTAGGAATATACCCAGCGACCGGTGTACGGAGGAGGGATAATACCTGTAAAATAGAAATTAAAATTTATTAAACAAGTTTATAATAAATTTAAACAAATTAAATACAACAATTTTACTAACCGCCTGGTCCGAGTACAGGCCCAAATCTTTAACCTCAGATCCCCTCCGGGCGACACGGAGGATCCGTCTCAAATGGGAGCTGTACTATGCCCCTGCCCCGCCCCCTGCCCCTGCCCCTGCCCGCAGCCTGCCCCTCGGTCTCGGCCTCGCCCTCGCCGTCGGCGTGGGCCTCGCCATCGCCCTCGACCTCGACATGGGCCTCGGCCTCGGCCTGCTCCTCAATAGTGGGGTCGACCTCTGGAATACTCGACGGTACTGGCTGCGTAGAAGAAGAAGGCCCTAGTCTCGAACTGCTAGAGCCGGGTATGGAGGCACTGCCGGCGACTAGACCGCTAGTATATACTGGAGTGCGGGGGGATGAGGAGTCGGTAGGAGTGGTAGATGGAGACGGTCGGGGTCGTCGACTCCCACCAGCACCGGAACCAAATGATCCATGTCGAGCCATATCTGAAAAAATACAGAAGTATACCATACTACATCTTAAAAAACAAAAGTATACCATACTACAGCCAGGGAACGTCGCTAAGTAAACCATACTATATCTGGAAAAAAATAAAATAAACCATACTACATCTGAAAACGTCGCTTATTAACGTTGCTAAAACAAAAGTAAACCATACTACATCTGAAAAAAAATAAAAGTAAACCATAATGCATCTGAAAATTAAACATATTCAATCCTCTTCTGAAAATTCATCTTGTTCCGATTCCTCTTCCTCTTTCTCTTCCTCTTCACTTCTATCAACTTTCTCTTCCTCTTCTGATACTTCTACATCTTCCAATTGATGAAACATGTCATGAGGAACTTCCGTTGAGTCCACATCGACAATATTTGTAATAAGAGGTAGTTCGTCTTCCTGATAAGCTATCTCGTCGACATCGAAGGTATTTCGAGCTTTAGTCTTACAGACTGCCCACCAATCCGATCTCCCGACTCTTCGTTTTGGATAGCTGGTAAAGTAAACTAGCTGAGCCTGGCTTGCTAGAACAAACGGCTCATAAGCTTGATATTGACGACGATAATTTATGTCAACAAGACCATGTTTGTCAACTCTCCAACCTCGACCCTGGATCGGATCGAACCAGTCACATCTGAACAAGACGATCTTACAAGGTTCTATAGCATAATTGTATGTCAGTTCCACAATCTCCCATAAGACGCCAAAGAAGTCATTGCCTGGGTCGACGTCTTTGTAGTTTGAAGATTTTATGCACAAACAGCTATTCTTCGTAGAATCCAAATCCAAGAAGTCATCTCTTATTCGAGCATTTGTTGACTTGAACCTGAAACCATTTACGCAGTAACTTGGCCAGGTCTTCACTTGATAAATTGGCCCCTTGGCTAGAGTTTTAATATACTCATTCTCAAGGATTGCCTCCGGACGATCAACCTAAATACCATAGAAATGATGCTAACTTAATTATTATGTGCAAGTATAAATGTACAGAAAAAGTAAATTGTGACTACGTCCGTACATATGCTCTCAACCAAAAAGAAAAATAAAGTCTCATTTGCCGTTCTACTTCCTCCTCGGTTGCGTACGGATTGTTGGACGTTACCTCATCCTTAAACATGCTGGAAAGCAACGAAGCATAGGTATATTAGTTATATTCAGAAGCAACGAAGCACGCGAAATAATTTTACTTACCTCTAGCTTGTCCACTTCTTCCTCGTCGCAGTTGAGCAATACATATAACATTGCAGCGAACCTCGTCGTCATTTAGATATCTTTTTTTTATTTTACCAGATGGTTTTCCGTAGGCAGTAAATACTTTCAGCTTTGCCTCAATACCAACTTCATAGACGTCATCATTTCTGGGAGCCCTTGTTCTGTTTGTAGCAATATGAGGCTAAAAATACATAGAACAGAAGTTTGAAATCTTCTCAAGGACATATGCTTCATAAATAGAACCCTCCACCCGTGCCTTATTTTTCACCTTCCTCTTGAGGTGGTTCAACTGTCGCTCGAACGGGTACATCCAACGATAACCGACAGGTCCAGCAACAAGAGCCTCATGGATAAGATGAATCGGCAAATGTTCCATTAAGTCGAAGAATACAGGAGGAAATACTCTCTCAAGTTTGCAAAGTGTTACCATAATGTCCTTCTCTTGCTTCTCTAAACAATCGACGAGCAACTTGCAAGAACAAAGATCTCTGAAGAATATGCTAAGCTCTGTTAATGGATCCCAGACTACCGGCGGTAATAATTCTCGAAATGTAACAGGAATTAACCTCTCCATGAATACGTAGCAATCGTGGCTCTTCATTCCGGTCAGTTTACACTCCTTTATGTCGACACATCTTCTTAGATTGGAGACGTATCCGTCCGAAAATTTTAAGTCCTGGATCCATCTACAAAGTCTCACTTTGTCCTTCTTGTCCAGCAAGTAGATTGCCTTAGGCCGCAAAAGCTTTCCCTTCTCGTTGTCTATCATATGCAATGTGGGGCGTCTGCATATTTCGGCTAAGTCCAATCTAGCCTTCTGATTGTCTTTTGTCTTTCTCTTGACGCCCATTACAGTATTAATTATGTTATCAAACACGTTCTTCTCGATATGCATGATGTCAAGGTTATGTCTAATCAGATTTGTGCTCCAATATGGCAGATCCCAGAATATACTCATTTTGGTCCAGTTATGATCTTCGCCAAATCCCTCGCAACGACTGCTCGTTGTAGGATCTTCAATAGCACTTGGGGTTTCTTTTACTTGCTCCCATGTGTCCTCTCCGGACCATATTGGGGGTGGATCGCCCTTCTCCATAGCTCCGACATGGAATGCAGTTCTGTTCCTACGGTACGGATGGTCTTTCGACAAGAACTGTCGGTGACAATCAAAGAAGCATGGCTTTCCTCCGTGTCTCAAACGAAAAGCCTTAGTGCGTTCCATGCAATACGGACATGAAAGCCGACCATGAGTGCTCCATCCAGATAACATTCCATAAGCTGGAAAGTTGTTGATTGTGCACATTAGTGCTGCCCGTATCTAAAAATTTTATTTTTTCGAAGATTCATACGTGTACGCCCCTGTTTCCCATAGCTGCTTCAACTCATCTATCAACGGCTGTAAGTACACGTCGATGTTCCTCTTCGGGTTGTTCGGACCGGGGATGATAATAGTTAAGAATATGTATTCATGCACATCCAAGGCGGTAGATTATAAGGAGTGAGGATTACCAGCCAGCATGAATATTGGGAGCCTGAAAGACCAAATGGGGTAAAACCATCAGAACAGAGCCCCAACCTTACATTACGCGCATCAGAAGCGAAGTTAGGATATGCTCGATCGAAGTGCTTCCACGCTTCTCCATCAGATGGGTGATCCAACACTCATTCGGTCTGTTGTCGCTTGTGCCAACTCATATTTTCGGCAGTCTATTTCACCATGAAGAATCTCTGCAACCGCGACGTCAACGGCAAGTAGTGCATTGAAGCAGTCGATCTTCTAGACTTGCCTGCAGCAGTTGGCTTGTAACGATCAGCACCACAGAATCCGTACACTTATGCATCCTTGTGATCTTTGTAGTAAAGCATGCATCCGTTCTGACAACAATCGATCTTGTCGTATTCCATCCAGAGAGATCTCACCATCCTCTTAGAATGGTAGAAGTCTTTCGGTAACTTGGCACCCTCCGGCAAGATATCGGTAATCAACTCGAGCACTCTATTGTAGCATTCTTGGGACATGTTAAAGTCAGACTTTATGCTCAAGAGCCAAGTGATCACCTCTACCGGTGAATGGTCCTCACAGCCAGGGTATAAAGGAGTCATTGCATTCTCTAGCAACTCCATGAACTTCGCGACATCGGCATTCGGTGCCTCCTCAGCTACGTCACGATTGTATGGATCGAAACTAGGCCCCGTAGCGTCGAAGACCATGTTCACGTACTCGTTGTCGATACCAGTTCAGTTGTAGACATTCATATAAGGCTCCACAAAAGGCTCCACATAAGGCTCCACATAAGGCTCCGCTTGGAATGCTAAAGGTGCAAGCTCTCCATGTGCGGTCCATTGGTAGTAATTCGGAAGGAAACCCTTTGTGTATAAATGATACCTCACATCCAATTCTGGTTGAAACTTCATGTTCCGACATTTTGCACACGGGCACTTAATGTCCATGCCGTCCATGGATTGAGGAAATGCCTTCGCGAATTGGAGGAATTGTTCTACTCTGACGATGTATTCATCTCGCACACCGTACCTGTCATCTCGAATGCGATTGTACATCCACGAACGGTCTAGCAGATACATGGATATAGCCATTTCTAGATATCTGCAAATATGAATAAACTTCAAAACTAAAACGAATATACTACATACTACATACTACGACCGTAACTCGGGACCATTCCTGTGAGTCGGGACCATTCCTACTACATACTACATACTAAAACAAATAAACTTCAAAACTAAAACGAATATACTTCAAACTAAAACGAATATACTACATACTACGGTCGTGACTCAGGACCATTCCTACGAGTATCGGGATCAAGGAAACTACGTGTTACAAATATCGACACTATCGGTACGTGTCACAAATATCGGCACTATCGTGTTATAAATTAACCAACTAACAAAACTACGTGTTGCAAATATCGGCACTATCGGTACGTGGTTTCGAATCGGAGTATCATATTTTTCGGTATCGGAAAACAAATAACTATTACTAAATTATCAGTTTTTTTGGCACTATCGGTGCCCCTGACTGTCACGATCCGCACCCTTTTTTTTAAACGGATACGAGACGTATCCAAGCCAGCCTACGCCGCAGAGTCGACAGTAGAACGTTGTCACGGCCATGACGATCAAAATCACAAATAATGCTCATTCACATGATTAATTTAATTTACAATGATCATAAGTTTTACATTTGCAGAAAAATATAAACTTGTACAAATATTAGAATGACTACAACTCATCTGTCTAGCTAGTCTCTAGGCTTTTCGTCTGCAAGTTCCCCCGTATCTCCCATGCTAAGTAAATCTACGGCTAATCTGAAAAATATTGGTTTCCAGTCAGGAATGGAACGAACACAATTCACTGAATGCAATTTCAAATAAAGAAAATGACTATACAACAGAGGTTAGACATCAATTATATGTTTTTGAAAATAAACAGGAAATACGAAAAACCAATAGCAAATAAATAGACACAAAATACTTTTCTCAACTGTTAGAAGTACCTTTGATATGTGATCAGTCTGGGACACTACACCGCACGGTCTACGAGGTCTACTTGTATGAAAAATAAGCACTGTCTATGAGGTCTACTTGCATGAAAAATAAACACTGTCTACGAGGTCTACTTGCAGAAAAATAAGCACTGTCTACGAGGTCTACTTGCAGAAAAATAAGCACTGTCTACGGTCGGATCACACATCCTTGGTACTTCTCATTTTCGACTCAATAATTTATAATAGAATATAAAAATTATATAATCAATGGCCAATCAATGAAATATAGTGAAGATCAATATTGAAATGCAGACAATAAACTGTACTCGCCTATGGTCCTGTATTGGTGTAACCGATAATCTGAACCACTCAGAATGCCACAATAATCAAAACTCGTACAACAGTCCCCAAAAGCTGAAATAAATATTACCAATGTTCTTAGAATAGTTAAAATAGCTAGGATTGCCTGTCCTTAAGTCCAATTCTGGACACAGGGACAAAACGGTAATTTCGGGCCAAAACGGTGTCCGCCGTTGGACCCGCTTTGCACCGAAAAGCGTGACAGAGTCAACGATCTCTAAAGTCATCAAACTACATGTCTACGGATCCAGGTTTTTGATACGAACCCAACCGTATGTCCAGAGTTAGATTCCGGCAGGCCGTGCACAAAATCGCCCGTTGAATCGGACCGTGGGGCCCGTAAAACAACGATTCGATCAACTGTCTCAGAATTGGACCAAACTTGGCATACAGGACCAGAAAAATGATACGGTCCTGCTGGCATAAGTTTCATCTCAATCTGATGAACGTGCACAAACTAATTAAGAAATTTGCACAGAGGCCGATACGGTGAATTTCGACGGATACAGATCAAATTCGTCGCGAACACGCGACCAATTTGAATTTCGTTAAAGCCCACACGACCACGAAGCCGTTACGCACCTTTCGATGCTTTCGGTTCGCGACCACGTTGCCCGGATTGGCGGGACGTACGTCGTATCGAGAGGTTTTTTAATATTTTTAATATTTTAAAACATATTTTTTGAAATCTTTGGGGACTGTTCATTCGGCATACATTGTACGAATATAGAAATGAAAAGAAGGGTTTCCATCTCCTATATATTGTCTATAAGTGGCTTCAAATGGAATTTTGAAATCGTGCATAGATTGGGAGAAAACTGTCCGCGAACTAGAGTAGTCGGATTGGTTTAGGTGTCCTGTTTCGACATGTTTTTTTTGATGATTTCAACTCAATTTCTCTCGAGTTTCGTGTCACTAGAATTTAAACTATTAAACAGGGATTTAAGGGGGTTATATCCATATCGTACCAGAGCAATTGGTTCGGTAATTCGTCGAACGATGGTGGAGAAAACACAACCCGAAGTTGCACCTTTTGCCCACTGCTGCTGTCACTTCAGTCCGCACGCACGTGCCTGTGCGCTCGCGTGCTCCAGCGCAGCCGACCGCCGGCGACGTGCAACGGCGCGTGCAGGGGAGGGGCACGCGCAATCCAGGGCAACGCTGGGTCATCAAGGGATTAGGGTTTTGGCTTCGATTCCTCTCTCTGTTCGCGTTGTGTATGCATATATATATGCGACTTGAGGCTTCCTTACTCTCGGGTTTGCAGGGGAAAGGGTCGCTCGGTTTTGTGAAACTGGGAACCTAGGTGCTATGGTCCGGATGAGCTGGGCTCGGGATGGTAGGCTTGGCTTTACTTATTTGCTAATTTTTTTCCAACTATGCAGCAACCCAATTGAGAGATCCACATCGTTGATCTCTAATATTTAGCCCATTATGTATATATCACTATATGCATTTCTATTATATATATCACTATGTATATTTATATATATATATATAATACATATATGTCATTGAATATATATCTATATATATATATATATATATCTTATACAATATTTTCTATAAAATCTAAAATAAATCCCAATGCTACCTATTCCTAGGATAGACCCTATCTGTATATATATATTTATATGACTATATATAATAATATTTAATTGACAAAATTAATATAACCAGTAACAATAAAATAATATTATATATATAATAACCTCAATAAAATAATAATAAGTATAACGATATTCAATAAACAATAATGGTGTATATATATATACAACTTGTGCAGTCTAAAAAATCACAATATGTGCAAGGACCTATTTTATACCAATATCACTGAGTACCAATTAATAATAATATTTAATTACGAATACTGGAAAATATTTATTAAATCAGTAGATCGAAATACAATACCTTCTTCCCAAATTCCATCAACAGATTGTCATTGGACGTGCCGCATGACTACATGGGCTTGGGCTCAGTTCTGGTCCAGTCTGGACTAGTTCGGTACAATCGGGTTCCCTAAAACTCATTAATATAAATAATAAATGAATAAAACTTCGGCAAGGGTTAAGTTGCAACTTGGCCTGGTTTTCCTAGTTAGGACACTCCTATGGCTCGGCATTCCCCTACCATGGCTAAACACTAGTCAAAGCACGCCACTGCACTATCCGTGCCATGATTCCTAACCGCCTTGTACTCCAAAACTCCACCATGGCTAAAATCATCTACTGTAATAATTAACTAAACAATTATTTATAAAAACTCTAAAAATCACCATTTAATTCAATAAATAAATAAAAATATAATTCGAAATTCCGGGAAGAGGGGTTACAAATCTACCTACCTTAAAAATAATTTCGTCCTCGAAATTTAAGGGAAGAGTCCATCCGCTATGATAGAAGACAGTTTCCATTAACTATCATCTATTCTCATGGTCATTTTGTACTACGAGTCCTAGAGGGTTTCTACCCACCTTTGGTCACACTACTCCCTCAAATTTCATGTCGCTAAAACTTTATAATCTTCCCACTAATTAAAAATATCTACCCATCGATATCTACTGTATATGGCATCTATAATCTTCTCCTATCTATCAAACAACCCAAAAATCTAACAAGCAACAAATTTGTACAAGTAGCTGAGAATATTGGTAGATCCCAATAAGCATGACCATTCGTCGCTCCGAAATAGAAAGGACAGGAAAATAAAGACGAACAATCAAGAGTAAAAATGAAATTTCTAGAGCGGTAGAGAGTATCCAATGCTGCAGATGGAATAAAAGTTTATGAACCATTGACTCATTTGCTAGATTGGGCTTCTCTAGTCCAGTCACTTACTAAATCGAAAAACCCTTCCTTTCTTATAGGAGCTTGCCATCCGTGCAATACAGGGGTTCTGTTCTCGAAACTCTGAACAAAGTTCCATAATAGAACAAAATTTGAGAAATCAAGATTGTGAGCCTTTCCGTGGTTATTTAAACACACGAGTAAGGAATATAAATGCAATACAAAATCGTATCGCGACTTCCAAGTAGATGGAATAATGATTACGGATGACCCTGCATTCTAAGAGGTAGAGACTACATAATAGGTATAGGGACCTATTTCAAGTAGTCTGGTTTTAAAGTCCAAATATGGTGGTATATATGGAGGAGTTTTACTGGGTCCTAAAGGGTTCCCTAATTTGGACATCAATCGCTGGTTGGATGAACCTTGGATTTCAATCTATATTGACTGGACAAGATCCCAATGATAAAAAAAAAAATCTACTAGGCTAGGGTAACCTAGAATAGTTTTCCACCCAAGTGGTTGAGCTAGTTGTCAGTCAGGTTGGTTAGCTAGGTCCTTAAAGTCCAAAAGAAAAATGTACCTTCGGTGACTTTTGGGTTTAAGTAGCACGAGAAGACATAATTGAGTGGCACACTAGTGACATGTGCATAGTGGGCTTCGAGTAGACCACAACCATATATTGGGTCGAAAGATTTGAGTCAAGGTGGAGTCTTTAATTTTAGTCGAGATGTATACTGGTATTATGGTAAGGGTCATAGCTAGCCCTCTTGACCTGAAAGTCGTACCATAAAAATAGAGTACAAGGGGACGTGTTGGAGTGGGACATGATATACCTAGATGAAGGTGGACTCGTCTAGATCTTGCATGTGAAATTTATGGAAAGGTAACCGCTGGTCTCGTGCTCCGAATATTAATGACACGGCCGAGGACTCAGAATGATCTAAATGGAAAGTGGGAGTCCATGAGGCACTAATTATCACCCTCATGTAAATTATTCTAATCAATCGGCGATCCTCGTATATCCTAAAAATTTAGAAGGCTTACAGTCTACTCACCTTAGAAGCTAAGACATGGTTTTAGGGATAATGAGGTTAGAAGAATTTTAAAGTCAGGATACTATACCTCGACTCTTGTTTAAATAAGAATGAGGCACGACGTAACGGGATACGATAGATATAGTCAAGTCAAGGATCGTTCCTTAATAAATAGAAAATGAGCTTTTACGCTGTTGACAACTGGTAGATCATAATATGACAGGATATTTAAGCTATGGTATTGGCTAAGCTAGTGACTGTGGGGTTCCCATACTAGTTAGGTCTTAATAATAAAATTTACATAACTAGGGTAATATTTGTTAGAAACTAATCTCGGGATGAGTGCCTACCATAGTCACGGTAAATGATTGTCCTTAAGGCTCAAGGGTTGCTAGTTAAAGCAATATTCAAGAAAAAATATTTAGAGACTCACAATGAATTGTTTCTTGAGAATATATAGTCTCCTGGGTTGGTATTTCGACTAAGGGTAAAACCCTAATCATTCTCAAATTCAGATGACTAGAAGGTCTCAATAGTGGTTTGAGGGTCGAGGGGAGAACGAGTAACTCAATCACATGGCTGGCCGATGGTAGCTACACTTGTGTATATAACTATCATAGCCATAGGGATACTCTGTATCTCTCTACCATCATAAGCTTTCGTCTTTCCAAATCAGTGAAAGATAAAAAATAATAAAGAGTTAAAGGGAGATGTTACTTAATACAATTTCGTGATTCAAAGGCGAACATATAATTCAAGAGAAATTGTCAATACAGTCGCGAATGAGATCATAGATACCTCGATATCTCAATCCATGTGGGATAATCAAAAAGAGAGTGAACCGAGTGCACTACGGTTGATCAGACCGTAATACATCGATTCTGATTAGACAATATGTTAGTGGACGTCCCCAATAAACATATGCCTTGAATCAAGCTCGATGAAAGAGTAAGCTTGCAAAAACTAGGCTATAATAGCAGCGTTGGTCAATGTAGGAGCGTAAAAAGTGCTTCAGAGAAAGAGTCAAAGAGATGGATCATTTCATTCATAAGTGATCTGTTTTACGCCAAGCAGAGCGATTAATCTCTTTACGCCCAAGACAAGGCTAATCACTTTATGCCTAAAGCAGGCTGATCATTTTACGCTCGGGTCTACACCCATGGTTTTACGCCAAGGACAGATCAGCCACTCTTACGCTGGACAAAGCTGTCAAATCTCGTATTTAAATGCAAACTCTGACATGGAGATATTAATGATGGCATATATCACAAAGGAATTTGTTTTATACAGAGACCAATGTTGTCATTTAGTATGTGGATTGAGCTACTTTACGCTCACACTATGGCTTCTTTTACGCACGAAGACTATACGAGCTTTTACGCTCAACAGCTGACGTGTGCATAAAGTCTATTTGAGCTACTTTTACGCTCAAGGTTATTTAACAACCACTTTACGCGTGAAGTCTATGTCAAGGCTATTTTACGCCTAATCTACTGCTTTACGCTCAGAGTACATTGGGGCTATTTTTACGCCCTATTCTCCTCCACCAGCTTGGAACGTGGTCTACCTACGTGGCTTTCATGCCATTCTTCTCGAAGAACGTGTGTACATGTATCCTATTCTTACTGAAATGATGGGACACATGTCAACATATGCAGAGGATGGCTTCGATCGTAGGTGGCAGTTGTTAGCGTAAAGATGGAACTTTTGCTGAGTTTTTACGCACAAGAGCCCAAGTCTATAAATAGACTTATTTTTCTGATAACAAAAGACACACAGAGACAGGAGAGAATACAGAGATCAGAACTTAGAGATTTTGATTCTCCAGAGCATTCTTCTTTAACCTTTCTTTCAAAACAGCGTAAAGCAAAGCAGAAAAGCATTCAGCCTCGCCATCAGTGCCCAAGTGCGTCGATACCTTTCTGGTGACTTAGTTCTTCCAGTTGTTCTACTTCAAGCAGTGATCTTCATCATTATCATATGGTCCAAGGAACAAAGTGATCATTTACGAATCAGACTTCCATAGCAATACTTTCCCAGAATCAAATTTGTACTTCTTGTACTTTTTCTCGTTTTATTTTCAAAAGCCAATTCTCCAGGTATTTTGTTAAGTGAAACAAAAATGGCGACTCTGCTGGGGAAGTACCTAAAAATTTGCCACTGGAAACCCCTAAGAAGTAATGACAAATCCTAAAAATTTGCCACTGGAAACCCCATCAAAATATTGCCTTTAGGTCCTACTCGTGATGCCCCATCAAAATATAATTGCCATATGTCATTCTTCAAAGTCAGGTTACAATCCACGACTTCATCTGGAATGTCCTCATATAATTTTGATGTTTCAGGAAGCAATTTCCAACATCACCTTTACATAAGAAGATATGCTGTTGAAGCATAACAAGCATGACAGACCTTTGTGCTACACTGGGTATATTGGATCCACTGAAATTGACAGAATTTACATTGACACCGGGTCCTCAATTAGCATAATTCTTCAGAGTATGCTAAGACCCCTGAGGATTCCTACTAGTGATTTGACTTACACTAGTACTACGATAGTCGGTTTCAACTCTGGCAAGAGCAAACTATTGGGAAAGATTCGTCTGCAGATTCAGATTGGTGATCTTCGAACCATGGTAACTTTCTATGTTATCAACTCGAACGTATCCTACAATATCCTTCTGGGGAGACCGTGTGTGGATTCCCAGGGAGTTGTGAAGACTGAGTTTGCTGATATCAATCCTTTCAAGGGTGTCGAAGCCTATTTTTCTGATACAAGGCTTTATAAACAAGAGTATGTGAAAGAGATATCAGACATGGCTGAAGATCAATCACCTACTGAGGATCAGTCTATTAATGAAGATCCGCCAGAGGAGCAACCTTTGAAGATCATAGTCAAGGGACGAATCCAATCCCAATCTGTCAATGATCAACCTCTGATAATCAAGGTTAAAGGAAGAACTCAAACTTCATCTGAGGAATCAACAAATATTCCTGCTAAGAGCCAAGTTCAACCTTTTATGATCAAGGTCAAAGGGCGTACTTCTTGTACGAATGATCCAGAACCACCATTGATTGTCAATCTTGGCAAAACTACGCAGAAGACAGATAATGGTCCACTGATGATTAATCCGAAGCGTAGCAGTCAAATTGTTAATGATATAAATATTGATCATTCTATACTTTTTGATATCAATGAGGATTTCCTTTTCGAGTATATGGCTGTCAAGTTTATCGAAAGAATGACTTTATCTTCTGATAATCAAAGTCATCAATATAAAGACGACATTGAGCCAGAAGAAACTTTATACATTGATCATAAGGAAAATTCTTTCCCTCCTCATGTAGATGTTGGACCTTATGCTCAAAGGTTCCTAACATCTTCTCCTTATCTTCTACCTGTGGCCGCTTCATCACAAGCTTGCGTAACTTTTAGACGTCACGAAGAATCTTATTTCGTGGTTCCGTCTGATAAGAAAAACAAGCGCCAAATTGTGTTTGGCCTGGCTAGAAATATCCATGTTGCTCAGGCAGATGAGCTGAAGGATAAAGACAAGGAAAGAATCCGAATTGACAAGTATAGTCAACAATCTATCAAGATTATCCAGAACATGGGATATGATTTGAAGACTATGCAAGGTCTCAATTAAGGCAAAGGTAGACGACTACCATTATATGGTGATCCGTTTTACCAAAAGACTTGTCATGGGTTGGGATATGATCCGTCCCACATGTTTTATGACGATATACAAGAAGAATTCTCTTCTAGCTCTTCGCAATCATCGGATTCAGAAGAAGTCCAATTCATTGAAACTGATATGTCTCGTTCCTTATATGATGAATCTGGACAAGTATTTTCAGTTAATATGGTTCAAACTGATGATGAATCTGAACTATTTGAGAATGATCCTTGGGCTCAACAGATGGATACTCAGTGGGAATTCCGTTTTGAACAGCGACAGCCACCTACAGAGGATGAGGTTATCCAGATTGATGTTGGAGATGGAACTACGTCCAAACCAATATTCATCAGTAAGAATCTTTCTGAAGATGAAAAGGAACAGTTGATAAAACTTTGATAAGAATATATTGACATTTTCGCATGGAGTTATGAGGATATGCCAGGCATAGATCCTAAAGTTGCTACTCATAAACTCAATATTTTACCTAACGTCAAGCCTGTAAAACAACAGCAACGGTGCTTTAGACCAGATATGATGGATGCAATTGAAGCAGAAGTCAAAAAGTTGATCACATGTGGATTTGTTCGTGAAGAGCAACACCCAGATTGGGTTGCCAATATTGTTCCTGTCATGAAAAAGAACGAAAAAGTCCGAGTTTGTATAGATTATCGAGATCTTAATGCAGCTTGTCCAAAGGACGAATTTTTACTTCCAATTACTGATGTCATGATAGACAATACATGTGGTTTTGAACGCATGTCTTTCATGGACGGATTCTCAGGGTACAATCAGATCAAGATGCATCCAGAAGATGAGAAACATACCGCTTTTCGTACACCCCTTGGGGTCTACTGCTATACGGTTATGCCGTTTGGTCTTAAAAATGCCGGTGCCACATATCAACGGGCTATGAGCAACATCTTTCAAGAACATCTACGTAAGATAGCTGAATGCTATGTAGATGATATTGCTGTTAAAAGTCGATCAAAGGATGATCACATTCAGGACTTGAGGACAGTATTTGAGTTGATGCGCCAGCATCAATTGAAAATAAACTCTACTAAGTCTTTCTTAGGGGTTTCCAGTGGCAAATTTTTAGAATTTGTCATTACTTCTCAGGGTATCCACGTCGATCCTGATAAGATTAAAGCAATTCTTGAAATGTATCCTCCTCGTAATCTGAAAGAACTCCGTGGCTTTCAGGGTCGTATTGCTTATATTAGAAGATTTATATCTAATCTTTCTGGGAGATGTCAACCTTTCTCCCGTCTATTAAAGAAAGACGTATCTTTTGTTTGGGATGAAGCGTGTCAGAAAGCCTTCAATGACATTAAGCAATACCTTACAAACCCATCTGTTCTGGTACCTCCGGTAGTAGGAAGGCCATTTTTGCTATATGTTCGAGCCTTGGATCATTCACTTGGCGCTCTTCTTGCACAGAAAAGTGATATGGGTCATGAGCAAGCAATATATTATCTGAGCAGAATGATGGTCGGAGCTGAACACAGGTATACTCCTGTGGAAAAGGAATGTCTAGCTTTGGTTTTTGTCGTCCAAAAGACAAGACATTATATGACAGGACAGACTATTCATGTCATCTCCAGAATAAATCCCATTCGGGTATTGATGAGAAAACCTAGCATTCTTAATTCCAGGCTGGCCACCTGGGCGATGTTGCTTACTCCTTATGACATGGTTTATGTACCTCAGAAATCAATAAAGGGTCAAGCATTAGCCGATTTCTTAGCTGCTCACCCTATACCTGAAACATCAAAATTATATGAGGACATTCCAGATGAAGTCGTGGATTGTAACCTGACTTTGAAGAATGACATATGGCAATTATATTTTGATGGGGCATCACGAGTAGGACCTAAAGGCAATATTGTCTCTGGGGTAGGAATCGTCTTGGTTTCTCCTGACAAAATGGTCATATACCGTACCTATTCTCTTAATGAGCCATGCTCCAACAATATAGCAGAATATAATGCTCTATTGATCGGTCTCCAAGTAGCAAAACAACTGGATATTGAGTTCCTAGAAGCTTATGGAGATTCTCAATTGATTGTTAATCAAGTTAGAGGGACTTATGAGGTCAGAAATCCAGATCTCATTCCTTATCATCAAGTGGTAGTTGAACTGGTCCTTTCATTCAAAGGATTCTTCATTGAGTTTGTACCACGCTCTCAGAATGTGGAAGCTGATGCTCTTGCTAGTTTAGCTGCAGACCTAGCTGTTCCAATCCGAAGGCAAAATACAATTACTTTGTTGGATCGAGACTTGTTCTGTGTCAAGAATAATTTGTACATTGAACAAAGTTATACTACAGAGTCAAATTCCCAGCATAAGGATTGGAGAACTCCATTCGTTGATTATTCAGTTCATGGGATTTTGCCTGAAGATCCAAAAGAAGCTGCATCAATCAAAAGATGATCGTTTCGGTTTTATTATGATTCGTCTTTACATATGCTATACCGTCGCTCCTATGATGGACTCTTGCTGTGTTGTCTCTCAGAAAGTGAAGCTAAACAAGCACTGCGAGAAGCTCATGATGGTATTTGTGGTGCTCATCAACCGGGTCCTAAATTACAAGACCGCATTCGAAGAATGGGGTATTATTGGCCTTCTATGATAGCAGATGCTGTAGACTATGCCAGAAGATGTAAAGTATGTCAGATTCATGCTGATTTTATTCATCAACCATCTGAATTTCTACATCCTACAGCAGCCTCTTGGTCCTTCGAAGCTTGGGGTATGGATGTCATTGGTCCTATTAATCCTCCTTCTGTTAAAGGACATCGGTTCATATTAGCTATAACAGATTACTTTTCTAAGTGGGCAGAAGCAGTTTCCCTTGCGGAAGTGAAAACATCTAATGTGATCAGCTTCATCAAGCACCATGTCATTTATCGCTTCGGGATTCCTCGACGGATAATTCATGACAATGGTCCACAATTTGCCAGTCAGGTATTTTATCGATTCTGTGACAAGAATCGAATTCATAATTTGGCTTCTACGGCTTATAATCCAGCTGCTAATGGTTTAGCCGAAGCTTTCAATAAGACGATCATTAAACTTCTCAAAAAGTTTGTCTCTTCTAATAAACGTGATTGGAATGAGAAACTTGGAGAGTGTTTATGGGCTTATCGAACAACAGTCCGGACTCCTACTGGTTTTACACCATTCTCATTGGTTTATGGATGTGAAGCTGTCCTCCCATTGGAAATCCAGATCCCATCTCTACGAATAGCCATTGCTAATGAGCTAACTACAGAGAATAATGATCGCTTACGACTCCAAGAACTTGAAGGATTGGATGAGAAGCGTCTTCAAGCACAACAGCACATTGAACTATATCAAGCCCGCATATCTCGAACTTTCAATCGTAAAGTTAAAGAGAGGGTATTCAAAGTTGGCGAACTTGTATTAGCCGTTCGGAGACCGATGGTGATGACTCATAAAAGTAAAGGGAAATTCTAAGCAAAATGGGAAGGCCCTTATGTAATTGAGTCCGTATTTTCCAATGGCGCCTATCAGTTATCAAAGCCCAATGGAGATCTGCTCATGATGCCAATCAATGGCAAATTTCTTAGGAAATACTATGTATAAAAAAAGGGGGGGGAGTGGCCCCCTACAGATAAAAGATTCGCAATACATAAAAACATCATTTTTTTTCTCCCTCGTCGGGCTGACGAAGGGAAGTACCTAGTTCGTGCATATTACGAATCCCGGAGCGACGTATCAGATTAAGAAATGCTTCTGCATCTTCTGGCCCTTCGTACGCAGTTGGGGGACCACCATCGATGCGACTAAAGACTGCAGGAGTCAGTCCAAAGCACTCTAAAAGGTTGCATGCTCGCTCAAAATCAAGCCTGGAGCTCGAAGCCTCTTTGTTAGTAATTTCGTTCTTTGGCGCCATGTCACTATGAGGATGAATGACAAGAGTGAAGAATTTCTTCTTATTTATACAATTAAACCAACTCTTCATATTCCTCTTTGGAAACTGCTCATTATTAATGTAAACTCGGGGAAACGAAAAGGCATTCGAAAGTCTCGAGAAAGAAATTTATTGTGACGGTTAAGTGTTGACCGACACTATTGAAAATTACGTCGACTGTTGGATATCCCCGCTTTTACGCGGATGACTGTTGTGTATCCCGAATTTTACGCTGACTGATCAAATTTCAACTTTTACGCTTCTGTTCAAAGTGTTTCAAATTTTGGAGATATTTGAAAACTTTGAAGGGGTCTTGTAGGAGCGTAAAAAGTGCTTCAGAGAAAGAGTCAAAGAGATGGATCATTTCATTCATAAGTGATCTGTTTTACGCCAAGCAGAGCGGTTAATCTCTTTACGCCCAAGACAAGGCTAATCACTTTACGCCTAAAGCAGGCTGATCATTTTACGCTCGGGTCTACACCCACAGTTTTACGCCAAGGACAGATCAGCCACTCTTACGCTGGACAAAGCTGTCAAATCTTGCATTTAATGCAAACTCTGACATAGAGATATTAATGATGGCATATATCACAAAGGGATTTGTTTTATACAGAGACCAATGTTGTCGTTTAGTATGTGGATTGAGCTACTTTACGCTCACACTATGGCTTCTTTTACGTACGAAGACTATACGAGCTTTTACGCTCAACAGCTGACGTGTGCGTAAAGTCTATTTGAGCTACTTTTACGCTCAAGGTTATTTAACAACCACTTTACGCTGGAAGTTTATGTCAAGGCTATTTTACGCCTAATCTACTGCTTTACGCTCAGAGTACATTGGGGCTATTTTTACGCCCTATTCTCCTCCACCAGCTTGGAAAATGGTCTGCCTACGTAGCTTTCATGCCATTCTTCTCGAAGAACGTGTGTATATGCATTCTATTCTTACTGAAATGATGGGACACATGTCAACATATACAGAGGATGGCTTCGATCGTGGGTGGCAGTTGTTAGCGTAAAGATGGAACTTTTGTTGAGTTTTTACGCACAAGAGCCCAAGTCTATAAATAGACTTATTTTTCTGATAACAAAAGACACACAGAGACAGGAGAGAATACAGAGATCAGAACTTAGAGATTTTGATTCTCCAGAGCATTCTTCTTCAACCTTTCTTTCAGAACAGAGTGAAGCAAAGCAGGAAAGCATTCGGCCTCGCCATCAGTGCCCAAGTGCGTCGATACCTTTCTGGTGACTTAGTTCTTCCAGTTGTTCTACTTCAAGCAGTGATCTTCATCATCATCATATGGTCCAAGGAACAAAGTGATCATTTACGAATCAGACTTTCATAGCAATACTTTTCCAGAATTAAATTTGTACTTCTTGTACTTTTTCTCGTTTTATTTTCAAAAGCCAATTCTCCAGGCATTTTGTTAAGTGAAACAGTCAAGATAGTCAAAATACAATTATACAAGATTGTTGAAAGGAGGCACAGGTAGTTCGAGTTTTGTGAGAAACAAAACCTTATCTAGTGTTCTTGCTTATACGGTCATCCTACTATCTTCTCATCCATACTGCCTTGGTTGACTAAAGGGTTGTGAACCTCTAAATTCTATATTCTAGATAAAATTATTAGTGCAGTCAATTACCTCGTCAATAACTCACAAGAACAACTGAATGCTAGGTCGGGAGACATACTACCCAACTTACAAAACTTCTACTACTATTGGCTTTGGATCTTATGGGACATACATGGCATTGTCCTATCCTCCACAGTATCCCAGACTTGTAATCACGTCTGAAGTCATTTCACCGAGGATTATGCCTCGCCCGTATACTCGGGCGGTGGTAACCCTTGGTTTCGTAACTCAAATATGATACAAACTCGCCCCTTTCTTAACTCTATCCAATATTGACTCAAGGGTAACTACGATCAAAGAGGACCACTAGCCATAGTTCTAGCAATATTCTATTACCTATATTTTCTTAACCTAATTTCAACTCAAGGGGTCGTGCCTCGCCAGTGCGCTGCTGGCTACAGTGAATCCATAGTCTCCCTAATTCTAATAAAAGGCGACAGTGCACTGCTGTTCTGCCATTATGAGTTAACTAACATTCCTTTAACTATATCTATAAAAAAATTCATGAGCTTCTAGAGATTCGAACAAGGTGACTATGGAAATAAGCGTAAATATTTGTCATATCAGTCGTAACCTTTAAAATAAAAGATTTAACATGGAGGAAATAACTGAAGACAAAAGGATTACAAACATGCTAGTATCTATTCCATATGTATTCAAATCATGGAGGAAAAAACTTGAATCGAAACTAACTCGAGGTTCGTATGTGGGTAACATAATCAAAATTTTATAAAATAAAAAATTCTTAGGGAAAAATAGGAACTAAATAGGCAACTTGGACTAAGATGTGAGGATGATATCTAAAGAGGCAAGGAGAAGGAATTGAATAATTCATCTAGGTTAGATCATTAATTCTAGGAAACTCTACCTCACCAAGTGAATAATCTATCCACATTGGATCATATCGCCATACCAAGAGGAAATAGTGTACCTATGGGGATCTGACAAACTATTAACATTAATAACTCCTCATCTAAATTGTATGTCCTAGACTACCCATCGGTCAATTTGTATAAGGGACTCCTAGTCCTAGTCATCCTCTTAAATTAAATTAATTTCTAATTCGTGAATGAGCATTTTCTAGTCGCAGGCTCGCAATAGTACGTCTAACTTAAGTACTATCACGAGTTCGCATGATTTGCGAAAACTGACCTGCATGGGCCACCACAAAAACTTGTCACGACCCGTACCCATTTTTTTAAACGGATACGAGACGTGTCCAAGCCAGCCTACATCGCAGAGTCGACGGTAGAACGCTGTCACGGCCATGACGATCAAAATTATAAATAATGCTCATTCACATGATTAATTTAATTTACAATGATCACAAGTTTTACATTTGCAGAAAAATATAAACTTGTACAAATATTGGAATGACTACAACTCATCTATCTAGCTAGTCTCTAGGCTTTTCGTCTGCAAGTTCCTTCGTATCTCCCATGCTAAGTAAATCTACGGCTAACCTGAAAAATATTGGTTTCCAGTCAGGAATGGAACGAGCACAATTCACTGAATGCAATTTCCAATAAAAAAAATGACTATACAACAGAGGTTAGACATCAATTACATATTTTTGAAAATAAACAGGAAATACAAAAAACTAATAGCAAATAAATAGACACAAAATACTTTCCCCAACTGTTAGAAGTACCTTTGATATGTGATCAGTCTGGGACACTACACCGCACGGTCTACGAGGTCTACTTGCATAAAAAATAAGCACTGTCTACGAGGTCTACTTGTATGAAAAATAAGCACTGTCTACGAGGTCTACTTGCAAAAAAATAAGCACTGTCTACGAGATCTACTTGCAGAAAAATAAGCACTGTCTACGAGGTCTACTTGTAGAAAAATAAGCACTGTCTACGGTCGGATCACACATCCTTGGTACTTCTCATTCCCGACTCAACAATTTATAATAGAATATAAAAATCACATAATCAATGGCCAATCAATAAAATATAGTGAAGATCAATATCGAAATGCAGACAATAAACTGTACTCGTCTGTGGTCCTGTACTGGTGTAACCGATAATCTGAACCACTCAGAATACCACAATAGTCAAAACTCGTACATCAGTCCCCGAAAGCTAAAATAAATATTACCAATGTTCTTAGAATAGTCAAAATAGCTAGGATCGCCTGTCCTTAAGTCCAATTCTGGACACAGGGGCAAAACGGTAATTTCGGACCAAAATGGTGTCCGTCGTTGGCCCCCCTGCACCCCTCCCCCCATACCACCCCTAACCCTAACCCGAACCCTATCCCTAACCCCTCTCCCACCAGCCCCCCTTCCCTCTCCAGCCCCCCTAACCCCTACACCACCCCTAACCCTAACCCGAACCCTATCCCCAACCCCTCCCCCACTAACCCCCCTCCCATCCCAAGCCCCCCCCCGCCCTCACCCCCCAGCCGCCCTCACCCCCCCCCCCCCGCCCCTCACCCCCCTAACCCGAACCCTAACCCTCCCCTTCCCCCAGCCCCCCTCCTCACCCCCAGCCGCCCTCACCCCCCCTGTCCCACCCCCCCAGCCACCCCCCAACCATTCCTCACCACCAACCATCCGCACCCCCTGCCCCTCCCCCCGAGCCACCAGCACCCCCCAACCACTAACAACAAATAGAGAGAGAGAGGGAGTCACGTACCAGAGGAGAGTCACCGGAGAGAGTGAAGTCGCCGGAGAGAGTGAGAGCGAGAGCGCGAGCGCCGGAGGAAGAGAGTGAGAGAGTAAAATGGATGGGGAGAAATGAATCGAGGGGGGGAATTTAATTTGGTTAGAAATTTAGTGGCGTCATTATTAACGTCGCTAAATCTGTCGCAATTAGCGACGTTTCGCGACGACTAGCTCACGTAACTAGTATACGTCGTTGTCACATCGCTATTTGCGTCGCTAGTAGCGACTGTTACCGACGTTTCGTTTATACGTCGCTAATGTCCACAATTTAGCGATGTATTTTTAACGTCGTTAAATTTACGTCGCCAATTAAGTAGATTTTAGTGTTCGTGCAGTCGGGGCAAGGTCCAGTACGAGTGAGATTTCTCACTAACCACTCGACGAAACCCGACCAAATTTGTGAGCGTCATGTCAGACACTAGGCCCATGTGTCCACCAAAATTTAGGCCATGAGAGGCCATGTCGTGTCCTGTGTCGAGCCCGTACAACATGGGACTGCACGGGCGCAGTGCTGTGTCCCGTACGTGCGTGTGTGTCCAATTTTGGACACGAGGGTGCACAGAATCCACCTCAGTCAATCACGATTGTGATCCACACACCAAAAGCTAAAATATTGTTCAAATAGTTTCGAAAATAAGCAAGGTTTAATCTACTCATGCATTTTATCGAACACTTAGCAATACACATAGACACATGTCCGATACGGACACCAAACGGACACAAAATCCACCCAAATTCTAGGGACAGCTAGGGGACACCTAGATCTAGCCCTAAATGCAAAGAAAACAGAATATTAGATCAATTTTTGGAGTTTTACCTATAGGTGCAAAAAGCAAGAGAGAGCTTCAAATGAAGGGTGTTCTCCTTGATGGCCAAATGCTCCAAATTGATCCAAGGCTGAGATTACTCTCCATGAACAGTAAGAAGAGGTTAATTAGAACTTAATGCAAAAGATTTGAGCCAAAAAGGACTTGAAATGAGAAAGTTATGGATTGGGAAAGATGGCTCTTTACCTCTTTCTTCAATTTGTTGAAATATAACAAAGAGGCAAGAACAACCAATGAGGAGATTATTTATAGGGAGGGGGAGTCCTATGGCTGGTCATAAAGTGAAAATTAGGGTTAGGGTTTAGTCTAATGGGCTATGGTCTTAAGTCACAAGTCCTTAAGTCATGAAGTCATAAGTCATTTCATTAAACCTTAAGTCATGACTTGATTTCACTAAACCTAATCCTCATATTCCAAAACTAAATTCTAAGTGACTAAAATGGGTTAAATCAAGTTAGACTAGGATTACCATAGCTAGGGTTAGGTACTAGGCTAGTCTACAAGGCTCAATGAGTCAAATTCCAATCTAGGAATCACCAATTCAATAAATTAAAATAAATTCAAATTTCTTTAAATGACAAAATACTCTCAAGCTAAAATGATAATTAAATCATACTAATGACATGGTTAGGCTCTAGGTCATGTAGTCTTTAGGGTTTCACTAACAGCACATCAAAATCACAAGCCATGACTTAAAACAGTTTTTTTAAATAGTTTTAAAATGATTAAAAATTACCAAAAATCATAATGTGAAATAAATATCAATAAATAATAATAATTACAAAATTTTAAAATTACCCTCATCTGAAAAACTGGGTGTTACAAACCTATCTCGATTTTTCTTTTGCTAGGCCCATAGCTAAAAAATCTACTTTCTTACGATTACGAGGTTCATTCGAATATGAAATCCAATCCCGAAAATACAGCATCCCACTTTTTTTTACTACCCAAGGCTTCGAAACATTTTGAAATCGAGAAATCTCTACAGGAGCTGGTGCTATCAGAGAAAAATTAGCGGATTTGGATTTATGAATTATTATAGATAATTCATTGGTAGAGTGGAAGGAATTAGGAGATGAAGAGTCCGCTGGAAATGAATGGGAAGATAGAAAAAATAGAAGAAGAAAGGCCAAAAGTGAACCAACCCCTTGGACTGCTACGAAAAACACCATCGGATATCAAAGTAGCCCGGTCTAATTCAAAAATTTCACCTAATTGGGAACGTCTAACATATTTTTTCACCGTAGCAGGATCACTATAACTGACTCCATTGAGTTCGCCACCATAGAACTCAACGGTTACACCTACTTGTTCAACACTATACTTTGATTCTGCCCTTCTAAAAGGAACATCGGCCCTCACAATTCCGTCTCCATGTACCAAAACTACCGGGAATGTTTCAAAAAAAAGTAGGCATACGGCGTACAAAAAGCTCGCGCCCTTCTTTATCTCTAAAGACGGGGTGACCTAACCACCCAACAGCTATTCCATCTCCGCTGTCCATTGATCCCGCTCTGAATAATCCCCCTTTTGTCGGATTATTACCAATGTAATCATAAAAAGCTAATTTTTTAGGAATTTTAGACCAAGCTTCCGATAAACTCAGATTTTCGGCTAGTCCAGCGCCAACTCTTCGATATATTTCTTGCTGGAAGTATCCCTGATCCCACTGATAGCGAGTAGGACCAAATAACTCGATTGGGGTAGTTGCTGAACCATACCACATAGTTCCAGCAACAACGAAAGCTGCAAAAAAATAGCAGCGATACTACTAGAAAGTACAGTTTCAATATTGCCCATACGTAATCTTTTGTATAGACGTTGAGGCGGACGGACACTAAGATGAAATAGGCCTGCTAATATGCAGTCAGCTACTGACCTTTGCAGGGCGCAAAACCCCGACAAAATCAGTAACCGTAGGGATACCCAATCACATGTTGAGCAACTTCAAGCTTCCTATCTACACAATCAATCAGATTGAAGTCCTACAACGTGACTTCCTTTGGTCCCAAGGTAAAAGTCAAAAAATCCATGCGGTGAATTGGTGGTCCGTCTGCCAACCCTGTCAGGAGGGAGGCCTTGCCATTCGTTCTCTTGCACTCAAAAACTCGGCCTTCCAAGCTAAATAGCTCTGGAGACTTCTCACATGTACCGCGACTTCATTTCCCAAATAATGAAAGCAAAATACTTTCCCGAGAGTTGTCCACTAGATGTGGAGCCTAAATACTCGGCCTACTCTTCCTAGAAGTCTATTTATGCCAAAAAGCCAATTCTCCAAAATGGAATAGTACGTGTCATTGGTGAGTAGATGATTACATGACAACAACATGACTGACCATACATTTGAAATGTATCATGTAGTTCATGTTTATTTTATATCTAAGTGCTACTTGATAGTCTTGTCTAGAATTTCCAATTTTAGTTTCAAACATTTGTATCACTATTAGTGATTTTTTTTGGGTTATTATTATTATTTCATCCTCAAGCAAATGTTTACACACACATATTCTTATGATATATGGTGTAGATCGATACAACTCATGTCTACTAACATCATCTCTTTAGTTTTTTTAATATTAGAGTGTTACTCTATTGTCAAGGTAGCAATTTTGTGTAATTAATACAACATATTATGCTCTTTGTTTGAAATATTGTGGGCATTTGATTCAACGTTCATAATATTAAAAAATATCCAGGAATGTATTTATATATTATGAACTACTTTATACTCTAGTTTCTATTAGAATTGTTTGTAGGTGCAAATGATTTGAATACACAACAGTATAAAGTTTGAATATTGTTTTACGATAATATGTAACATTATAGTCACCTGATAAGTTTTAGTTGTCAGTTTATCCTTGATCAGTTTCGCGCATTAACCTGTTTGAGTGTTAGCCAGGTTACCCAATGATTTGTCTAAGCAAAATTATCACATAATTTTTTTAATCACATATGATTTATGTTGAATAGTATGCTTCATTTGAACTATATTACAGTATGATGTTAATAAGTTTGTCAGTTTAGATTGGAATCAATATAATTGATGTCATATCTTCTTTGACTCAGACAAAAATAAACTTTTTCGATAATTTTATTTGTTCTCCTTATGCAAATTGAATTATTTTGAAATCTACATTGTATTAAATTATAATTATGTTGACTTGGCTTATTTCAGTATTAGATGTCTCCTTGAAATCATTGTTATACGACTGCACCTTATCTTCAAGACGCTTTTATTTTATAAAATTCCATGTTTATATGCATTTTAGAAAATAATTGCCTTGGAATCTATACGAAGCTTCTACGCAACATAGATTAGCACATTAAGTTTGTTAATGTTCTGGAAAACTAAATTAGAATCCTTTATTGTGTCTGACAAAGACAATTCCACCCTCCTTTATGCACTATTTACAAACGGATTATGTACAGTTGTTGCCCATAAATATGACTGTATAGTGTTACTTCATATTATATACAAAATATTAAACCTAATGTGAATTTTGTGATTTCCTAGTTTTTTTTTCAATATTTATTTATTGTGTGCAAAATAATGATATGCCACTACATATTGGTTTGAAAGAATTAGTTACTTTAAGATTGTTAATAAGATTTTATAATTGACAATTCTTTTGTGGAACATTGTAATATACTAACATATGTTATTAATTATGTTCTGATACAAATTGGCAACATTGATGTCTATACAAGTTCTAATGCAATCTTATTGAGGTTTAATATTTATTAGAAACTTATGTTAACCTTATTTGTTGTTACATGTTGTAGCTTACAAACTCTTACAAATTGTGACTCATTCTAAACTGAATGAAACCCCACAATATCTGTAGAAATTATGTACATATATGTGTTCCATATAACATAGACAACTGTTTGTTGTGTACCTATCCATAGACAAATTGTATTGTAGTGCTAGAATGAACAAGTCTGTGCATCGTTTTGGTTATATATTTCTTGCTAATATGCAAACTAACTTCTATTCTCTTGAAGGTAGAATCCTCATAGATATACTTTTAATTTTTGGAAAAGAGCAACATGTTATCGGTGGCGGTAATTAAAAAATAATAATATTTTGTACTCACGCACTATAAATATGTTCTCTTGTAATGCTATTTCTTCAAGTCAGAAATATTAGAGATTGTGAAGTGTTAGGAAAGGCTCAAACTTGCTAAGGATGAAGGTACGTAAAACAAAAGTTCTTTTCTCTAATTTTCGAATGTGATATTTTTTTTATAAATCTTATTTTCCAAAATTTGGATATTAATGGATTTTAACGAGAATTTTTAGTCAGAAAGAAATCACATATTGTTCTGTCACAATATTTAGACAAACTTTGTTTTGCTTATATTTCGTGAGGCTATAATTCTTTGATTCATTCAGACAATTCAATCACAAGAAAATAGTTAGTAAAATTGTAAATTTTTTTAAATCTAAGTTTTAAAAGTTGAGATTATTTTAGGTACAAGCCAAAAGGGTTCTTCTGTCAAACGGACGTAAATAGCCCTAAGCGACACGGTACTTAATCGTTCCCCTGTGGACCTCCGCTAGCTGGAAATCGGACCCTACGGCCAACACAAATTAATCAACACTTGATAAACTAAAGATTTCTTAAGGTTGATTAGCAAAATCACTTAAACTATTATTTTAATACTTTAGACTGCCATTTTTGCAAACATGGCTAGTAAACATAAATCTTTAGAGCAAGACTGAAAGTTATTTTGTCTTACTTTAAGAGGTGATAGACTCAGATGCGTTTTGGCTCACTATTTTAGGGCTTATATTAGCAATTAGTGGAATCACACACACTTTGATTCTAATAACACAGAATATGATTTAGGGGTAACCCAAACATCTGGCTTAGTCAAACCAAAATTCCTAGAGAAATGGACTACTATTGGTTACATAGAATTCTTAAGTGTTTTTCTGAGTCATTATATGACATTTTCTTCGGATATAAAAACACTAAATATCACTAAGATCCAGTGTAAGGTTTCACCTCTGGAACAACTTAGATACTCATATGTTGATAGGTTCATGTGACAAACTATCATAGTTGGGAGTATCAATGAATTTGAAATGATATATTTAAACATAGCTTGTGTTGAAGCTGAATGGCTCAGATATCTTACTATGTATATAGCAAAAAGGTTCAGGCCCAAATTTCACTCTTGTCACGACCCGCACCCTGATTAGGGGCACGAGTACGTGGTTACGTCCAGGCTACGCCGCAGAATCGGCGGTAGAACGCTGTATAGGTCGTCTATTAATACTACAACTAGACAAAATATAAGGGTACATGTACAGTATATACACTCCAAATGGAGGTGACATAGCAAATACAGTCTCAATCACATCTAAGGTAGAATACGATAAAAGATAGATAGATATGAAATGAAATGGAACCACAAAGATACGACCAGATAGAGTTCAAAGTGTCTAAGATAACACAAATCCAGAAACATCCTAAATCTCAAATACAGTAATCCAGAGAATAAATACAACTGAAAATGACTAATCTAAACTAATGGTGTCTCATCCACTGCTAATGGATCCTGCTGGAGATCCAGGGGTAATGTCTCATCAAACTCTATCTTGGCCATACCCGTAAAAGGTAGAGCAATCAGCTAACATATACTCTGTAAACATCAACGGTTATCCTGTCAGGAAAATGAGCAAGTACAAACACTAACAGCAGTTCTATATGAATTGACAAATTCTATAAGAGACAATATAATAAAACACAAGACAAAGATATGGGATGACTTGGGAGCCATTCGAAAGCCGAGTTGCAACTCATGGTTTTTTCGGGCCGGTCCGGGCCGGCCCACGGTCCAAAGGCTGCGGGCCTGACCGGGTTCGGGCCGGTCCAGGACCGGCCCAGCGTTAATTACGGTCCGGGCTAAGCCCGGCCCGGTTTTGTAGCTCTGGACCCAGCCCGGCCCAGAGGACCGGACATTATAGGGTCGGGCCGGTCCGGGCTTGGACGGTTCGGGCCGGTTCGGGCCGGTTTAACCGGACCGGCCCGGTTTTTTAATTTTTTTTTTTTTTTTTGCAGTTTTTTTTTTCAGTTTTTGTTTTAAATTTGGTTTTTTAATTATTTTCTTTTGTATTTTAAATTTAAAAATTTGTATAGGATAAGTTAAAATTAAAAATATTTATACAAAATGTTTATACAATGTATATAGGATAAGTTAAAATTTTCTTTTTATACAAAATGTTTATAATGTTTATACAATGTATATTTTAAATTTTAAATGTTTAAAAATTTGTATTTTAAATTTAAAAATTTGTATAGGATAAAATGTTTATAAAATGTTTATATTTTAAAAATTTGTATTTTAAATTTATATTTTCTTTTTTAATTTGTAACTTAAATGTTTATAAAATGTTTATACAAAATATTTATAAAATGTTTATAATTTTATGTTTATAAAATGTTTATAATTTGTATACAAATAAATAGAAATGTTTATAATTTGTATACAAATAAATAGAAATGTTTATAATTTTATGTTTATAAAATGTTTATAATTTGTATACAAATAAATAGAAATGTTTATAATTTTTATACAAACAAATATATAGAAATGTTTATAAATATTTATAAAAATTTAAAAAAAACATTTCTCCCTCTTCCTTTATCCGGGCTTGGGACCGGCAAATGCTTGTTTGGCATAGGCGGAGTTAAAAAATGTTTTTTTTAAAAAATAGTTTTTGAAAGTATAAAATAGTTTTTGAAAGTAAAAAATAGTTTTTGAAAGTATAAGTTTAAAAATTTGAATAGGATAAGTTAAAATTAAAATTTTGAATAGTATAAGTAAAAAAAAAAAAATAGTTTTTGAAAGTATAAGTTCAAATTTAAAATTGAAATGTATAATGTTAAATTTACATACCTAATACCTTGTACCGTAGCCTCATTGTTGTTCGCCTTCATGCAATGAAAGCGATTCCAAATCCAGCTCGTGGATGTCATGATCTTCTCCATCTTTCTGGTTTTGTGTTCTTCTATCGGCAGCCATCCAATCTTGTACGCACACGATCGCTTCCAAAATATCGGGCTTCAAGCGGCTCCTCCTATCGCTCAACATCCTCGAACTTGCACTAAAACAGGACTCCGATGCTACCGTCGACACCGGAACCATCAGTAGATCACGTGCTATGTTAGAAAGCACAGGAAATCTCTTGTCGTGTCTCTTCCACCATTCTAGAACGGCGAAGTGATCTGGAGTCTCATCTTCGTCTTGATAAGAGCTAAGGTAAGCAGACAACTCTTGAGTAGGCTGGAAAGATTGCTTTTGTTTCTTCCTTTGTAGTATGCGACCGGCTGCTGATAGCTTAGACGCCAAGCCGGAGCTACTACTAGCCCCCCCCTGAGTTGGTCGGGTCGACGTTGCTCCTTCTTCGTACAGTATAACTAACCTGTCCAAAGCCACTTTAACTTCTGCCTTCATGTCAGTAACGTCTATACCCATATATTCTCCATATCCTTCTAATAAAACCTCTATGCCATCCAATTTGATTGTAGGATCAAATATGGAAGCCAAACAATATAAAAGAGGTACTTCACCCCAATATTTCCTGAATTTGGCTTCCATATTTCTCACCGCAATTTCAAAATTTGGATAATCTCTATATTTAGAAAATAAATAAGACATGTTACAAAGTTCACGTAAAGCTAAGCAAGATGTGGGATAATAAACACCAGAAAGAGTTAATGTAGCATTGTAAAAAACTTCTAAAAATTCACAAACACTTTCAGCAGCTAACCAATCATCATCAGTAACCTGATAGTCAAAGGTGACATCCGAAGTACAATAATATGAGATTGAGAGGAAGATCGGGAAGCCGTAGAGCCGGAATGGAGTTGGGAGCGAGATCGGGAAGCCGTAGAGCACCGGGGAGGGAAAGTCGTAGAACACCAGAGCACCGTAGAGAGATGTAGAGAATTTGTGAGGAATGAGTTGTGTATGAAAAATGGGATTTTTGGGCTATTTATAGGAATTTTTTGGGGTTATTTTGGTAATTTTAGGCCAAAAAGGACCAAAATACCCCTCCCAACGTTTTAATAACGGCTATATGGGAGGGGTATTTTGGTAAAAGAACCCCCCCCCCAAACGGTCAAAAATTTGAAAAAAAAAAAAAAAAAAAAAAAAACAACTTCCCAACGGTCGGCTCAGGCTGGACCGGTCCCAGCGGGCCGGGCCGGGCCGGTCCAACCGGGCCGGGCCTACTTTTAAAAAAAAAAAAAAAAAAAATTTTGGTCGGTCCGGGCCGGGCCGGGCTCGGGCTGTGGGGGGGGGGGCCCGACCCGAACCGTTACTGCGTGGGGGGCCGGGCCGGTTCGGGCCCAAGACGGGCCGGTCCGGGCTTATAGGGGGGCGGGCCGGTCCGGTCCACGGGCGGGCCCGGGCCGAACCGGCCCAGTTAACACCTTGAGTTGCAACCCGTAAACCAAACAAGGACCGGGGTTGTAACCCTTCTCCCGAACAGAACCTAGCCTCCAATCAAGGTATAGCATAAGACCATGTAGAACATGTGACATACAAGACAATATCAACAGGAAATATATATCAGGATGTGAGTACTGAATAAGACAATAATATATAGGATGACTTGGGAACTATTCGTAAGCCGAGTTGCAACCCTTAAACCAAACAAGGACCGGGGTTGTAACCCTTCTTCCGAACAGAACTTAGTCTCCTATGATAAATAAATATAAAATGTAACTTGAATTATTAGAGCGTTATGTGATCGACTTGGAAATCAGGATAAGGCTTTCCATCTGACCGACTATGAACAAGTGTACAACAGAGTAGGATAAGGCCGGCCACTATGGAAAGCTATGAACAAGTGGGGTCAGGCTTTATCCGTCGTGAGCGAGGGTATAGCTATGAACAAGTAACAAGTACAAGTATGAAGAACAAGTAGGGATTTTGATCACACAACCACTAATAACTCCCCATCCCCGAATAGTATAAAGGATCCAGATATGACACGTCATGACACGGGATTCTGTAAGAGGGTAGCAAGTCCCCTTAGGAATCGGTGTCTATACAAGTACAGGGAACAAGACAGGAAATGTACCAATATACCAAGAAATCCAGGAACAACATCTCATGTCATGATCCAACATATACTAGTCCGTGAACTATCGTGTCTGAAAATCAAGTAAGACACTACAACTGAATCGGATATAGCAGATATCAAGACAATGAAAACTATCAGTGAATGTACTCGCCTGCGGTCCTGAGCTATCAAATAGGGTCGATGCTCAGAGTGATGCCACAAACCTAAAGATGAGATTTATATAAGCTAATTAGGGTTCAACAGTGTTAGGCAGGATTATATAGTATAAGCTATGTAATCTAGGTCAATCTCAGTCCAACTAAGTCAAACTAGGTCACACTGAGTCACACTAGGTCAAACTAGGTCACAGGAAGTCAAACCAAGTCAAACTAGGCTAATGTTGACTAACAGTTGACTTTTGGTCAACTGGTCAACTCTGGTCAAGTTCTAGACATTTCTAGGCCAAGTGTTGACTGATAGTTGACTTTTGGTCAAAGCAGTCAAACTTGGTCAACCGAGGTCAAAACTAGCCTAAGCATACTATTCCTAAACATTACCAACCAAGATACCATATATCTTGGTCAAACAGGATCAACTCTAATTTAAGAATTAAAATATCAAGTTGTACCTCGCACGTTATTCGTACATCGAAACCTACGACACGCAAATCGAGATAAGATAATCAACGGTATAGTTAATAATCTTATCACAGTGATCCACATGATCATCTTGCCAATTTTAACGATGTGAGATCACTGGAATCGACTGATCTCAGTTTCGTTGTACTAATTCCGAAATACAAACTTAATAAGAATTAAATATAATAAAATGTAGTACACAGAAAAATATCTACAAACATTGTCGAATAATGAAACAAACATCACCAACGTGTCCAGAATGGTCAAATCAGCTACGATAGCCTATCCATAAGTCCAATTGGACACAGGGGCAAAAAGATAATTTCGGGTCAAAACGGTGTCCCTGTCAGACCCGCTTTGCACCGAAAATATGCAAGAATACTAGTCCACTAAACCTAACAAATTATATGTTCACGAATTCAGAATGACGATACGAACCCAACGGTATATTCAGAATTGGATTCCGTTGACCCAATCTCAAATTGGTCCGTTGACCAGGACATTAAAATTTTGATTTGCACGGAAAAGCGTGTCGGAGCCAATGTCCTCAAAACTTAGCAAATTATATGTCAACGAGTCCAGAATGACGATATGAACCCAACGATATGTCCAGAATTGGATTCCAATGAGCCGATCTCAAAATGATCCGTTGACCCGGATATTGGTATCCGACTTGTACCGAAATGCGTGTCGGAGCCAATGTCCACTAAAATCTAGCAAATTATATGTCAACGAGTCCATAATGACGATACGAACTCAATGGTATATCCAGAATTGGATTTCGATGAGCCGGCGTCAAAAAGTCCCATTGACCCGGACTGTGGGGCCCGCTTTGCACCAAAATGCTTGCCAGGGCCCACGTCCTCCAAATCTAACAAACTTTATATAAAAACATGCCAGAACGATGCCACGAGTCTACTGGTGGTGTCAGAAATTGAATCCGGAGTCCCGGATTCAAAAATGGAATTTTACAACTTGGAAATTATGAATTCGGACGGCCAACTTTGGCGTCGAATTCAACCAATCAAACGTGCTCACAATAAAACAAAACTTAAGGGGTAGGAAGAGGGTTATACCAGCTACGCATAAAAATCAGTGGCACGCTAGACGGAGCTGCGATGGAGGAGATACGAACCGACGAAGTTGGCTCCACAAAACTGTCCAAAAATAATACAATTTAAAGCGTCAACTTGGTGGCCGGTTTTGATGTATCAAACGATAAAATTAACGGACGAAAATTGAGGGGAGTGAAGAGCTATATACCGAGATTGTGATGGAGTAAAGAGTTTGCCAAGCCCGTACGCGACCGTGGGGAGGGCTCGCCGGCGACGACGACGGCCGCGGCGGCACCGTGGCTGCTGTGCGCGCGCGCAACTGCCGCTCGCTGCTGTTGCAAGCGTTGCTGGCTGCTGCTGCTGGCCGCGTGGGGGGGGCTCGCCGGCCTGGCACGGCTGCGCAGCCAAGGGCATGGCGAGGGGCGGCGGTTGAGGGTGGTTCGGGTTGGTGGTGATGTTGTAGATGATGGTGGTGTGGGTGATTTATTGGTGATGATGAATGAAGAAATGGAGAAGGGGGAGGGGGAGTATTGTTCGGCCAGGGAGGAGGAGGCTGGAGGCTGAAGTCGGGGATGGGAAGAAGAGGGGAAGCCGGCCATGGGGTCGGCCAAGCTGCTGCTATGCATAGAAATAAGAGGGAGAGAGAGAGAAAGTAATGGGAATGAGAGAGAAAGAGAGAATATGTGTGTGTGTGTGTGTGCTGTTATTAAAGGGAGGAGAGAGAGAGATATTCTCTACCTAGAATTTAGGGCCGACCACATGAGGTTTGGGGGGGGGTTGTGAGTTGTGTAGGAAATATTGTGTGGTGATGATGGTGTGTAGTAGGAAATACATAATTCTTAGGGATTTAAATCAAGGGGGTTATCCAATAAATATTTAAATATGTAGTCTAGGTATTTAATATTTTTTTAAAGGCAATGAGAGTGAGGGTATCATGAGGGAGGGTAACATGAAGCTTGGGTTGGGTTCGGTTGAGCCGGATCGGGTCAAAATCGGACATGGTGCAATAATTAAATTTAAATAGGTATTTATGATCATGGGTAAATAAGTAACATGTGGGGACTCAAATAAATGGGACACAAGTGTCATGCGGGTAGTAGGTTCGTGTGGACCATGTCCATAATTTGGGTCGACTAGATTGGATCGATGTCGGGTCCCGAAATTAAATTGGAAATTATGTCACATTCTACGGTGGATAATTAATTGGCCTAAATTGACCCAAAAGTTGTACGAAGCAAATGAAGCACAAGATGATGTGTCTGAGTGGGACACGAAGGTCATGGGTGTAGGAAGTCTCGAGTAGATCATGCATGAGGAGTTGGTTTCAAGAAAATGACTAGCATTGTGCTCCTAAATTAAAAGTCACTATAACGTGCATATGATGATCAAAGATAAAAGTGGAAAAAATCAATTAATAATTATTTAATGATCAAATGGTCTAAATTGATCCGAAGTTGTGTGAAGCAAAAATAGTACAAGGGAATAAGTTTGGATGGGACATGATATATCAACATGAAGGTAATTTTGTCTACTACACACTGATGAAGAGAGTTTTCAGAGATTGGCACCCCTGACGCTCCAGAAGTCAAAGTCACGGTAACGAGCATTAAATCAAATAATAATATCTATTGCAAAATAATTGATTTATAAAATTGAAAAAAATAAGCCCTAAATTCAGGGGGCTTACAACTCTTGCTATGACTTCATGAAGTATTGAAACTGAATAGATTAAGCATTTTATTATGCATATACGTGACCTACATATTTATGTACATGTCATTTTTATATATTATGCTAAAGAAATGGTAAAGTCTGATCTTGTGAATTCTAAGATGAACAAGTACCTGCAGCTGCATTTCAAGACATTAAAAGAGCCTAAAAGGCAAAAATGTGGTTCTTGACTATAAAAGTCATAAAGAACTTTACAGATCTCTTGACGAAGAGTCTGTTTACTCTTGACGAAGAATTTGTCTAGGAAATTAATCCTAGAATCATCGAGGGGGGTTGGGTTAAGCCCATAAATTAGTCACCAGCAGTGGCAACCCAACCGAGTCTGACTGGAGATCCCAAGAAGCCGGTTCAATGGGTAGGAACAAGCTGGACTAGGTGACTATTATGGAACACTGACCATGAAATTAAATTCTCTTAAAATAAATGTCCAAGAGGCTATACATGTGTACATGGATACCACATCCCTATGGTGACAGTGTTCCGAAGTGATATGGTTAGGGTGCATTTTTAAACTCTTAATAAGTCCAAGCATGATAATGCAGGGTTGATTTCTATCACCACCCCTTGAGGACTTACCTATATGAGAGGTCGTAAAGGCCGCGACTATAGGACATGACGATCCTAGATAACTCTCATGAATGTGAAAAAGTGCACATGGCCAATCAAACGCGCCACCCGATAGACCCAAGTACCTCTAGCGTACTATGTGTATTATTTTCTGAATCTGGTTCAAGAAGACTGATTTAAGGCGTAGTCCATCAAGCTCTTCTTCAGACAAAGATAATAGTCACTAAGTGAGATATAAGGCTGTAGTCCATCTCATCTATGCATAGTATATAACTGCCCAGAAATTCTCTTATTCTTCTCGTACTTTCTTTCCTTCTTTTCTTTGGAACTTGATTTTTTTGGGGGGGATTGTTGTTATTATTGTGGAAAAAATCAAATTCCTAAAATTATAACCCCTCTCATTAATTCACATCATGCTTCATATTAAAAGTAAAAACTTACAAAAATCTTCCTATTGTTTTTTATTCATTTCAAATAAATGACTTTCAATGTCAATCAATATTCTCATTCATCAGCCAATAAATCCTATTAACATCCTATTAAAATCTATTAAATCTATGGATGAGGGTGGCCTATATAATCTTCTTGAAGTTGTGTTGTTGTGGTAGATATAGAAAAATGAGCAACAATTTCTCCATCTTTTCATCCTCCTTCCTCCTTTAATTTCTATTTCAATCTCTTTTACTCTGGACAAGAGCTAAGTCAGGGTCATTCTCCCGGAGTTGTGTGCAACAATGGAAAGCCGGTAGCAAGGGGATTTTACCACTAGGAGGATTCGAGAGAAAGTCTGCACATAGACCTCGAATATTCTCTTAGGGCAATGCTTCGTGCATGACTTCCCCATAGACCAGTACTTCTAACCCTTTTGTTATTCTATTTTTCAGGATGATAAAAGAATATTTTCCAACAGTAAGTAGATTGTAAGTTAAATTGTTGTAATCCTAGCATTGTTCTTGTAGACTAGTAGATAATTGTAATATTCTCAACGACACATAAACCAAAGACCGAAGAGTGTCGATCTCATTAAGATCAGAATTTTCGCACTTTATATATCGTTGAAACTACCGTAAAAAATTGTGTAGTTTAAGGATCTAATCTGAACTGCTCATAAAAACAATCTAACGACATTAATATAATCTGAAAGGTCTATAGAGACAATCCAACGACTACTATTCCGACGAACATAAAGAGATTCTTCAGTTAAGCTACATAGTGCAGATCCTTTGGTCACCTGCAATTTTATGGTCGCATGCAAATGGTTCTACGGAAGTGTTCATAGCAGAATAACAACTGACAGAAGATTGCTAACTACAAGGAAAGCATCGCCGTGACAACTGTAGTACCCCACTCCCGTTGGGGCGAAGCACTATGTAATAGGCTCGTGCCAAGTCAGACATGGTCGGGAACATAGATGGCTAGTCTGACTCGGCGACGAGTTTGTATACAAAAACCATGGCATCAATAAAATTGATTTGGACGAGTGATATGAGTACCGTTCCAACTAATGGATCGACTACTGTTGGAATAAGTCCTAGATGCGGTAGGCGGCATCTTGGCGAAGGAACTCTAAAGGGAGCGACGCAACCCGTCTGCCGTTGGTTTTATTGGTTTTCTTGGCTTTCTGAACGAATTGTTGCGTGAATTTGATAGTGTGCTTTCGCGTCGATTTCTGAATGCGTCCTTGAGAATTTCGAAGGAAGGATTGAAGGAAGGGTTCTAATTCGATGCTCGTGCCATTGCAGGAGTTCGTGTAACTGACGCTTGACCGTCGCGAAGCGTTCTCCTACTCTCGGCGCAATCTCCTTAGGTGGGTGGTTCTTCGGCCCCTTCTTTTCTACTCCTTCCCGCCAACTAAATTCTTAAAGTTCAACGTTCAAATCGATGATGCTAACGGGATGTATGCTTGCCACTAAGATCAAGAGCTCGGGATAATATATCAACCTAGAAAAGTAAACTCTGAATCGATAGGTTCACACTAAGAAAGAGATAGACTATATTTCATGCCATGCAAAACACAACTATGAAGACCTTGGTGGCGGTACATCATGCCTCGGAGAATTTGGTGCCTACGGGATGCTAAATTAGAACGTACGGTTTCGGGGGAAAGGACCCTTGCGCGAGTAGGAATGATTATGTGATTTGATAATGGTTACGCTATGCAATTTACTTCATACATATATAACTGTTCATACATTCGCATGGTCAAGGACGACTTGTGCACAAGGTGAGCTTTCCTCGAGACGGTACCCGGGGCCCTGGGACCGAATCGGCCTAGGAGGAAATTATGGAAATCGTGCTTCGGCGCGAGGCATTGCGAGACCTCCAGTTAGGCTCGCTACCTGGACTGGAGGGCGCGTCGCAAGGCTACGTAATCGTCCTTCTTGGTGTCGATATCACCAATGACCGCATATAGGATAGACTGCATGCTCATCTATTGTCTTGTGCAGGTGGTAAGTATCATGTACATTTTGTGCAGGAAAGGAGCACGACCGTGGTAAGAATGCCTTTAAATGGGTTATGTTGTTATCGTTTAAAATGTGCCTTCGATATGAACTGCAACTCATATAGTTCTAAATAGAAAGATCACTTCGTATGCCTGAATCCTTAATAAGCAGTGTCGGTTTAGACGAGTGGGTTCGTCCCATCCACTAGCAAGTGTGATAACCCCCAACTCCCCAGGTAACGAGCGTGCTGCGGGAGCTCGAGACTAAGCTGGAGCTGAAGAACGGGAGGCGGCACGAAGCTCTCCTATTTTGAAGTATTTTGATGCCCAATTCAGACCGAAGGCTTTTGTTCAAATGTATAAAGGGGCATGAATGTATGGAACGCCGAGGATTATTTCAAGGCGTAGCTTGTCGATAGCTTTCTTTTGTATTTCAAAGATGTAGCCGTAACAGCATATGTAATGTAAATATGACCTTGCACATATTTTGCAAGTTTATGAATGAAAAGCTAAGTTTCTTCCTATGCTATGTTTTCAACTCTCTGCACTGTTTAATTCCAACGCGTCGAGTCAAAAAGAAATTTCCAAGCGCACATCCTTGCCTTGTGCAAGTCTATCAAAGACTTGTACGGCATCACATCCCGACCCGTGGGGATCGATTTATATCGAGTCAAGGCGATGGCGACCGATTCGGCGAGTCGGGACGTGACAACAACGATCTACCACTAGCAGCAAAGAAAATAAGCAAATATAAAGTTCACAAAAGTAAAGACACAACGGTAACTTTAGGTACGTCCGGCCCTTGTAACTCATGTGAAAAATGGACAGACACAAGATGGGACCGGCAAGTGCCATGTTAGGGTTCGAGTCCTCCAACAGTAAGGACGTGTAGATGTGTGTATAATTAAAAAAAGGGATAATTTAGCAAATACCCCCATTCCAAATGTTAAAACTAGCATATACCCCCACTATTTATTTTATTTAGCAAATACCCCCACTCCTATGTAAAAAAGTGGGGGTATATCTTAAATTTTTATTATTTTATATCAAAAATGGGGGTATTATTTAGATAAATAAAATAGTGGGGGTATATGCTAATTTCAACATTTAGAATGGGGGCATTTGCTAAATTATCCCTTAAAAAAAACTATAGATATCGTCAGGACGTAAATTTTAAGCATGTAAAGTTTTAAACGTGTTCCGTATAAGTTCTTGAAAAAATTGGTCAAAAAAAAACGTGGGGGGAACATGTTTAACCAAATTTGACCACATATTTTAAAATGTAAAATTTCTAACCTCAATATTTCTATTATCCAAATATTTGACCGAATATTTGAATGTATTTTATTTTGAAATTGTTGTATGTCTAGCTTAGTACTAGCTCACTACTAGCAAATAATAATGTGGCAGAGAGAGGTAACCAAGTTTACAGGTTTAGCTGGTTAACATTAATATTAAAATTAGCATTAATATAATATTAGAATTAACATTAATATTAACATTAAAATTAATACTAAAATTAATATTAACTTCAAATTAACATGTATATTAATATTAATATTAACATTAACATTAAAATTAATATTAACATTAAATTAAAATTAGCATTAGCATTAATATTAACAATAAAATTTTTGGATTATTAATTTTTTGGGTTAAGACATGACATGTCAGCTGTCATGTCACTTTCCTTGTCAGATGCCACAATGGGAGATGTCATCACCCAAAAATTTTGGAAGCCAATTTCCATAAGAGAAATGTTTAAAGAATATTTTCCAAAAGTTGTTGGCCAGCTAAACCTGTAAACTTGGTTACCTCTTCGCCACATCAGCATTTGCTAGTAGTGAGCTAGTACTAAGGTTACAACCAGACTGATTTTATTTGCACCGAGTCGATTTATAATCGTACTTCTTTTTTTTTCTTTTTCTTTTTCCGAATTGCTAACAAGGCTATCAACATCTAGGGTGTTAACAAGCCGTCGAGCAGAACTTTAAACCCACTGATAACTTCACGACCTCAATCTGCAGGAGGAGGTAATAGCATACCAGAAACTTCAAAGGCAGGCAGGAAGCAAAAAAAACTTGTTCCTGCTGGAGTGTCAATTCCGGCTGCAGCTTTACAGAAGAGAATATACCGCTGTAAGCAGCAGCGGACTGACTC
Source organism: Iris pallida (assembly GCA_029216955.1). Classification (NCBI taxonomy): domain Eukaryota; kingdom Viridiplantae; phylum Streptophyta; class Magnoliopsida; order Asparagales; family Iridaceae; genus Iris; species Iris pallida. Next base: position 3,492,935 of record JANAVB010008799.1, read on the forward strand.
GATTCCAATGAAAAAGAACATTCTTTTCTTGCAAAAGAACATGGACAATACACATAACATCATATACCGCTGTTCTTTCACTAATAAATTTATGATTAATAATGTTCATATAATTTTATTCTATTCGTTCTGAATGAATTAATTGAATACAACCCAGATTGGTGATTATTCTCTACATTACATGTTCCCAAAACTTCTACGATTTCCCCTCTCACCTCTATTCGTATGCAAATCTTCAAGATTTACAGGTCCCTGGAGCTTCAGCCACAGCTGCTATCTGGTTATACTGCTACGTCGCCAGCTGATGCTGATACGAGATGTTTCTTCCTCGATGTTTGGATTGGAAGGCTTCGTTGCTGCATGACGGCCCCTCGTGTCAAATAAGTGGAGTTGTTGCTGCTATCGATGTGTTCGGCGGCACAAACAATCCGGTATTGGGTTCTCATAAAATGATTCTTCCGAACGAAACCTGTCTTTGCCCCTTGTACCAGAAATGGGGCCTTTTCTCTTCCTAGGCGACCCTTGTCTGATTTATCAGTAGACTGAAATTAGTATCAGGATGGGCAAAAGGCAAATAAAAAGGGGAAAAAAGATGATTTTGCGTATATAGCATTAAACATACCATTATTAACATTTTCAAACTTCGAAAAGTTCTATCACTACACACTTTGATTTCTTATGTCACATGGACAGCAAAATGAAATAATGATGTTGAAACAAAAGCAAAATATGAATTGCAATACAACCACAAACGTTGACAATTAGATGGAGGTAACTCAACAAAATCAGCTTCCATACTGGACCAAACTCTCAGCCACAAGGATTATTGGAGGAATCTAAAAAAAGAAGCGTCTAGTTTTGCAGTCGATGAAGTTTCCTGGCTTATGATGAAAAAAAGAAATTCCTTGTTTCAAAATATATGGAGTTAATTGCATTAACTATCCCTATGATTTACACTTATTATACGGACCATCCCTACTTTGAAACTAATTACACGGACCACCCCTGTAGTTTTATTTTCTATAGAAACTAATAACACTGACCACCCCTGTGGTTAATAAAATTTATAAAGGAAAGGGGTTGTAAGTGTAATTATTTTCGGAAGAGGCTGTGGATAATTATTTTCGGAAGAGGGGGTAGTCCCTGTAATACTCATGAAACATAGAGGGGTCAGTGTAATTAACCAAAAATAAATGTCTGGTTATACTAAACTTAAGAGCACATTTGGAAAAGCAAAAGCCAATAAACTGCAATCATGATAATCCAATAAACACGTAAGCTTACAATGGAGGGGGTGGTAAAGGTTGTATGAATCATTAGATGTAAATCACTTTTTTGTTTCCAATTTCTCCAGCTCGTAGTCTGTCCTTATGTTCCAGCTCCGAACCACATAACTCTTCAGTCACAAGTATTATTGGAAGAATCTAAAATAAGGATGTGTCTAGTTTTTGCAGCAGATGAAAAAAGAATTCTCCAGATCATATTCTGTTTGAAAATGAGGATGTGTCTATGTATACTTGAGCACTCGTTTAAAGCAAAAGCCAATAAGCTGCAATCATGATAAGCCAATAAATGTAACTTCTCCGAACCACATAAGCTGCAATCACTTTTTTGTTTCTAATTTCTCCAGATCATATTCTGTTTCTTATGTTTCACAGGTCCATTCCTAAGTGTTTCCAGGAAAGTACTTCATAAGTGCCAAACACACCCTAAATGTTAGGCCAGTTGAGCAGATTTCTAACCATTCTGATGGTATAGATATAAATAGTAAGTTACACGAGTATTCATTATCCAATGGATCTTACCTTCTTCTATGGACTTCAGAAATAATACTTGATAGTTTCTTCCCTTCTTTCAGTGACCCTTGATCGATTTTGTTGAACAAATGGATAAGAGTTTTTCTGCTCCAAAGTAAAATATAAGTATGACAAAGAATGTTTACAAGACTAACACTTTAAGTTAAAGCCAAGGGTTACCAAACCTGTCAGGAGTAATTGTTTTTCTGTGGCCAAGGAAACGTCGGTGGCCTTCAACAGCCGTTGCCATGTTCCCAGAGTAAGAGGGAATAAAGACATCACTCTCTACTGATACAATGTAGTCTAAAGCAGCCATTTGAGACGCATGATCAAGAAAAGGTGCGAGCTCATCTACCGATGCTAATTTTTCCTGGAGAAGTAGGAAAATTTTAATAAACAAGGGATGTTGTGAAAATCAATTCAGGTGTGTCAAAAAAGGCAGGAAGCATTTCATCAACAGGAACACATACATAATATGTTATAATAGTAAAACCAACTCAAAGGTGTGAAAAAGGAAGGAAGCATTTCATCAACAAGGACAGACATGATATAATATAACAGTAGGGCCACATACACACAAGGTCTAGCCTAGATTTGTCTGCTAGCAGTTCTTCAAATGGCAGGATGGTGCAAGATCCACTATCATTAGATTTCTTAGCAAAAAGGAACAGTAAGTAGGAAGGGGATGTTAGCACATATCAAAGTGTGAAGCCTCATCAAGGAATGCACAAGGTTTTGTTGCTGGTATAAACCAGATAATAATCCACAGTTAAATGGTGCAAGATCCATGACTGTAAACTTAGGAACTGCATGAGCTTGTCATCGTCTTTTAGTCTACTTGAAAGGAAATTTTGCTGGAATATTTATTTAAAACAATGCAATAGTTGTAACTTGTGCAACAAAGAAAGAGAGCCTTATGTAACCTCAGACTGCCAGGAGAAGATTGATGATGAAAGTTCGCTACAGAAAAATTGAAAATTGATTGTCTTGGACTCTTAGAATCCAACAATGTCTTTGTTTTTATGTGAAAATCATGAGAATGAAAACTTATATAAACAATGATGCAGATAAACTATTACAATTCTTCACCAGAATTTCAGAAGAAAATCTACAACTTTTACAAATTTTTGGGTAAGTGTGACACAAATCAACAGCGCACAACGGCCGAAACCGGAAGCAGGACGTGCGCAGTGGAGCAGACAGAAGCATTGATTGGGCTTTTTGCTCAGCAGAGCTAGCCTTCAAGGCGCCATGTTGGACTTAGATGGTTGAAATTACAATTTTACCCTAACAAGTCCATCTAGGCTGTCTGTCCACGAACCAACTTTTTTAAGCACACCAACATTTTCTAGCTGAAGTTGCTCTTCAGATCCATTGCAGTAATGTTGACTTCATAGATGGTGCTCCTTCCAAGTGCTTAAAAGTGGGGAATCCTATCCATGATATTCTTCTTCTTTTCCCTGATTCAGATTTCCACTAAGGTCATAAGTGAGTGATCATTACGTTTTTTAGCTTGACAACCCTTCTTATGATTTATTTAAGACTATGCTAAAGTGCTCTATGGATAGTTATGCTAAAGTGCTCTATGGATAGTTAAACCTCTTTATGGCAACAGTGCATTGCTTGTGAGTTGGATTCCATTAAGTCTGATTCTTCTTTTCTTTAACTTGTTTCTCCTCTATCTAGAGTTTAAGTTATGTTTATGGTTTCTCAACTGTTGATTCCTTTTTTATCTATCCGGCGTGTCAAAATAAAGATTTTATTTTGCTGAGCAACTTAGAGAAGTGCTACATATTCTTCTTCCACGTGCTTAAAAGTGGGGAATCCTATCCATGATATTCTTCTTCTTTTTCCTGATTCAGATTTCCACTAAGGTCGTAAGTGAGTGATCATTACGCTTTTAGCTTGACAACCCTTCTTACGATTTAAGACTATGCTAAAGTACTCTCTGGATAGTTAAACCTCTATATGGCAACAGTGCATTGCTTGGTGAGTTGGATTCCATTAAGTCTGATTCTTCTTTTCTTTAACTTGTTTCTCTATCTAGAGTTTTAGTTATGTTTATGGTTTCTCAACTGTTGATTCCTTTTTTATCCATCCGGCGTGTCAAAATAAAGATTTTATTTTGCTGAGCAACTTAGAGAAGTGCTACGTATTCCAAAGAATGGAACACATCTGGGGAACCACTATTATTTTGATCCTTCCCATTATAGTCAGTGACAAGAGTCTGAGACTCTTTGAGTAGCTTAACAAACAGTTGCCTTGTTTGATAGACATGCTTTCTGCCGTGATTGTTTAAGGTGCAGATTTATATTCATCACGCATGTACACAATGAAGTTCTCCAAGGAGAAACTTATAAGTACATTAAACCACATTGTTTATAATATGGAACGAAGGCAAGCTCTGAAAGTTCAATATAAGAATTGGATGAAAGTCAAAAGGTAAATGGAATGCTAACAATGTAATCTTCTTTTACCTTACTCATTAATAAAGGAAAGCGAGATTCCAAATCTGACATTCTCGAGTCACCGCCATATATTTCTCCTGCTGCAACATATATAGGCGTATTTGATGGATAGCCTAGTGAGGAAAGAAAAATTCCAACCTCCTTTGGAGTTAAAGGGCAATAACCTTTGGACCTTTGTTCCAAGGGATCAATATCCTTCACCTTCCAATAAGAAATATTCTCTCTAGAAAAGTGAAAGATAGCAGGTTCAGCATAACATAATTTAGCTTGGAAGGGTGAAGAAACAATGAAGGTTGAGACCATTATTTACATAAGTTATAACCTTATGCTTGTTAACTCATCTGCTTCCACAAAAGACAAGCCGTACGTGCACCCACTAAAAGCAAGCATGTCTTTCTCATAACGCAAGTGTAAAGCAATATATGGACCATAAGACCTCATTCTCTCAACCAATAACTGCATAATTCACATTAGTAAAAAGCGGTACAGGCACAGAAAATAGAAGTTATAAGATTGGCGAAAACCTTTCCAAGTGCCTCTATTTGTGGTGAAAATCGAAGAGCCTGGTAGAAAGCACGACAACGAAGCTTTTGAATGTCAGGAGGCAAGTTGTTGTTAGCAAGGCGGGAATCTGATTTAGCAGCTCGGATGACCTATCAAAAAGGAGGAATTAAATCAGGCTGCATATCAGGAATAGCAACCCAATTTTACCAACTGATGGAAGTGTAAGAAAGAATTACAACGTAATCATAATGTTACCCCACCTGATAATCATCCCACAAGTGTGATATCTCACCCTGGTAGTATTCTACACCTGACCAACTTGTAAAATACTTTATTGCTTTGGTAGCTGTTGTCAATTCCTTTGGCAGCTTCTTCACAATTTTAACATCATTTGCCAATGACTGGATAAAATATTCTTCGTCAAAGACATCTGAAAAATTGCTGGTAACCCAAAATTCCAGAATTAACATATGCCCAGGAAGGGAGCAGGAGTATAAAGATAATGACATCTACCTAGAATCTTGCCAAAATGATCTCTTATCAAGTTTTGGGATCACAAGCGTGGCATTTATAATACGCGCAACTGCTACCATGTCACATATCTGCAAGTCGAAAAAGATGCCCAATTAACTCAAGGAACAAATGACTAAACTAGATACAATAAACCATAAAAGATAGCTCTAATGTCAAGGAGATTATATATTAGCAGGGATTGACAATGGTGGATTAGGTAGGCCATGAAGTTGAAACAAGTATACCTACCTGTGCATAGCTCCTCACATATTTTAAGCATCAATAAAGCATATCCATAAGAAACAGTAACTTTTAGCCAAAGGATAAATATGCAACTAGTCTGTATCGACAAAACATGATCAGATTAGGTAACCTCCCAAAATAGGATCATCCGTGCTTGATAACTTGTATTTAACCGATGAACCAAAATGTTTCCTCGAAGTATAATCAAGGTGCGTACTCAAATGAATAAAAATGTGCAACTACTAATTGTTTACTAGATTCTAACAGTCAAAAGGATTGACTCCCTCAATATTTTCCGTATTTGTTAACACAATAAAGACTTGCTTTATAACAACTATCTTCATCTGTATAGTTTAACACAATAAACATAATGCGTTAAACAAGTATATTTATAAGTTATAAGAACAACTAACATGGTTGAGTAAGCTAAAGTCAACCATAAGAGTAACGGCTTTTCTAGCTTGTATCCACACATCAAGACTTGGAATGTTAGCACGAGTCCCCAAACAGCAACTAGGATCTTGAAAGAAACAATCAGCTCTGTAACTGAAACTTTCAGCCTGATACCCCATAATGCTAATAAGTTAGAAGGATGCCCAGCGGGGGAGAGAAATACTATTTGCTAGCAGAAACATTGGGCTTTTTTTTCTTCCAGTGACCTGAAACTTCCGCAAATGGCAACAAAATTAAAGGAACGAATGATATTTATCTTGTTGTTCTCCACCCATGGATACAGTGAAAATAGCCACGAATAGAGCCATTTTGTTCAAAACAACCTATAAGCAAGGAAGCACGAACATTCCAAAAATCAGTTCCATGTCGTACATGTATGCAGAGACGCACATATACTCCAAAATACACTAGGACACCAAAATATTTGTCGTGTCCAGGTCTTTGTGTCCTTACTGTTCGTGTCTGAGCAACATAACATAGCCTCTAAGACTACCAAAAAAAAATAAAAAATAAGAGAAGATAATGCCTAACTTACCCCAGTGCGCATTTGATTCAACCCGCCATTGGTGTTAACTACAAGGTAACCTCTCGATTCACCTGCAGCTGAAGAACAACAAACAACCAACCAGCCCCATAAATCGTAACACCAAGAAACCAATGTAAAGAGGGAAATAGTACACAATTTAATAGAATCCCCGCTTACAAGAATAGTTTGAGCTTGGTGCCACACACGGAACGAAATCTCGGCTCGACGGTTGCTTCCACAGCTTCGCAAGCGCCGAGGTCCCGTTCTTGCCACCCAACTGTTCAATTCTAGAGGAGTGAACACAATGAAAGAGATGAACATGACTAGTTCTAGAATTCAAAATTGTTTACTAGATTCTAACCCATGAGCTTCCTCGATACTGATCATTCAAGCATAAAAAAAGGGAAAAAAAGAGTACTTTTTATACACAAAAACTTTTGGATCACCTTCTCTGAGGAGAATGGAAGTTTCGAAAGTTGGGGAGGGGCAGATTCCTGAGTCCAACTTAGCTCTGCACTCCAACCTCGGAACCCAATCTCCCTTTGCTGCAATAAATTATTTCCTAAATTAGAAATATCCATGAGCTTCCAATTTAAACCTAAATTTAACAATTACCATAAAATGCCTCCCAAAAATTGTGCTTTTTTTTTATAAAGAAGATCAAAATAATTTCTTGAACATGAGCTGACAGAATAAATGAAATCATAAAAATATATATAACATGTCTTGAACATGAGTAAACATGATTGCTTAATTTTTACATAAAACGGTAGAAAAATAAATAGCTGTTGGTTCGTACTTCGTAGTAAAGATTAAAATATAATTTCTGCCATGAAAAACAAACATTCCTTGCTTAATGCAATATTCCAAATTATAATAGCTAAGAGCTTCTACTTAAATAACAATAATAATAATAATAATAATAATAATAAATCCATAGAGTACACCCCAAAGTTGTTCTTTTATCAAGAAACTGACCAAGTAATTTCATTTTCTCAATCATAAGTAGTTAATAGAACCAAAAAAAAAAAAAAATCTGCAACAATAAATTTGGTAATAAAGAAAATCTTACGCAAAAATAAATGAGCACCTTCTGAAAATAGCTCTACTTAAATGATTGAATACTCTCTAAATTAGGAAAACAGTAAATTAGTAAAAGTTCTTTTTTCCTTCGAGAAAAAAAAAATTCAACAGTAAATTTTGTAACAAAAAAAAATCTTACTCAAAATGGTAGCAAATATAAATGAGCACCTTCTGAAAATAGCTACTTAAATGACTAAATACTCTCTAAATTAGAAAAAAATAAAATAGTCGTCAGTTTCTCCAGCAAGAAACCACCAAAAATATGCAACAAACACAAAAAAAAAATCGTTATATATTCTTTTTTTTTTCAAAAAAGAAAACGAGAGAGACCTTAGAGAGCTTGAGCGCTGCGGAGGGAGGGGACACGTGTACGGCCAGCAGCGCCGTCAGGGCGATCGCCGCGATGGCGCACGTTAGCAGCCAACGGAGCCGGGAGACCGTGCTTGGCCTTAACCTGCGCATCCCTCTTCTTCTTCTTTCTCTTTCCAAAAATCTCTTCTTCTTTTTTCTTTCTTATCTTCTTTTTTTTCTTTGGAATATTGGATGGAGTGGAGGAGAGGGAATAGACGTGAAAGTGGAGCGAGAAAAGTTTTTATTCGCTAGAAGGCTAGAACCGCCGGCCACTTTCTTTCACTTATAAACCAGTATTATTCCCGATATGCCCCCGCTATATTGTCCATTTTTTATTCCTGGAATGCCCCTGAATGAATTCTCAGCTGTCGCTCTCTGGACGCTATTAAATGACGAAGTAGACCGTTGGATGCAGTATGAAGGTCTGGTCGCCCCCTTTGGATTGTGTGATTATTTCTTGCCGTTGGCTATATAACAAGGGATATTTAGTAACAAGTTCTCACACAATAGGGAATGTTAGAATTTTGATCTCCAAATTGTTAAATATGAAGGTTTGGATTTTAAAATTACTGTTCACTCAGACTAATATAATAACAAATTTGAGATTTAAATTCTAATATTAGACAATTTCGAAACATAAATTTTAATATTCACTGTTATGTAAAACCCTACTACTAAATAACCCATATATGAAAGCCAGTCCGACATTGTTCTTTTATACACAAATTAATTTAAAAAAAATCTTAATTTCATTTTAAATATTTTCTTTTATACGTCATTTAAATATATTACAAAAAAAAGTTAAGCATTTAAAATATGTGGAAAATAATTTTAATTATACATAATTGTTTTTAATACAGAAAAAGAATTACTGAATTAAAAAAAAATCATAATGCCATTGTTTGATTGCAATTATTTTTTAAAAAAATAAATATTTTTTATGAAAAATTTAATTTGGATATTTAATTGTCATTATTTCTATAAAAACTAGTTTTTTCCTATGAAAAATAGTTACTTTTTCATAGAAAATAATATTTTTCTATGGGTTGTATAAGTTAGTTTGGAAAAAATTATGAAACACAGTCTAAATGAAAAAAATTACAAGGTCCATCAAAAGATTCAAAACATATTAACCTTCCATATCTATTTTTAAAGAGTATTGTTATTGACACTCCTAAACTGTAATTCTGCATTAATCTTTAATTTTATATCATTCTAATTCTAAAAATATATATACATTAAATGTGACATTAATTTGTGCATACATGGAGGGGGGAGTGTAGTATGACATTTTAGGAGTGTCAACAGTGTTAATACAGGAACAAATTTAAAATTTGAATGTTAGAAAACTAAAAAATAGTACAATATAATATTTTAGGAGTGTCAATAACAATATTCTATTTTAATATAGATAAATAGGTTCAAAAATAGTCTTCTGTTAGTTTTTTGGGTACTGGATTGGTGTCATGAGCCAAAATAAATCACTAGTTATATCTTATTAAAAATAGATTGACGAGCTTAATGTTTACTAAATTAGTAGTTTGAAATATTTTTATCATTAGCAAAAGGATGTCTTATTTGCACTCATAAAATGTCATTTTTCACTTCTTTTTTATTTTCTAACATTTAAATTCCAATAATTTTTTATATTAACACTATTGGTGTTCCTAAAATATCATCATACGCTACTCCTTCCATGCATGTATAAATTAATATCATATTTAATGCATGAATATATTTAGAATTTGAATGATAAAAAATTAAATATAAGCTTATGATGATACTTTAGAAATGTTAATAACAACACCCTAGCAAAATTGTTTACAAAAAATGTGGTCATATACTAAGATCGTTTCGATAATATAGTTATTATTCTTTGAGAGAATATAGAGGTTTATTCATTTTCCATCCATTGGCTGATTCCGGGATATTAGTTGGATGGTCACATCTTATCCATTCCTTTTTCTTCTTTCCTTTTTTTTTTTTTCAAGAACGTTTGAAAAGAGAAAATTATTATAAGATAATCTAAACTGTCCATATCAATTTTAACTACTGAGATTGTAGCAAAAGATACAGTGATTTAAATAAAGCATGCAGCCGGTGTCCCATGCATTATATATAGTTTTCCTATGTTCAGGACCGGTCCAGAGTTAATGGGAGTCCTAGACAAATTTTTAAAATAGAATCCATATATAATATAAAAAATTGAACTAAAAAATGATACAGCCAAGACTAGAACCTAGGACCTCTTGTGTACAAGTATAACAAACTACCACTAAAAAAAAAAAAAAAAACTACCACTACACCACAAATATTTTATGATAAAAGAGGATCATATTATATATTAGTTCTATTTTCAATATAAGATTACTAATATATATACATTTAAATTAATTTTTTTTGGCCCCCAAATTTTATGGGGCCTGGGCGGTCGCCCTGGCCGCCCTGGGCCAGGGCCGGCCTTGCCTATGTTAATTTAGTTGCTGAACAGTCTAAATCCTTAGACCGAGACATTTATCACAGTGTCATATCTCGTTAGCAAGAACAAAAATATAATTATTTTTGTATAAAGGTAAACCGAGACATTTATCACAGCGTCATATCTCATTAGCAAGAACAAAAATATATTTATAATCTAATTAGACTTTGGATAATAGGTTTATCCGTTTTAGAACGAACATTCGTCATAAAAGGCTCATTTCGTCAGTAAAATGTGTCGCTAAAAAATTCGAGTACCCAAAGTCTAAAACGGACAAATCTAATACCCAAAGTCTAATTACGTCTAAACCTGGTACCCTCACACAAAATAATTCATAAAAATAAGTACCGGTTAATAATATACTAGGTACCTAATATAATTTTTCTATGTTTTACGAGTATTACATACACTATTCCCATTTTTAAAATTAATTAGGCGGACTACTCCTCTCATTTACAAATAATAAAAACATAGGGGTTGTTAGTGTTATAACTGTCTACATAAAATATAGACATAGGGTGGTCCATGTAATTAGTTTCAGGGCCAATTTTGATCCAGGGCAACTAGGACAACCATCCAAGGCCAACGATCCGGAGGGTCAAAATAATTAGTTTAAATATAAATATATTAATATTTTTTAATTAAAATAGATCTAGTATGTTTTATTGGCCTCATTTAACATAAGACCATTATGGTGTAGTTAGTGGTTACTATGTTATGCTTTCCTATATGAAGTCCTTATTTCAAGCCTTGTTAGCAATTCGGCAAACGAAAAAAATTCGGAACGACAAAAGTACGAGTATAAATCAGCATAATATAAGTAAAATACGGTCAAAAATTCGTCTAACGAAATACATTTGGATCAGATTTAATTCGTGTTCAGTACGTTTCATATGAACCAATTCGGCACTAAAAATTCTGCATATATATAGGACCCACCCACCTCTACTCCTTCATAAATAAGGGTTCAGTGTGAGAATAAGAAGATGTTGGATGATGGAAAATCGAAAGATTTTTCTTTGATTGTTGCAAGCAACATGTGCAAAGACTCTTGGGTTTCTTTTTTTTTCTGTGATAATTTTTCTTCTTTTCTTTTGATAATTTTTAAGAATTGTGACAGTCTTAATATCTAATAGCAGCAAGAGTCAAAAAAGTTCATACTGTTGGGTTTCTTGGTCACAATTTTTTTGGCCAATTTTTTTTAAAATTCGTACGGTATGCGTTTAAAACGCCATAGGCTTAAAATTCGCGTACAAATCCAAAATTTTCAAAAGTACGTAAGTATTATACGTTTATGTAAAATACGGAAAAATTCGCGTATAATACGTGTTTTATTCGGGTGATTGCTAACAAGGATTTCAAGTTTTGTTAATGACGATTTTTTTTTTTTTTTTTGTACTTTTACATTATGTGTGGGTAGGCTATTTTAGATCTTCGTCTCGGCCCATGAGCCCAAGATCGGTCCTTGTTAGTTTTAAAGTAGAGTTGCTTAGTATAATATGTATAAAATATAGAAATAGTTAAGGTAACATGTCCTATCTAATATTTTAATTAAAATAAGAATGGGTTTTTAAAAATGGTTATTCATCCAAATTGTATAGAACAGTGATTTCTAAATCCAAATAATAATGTTGGACAATTTTAAAAACTAAATTTTAATATTCACTAATAATATATGAGACCCTATTGCTAAATATTGCTAAAAAATTATAAACATAATGTCATAAACGTATGGCGAATGAACACTCATTGGTTCTCACTTCTCACCACCAAATAAAGAGATGCATGCACAATTGAATTCTTTGTCACTTATAAATTAATAAAATCGAATCTAATAATAATATGTGCTTGAGAATAATTGGGATCTAGATTGTCTACTGCATGTGCTTTACACATGGGGGCGGGGATGTGATTTGTTTTTGGAATTTCGTGGAGCCAAGTTATAAATTATGATTGGATTGGATTGGATTGGATTGAACTGATTTACGATGTAAGGCTGTGTTTGGTAGAAATGATGAAAAAGTAGAAGGAAAGAAAAAGAAAATGATACATTTTTTTTCTATATGAAAATAAAAGATTATTTCTTTTCATTGTGTTTGGTAGCAAGGATAGAAAAGATAAGAGATACATTTTTTTTTATGAAAGAAAAAGTAGAAGGAAAGAAAGTAAAAAATATAGGGTTTACCAATTATATCATCAACTAAAAACATTTATTTACCATTTGACTTCATAAATACTTTTTAAATAATACATTCATATGGAGGGTATATTTGTTAATTAATACAAGCCTCCACTTTTTCTTCCACTTTGGGGGGTTGGATTTCTTAGGTTATGAGGGAAAAGTAATCCCTCCACTTTTCCTTCATTCCTATTTTTCTTCCATACCAAACAAGAAAAAATGGATCTTTTCCTTCACTTTTTCCTCCTCTATTTTCCTTCCACTTTTTCCTCCTGCCAAATACACCCCAAAAGAAATAGAAAAAAAAGTCATTTTTATGTTATTTTGTATTCTTGTTTTTACCATGGAAAATGCTAAGTTTACTACCAAATTCTTACAACATCTCTCTCCTATTTCCTTACACATGGGTCCCACCTCCCCTCTCACCCCCTCCGCTACATGGGCTCCATCCGACCCTACCACTTCTCTTCCTCCTCCAATCGAAGTCTGACACGTGGCAGTTGTAAGAGAGTTGTAAGCATTTGGTTGTAGGCATAGCAAAGTTCTTTTATCATTGCAACTCATACCTAGTTTGGGATTCTTTATCTTTATTATATGAAAAGTATATAACTTTTTTAAGTCGATTGTAGAAAATTTGTAATTAACTGTCAAAACATGTCATGATCCGATCCCAAATTGTTAGGTCGAATCGGATCATGTCCAGCCTGCATCGTTGTGAGACGGCGGCAGTAAGTTGTTCTATTTGCAGGTATTCACAACAACATTCATTTGCATTTTGTCACAACACGAATTTACTAATATTTAAAAACTTTTTATTCAACATTTGAAAAGTACAAACTGAAACTGAAAGTACTGAAATAAAATACTGAAACCAAAATCTACAACTCCAACACAAATAAACTAGATAACGAGGAAAACAACTAGCTAAACGGTCGGTTCATCAGCCTCTGGTTCTGCGTCCTCCAAGGGGGACTCTGGCAACACCACATGATATAATACCGGGTCATAGTTGTCACGCCCCGCTCCCGCAGGAGCGATCGTCCTCGCTAAGGCGTGATGCCGCACGGGCCTGGGTTGCGTCCGTGCAAGGCTAAGTCCGGAAACGGCCGATTTGAGCTAGGCCACAGAGTCGCACAGAGTGTTCCCATTTGCAGCGAAAAGTAAATGAATACAAATTGAAGCGAGTTCAAACTCTTTATTGACATTCAAGAAGTTTACAAGCGGCGCTAGGCTGAGATTACAAATCGCTCAAGCTCTCCCTCTCTGAAACATAAAAGGCGTGCCAAGTGGCTTACAAGATGGAATGATTCATGGCGATGTTCCGATACATTATGTCCTGTATAGGGTGCTTCAGCTCCTTGCAACGCTCCAAGGTCCCAGAGATAGCTCCGCGCCTTAGCACGTTCTAGGGAAGCTCCGCACCGACGACATCTCCTGCGTCCTGTAAGAAATCTGTGGGGTTATCAGTACATTGTTATGCACTGGTGGGGAGGCTAGCTCGCCCACAATGCCATCATTACCAAACACGTTCTATTTACTTTTGTGCTCCGTCTATCATTCATTGTCTTTCTAATCTTGCCTTAGGATCAGTTTTATGGTATATTTTATAACCTATCCCGTATTGCCAAATTCAAGTGTTTGCATGGAAATGCATGCATGGAAATGCATGCACGACTTACCCATACTTACTGTCCGGCCTTCCCTGTCCAAAGTAAACCAAGTTAGTCAACAATTCATATAAACTTTCAATATCAAGTGCGTGTCCCTGCCTCAGGTCCTAGCACGTCGTAGCGTATTTTCTAACTCGTTTGCTCGAAGTACTCTCGATCATTTTGTGTGTTATATTCAAGCCTATTCAGAAGGTGCTTTGTTCAGTTAACTTAGACTACTTTTGTCACGCCCCAGAACCAGAATACTGGAGAGCGGGGGCAGACATAGCCAGCTACGTATAATGAAATGGAATCCATCTCACCATACGGTCACGGCTGTCTAGATATGTGAGGGTTTATCTACAAGCCATCAGTCTCTTAAGGTCATAAATTATCCTATTGTCTCAATCTCAACCAACTAGTAATAGTTACAAGATATTAGACCACCAAATATACAATTGTAAGGCTTCCCAAATATTACATATCCAGATGATCATGAAGCTAGTCGTACAAAATATAAGGACTAGCAAGAGTTAAGTCATACATGATCAACCTCGAGTTGCCAATCATGCTTACAGCCCGTAGGCAGACAGAAAGTAAAGTGCATCGAGCTAACAGGTGCTCGTCGGCTAAATGCCTCAAAATGAAAATGTACAATAGAGTGGGAGAGCCAAAATAACCCACTCGTTGCCAGGATTCCCTCTAGTGGTCACCATATGGCTGGAAGGCAGGTAGATTCTTTGCTGCTGCTCCGGTATCTGGAAGACAGAAAGTAAAGTGCATCGAGCTACCAGTTGTGTCATGCCCCAATACCGGAATACGGGGACGGACGTAGGCCAGCTACACCGTATAAGGTATAAAGACGTTATACGGCGATCGTGGATGTCAATCTTGTTGGGTATCCTAGCATGCAAGCAGTCTATGGCCTAAATCTGATCTCATATCCACAGGCAATAATCAATAAAATAACGACAAGAGAGATAATCATATGAAAAACAGGAAATACTCATATGATAATCAGAGAGTCTACAATAAGAAATAATGTAGACAAGAATACCTTTCCACACAGTTCCTTCATGGTCAGGAACTGAAGCACGTCCTCCAAGTCAAGTCTGGAAGATCCACATGGTCGATCACAGGCAATCTGGGAACAATCCAGGGTTGGTCAGGCCAACCGTAGCAAGTACCAGAAAGAAAGGCTCAAGGACGGGCGAAGAAAACCAGCAGGATATAATATATGACAGAAATAATATGTATAAACGACGGTAATGAGGGTAAAGGATCGTGTGGTACCAACGCACGATTACAGAATATAAGGCAGCAATCCAACTAATACGTAAGTAACCAACAATCATCACAATCATCCTAACATCCACTAATACTTGCATCGCCAACTGGAACTCGTAGTCTGACATCGGAACAGTAACTCATCCCTACATCAAACACGAACAAGGGAATGAATTATCGCGCCGGGACAGCGTTACGTGCCAGCCAGCTTAGCAAGCAACAAGCCATACAATTTAGGTGAATAAGCGGCCACTCAAATGTCTACGGCTATCTATGTGGAGGTTGGGTTACCCCAACAATACAATATAAGAATCCTCAGATCGTGCTATGTCCAGCAGGGCTAACGAGGCCAAATAATAACGCATAGCACATAGATAAGCACTGGTCCCTCAAAGGCAACCATGCGAAACAGATCAATCATATGGTAGTACATATAGTAGTCGGATACTGCCATCCGCTATTGCGGACGATAACAATATCCGGGGCGGTCAGACTTACGCTAGACAGGTAATCATAGCACCTGTGGCGGCTGGCATGCACGATCTTAAGATTCTGCTCCCTTCCAATGCTTCTACCATCTTTAGTTGCCTAGATTAACCCTACATTTATTTGGAATCACATGCCGTGGTCACATGCTCATCCTCCTAGATGAGTACCTCAGTACGGGTACACTAAGTACGAATCCACCTCGACACCCAAAGTCTCAAATCTGGATTCATTCTTAGTGTAATGCAGCAAGCAGTCAATCAGTCTTAACCACGCTAAAACTACAGGCCAACTACGATGTCCGTGCTGGAAGATGAATGCACTGCGATATAACACATAGAATCATGTAGCACCTCAGTGCACGCATATAATAGCACCTCAGTGCACACATAGGATAGCACCTCAGTGCACACATAGAATGGTAACATCACGGGTACAAGTAGTCAAGTCAGGAACATGGTCATTCGGTCAATCACAAGGAGTCCTCTGCCTACATCGTGGCATGGATACCAGGTTAGGTACGTGGTCAGGATCTCTACTATAGTAGCATCTCAAGTACACATGGGGTCTACAGCTTTGATCATCAAGTCGGTCTACCCACCGGATCAATCTATCAATAGTCTTCCCATCCCCGATGGGATAAATATCATATCAGGAAAATACGATCACTTGGTACTAGGCTAATCACTAAAGACAATGCTAGGCCCTCTGGCTCACAAGAATCCTCCGAGTCATTGATCACAGGCTATCAGCAACTAAGTCTCCCAACTACCGGGATACAGCAAAGGTACCAGGTTTTGGGCGCTTGGAAAGTCGAGTAAAAATTATATATCAAAATCCTCGGTATTCTCCTCGTTCCGCGAAATGTTCACGATCATCAAAATCCAAGAATCCACAGTCATGTCTGATCGAATTAGAACATCCTCAAAAGGAATAACAATACTATCCAAGAGTCCACGTGAGTTTATCAATCAATATTCTCGAGATCATACTCTCCATAATACTCAATCCTCAGATATATCCAAAATAACAAATCATGACGCATAGGACAACTATCAGTCCTAGTTGGCTAGACTAGGATAGCTCCTAGAATGAATGGTCATGGGACAAGAATATAATGATTAAAGGCCGCCAGAAAAGTGGCAAGGATTGCATGAACCACTCTGGAGCAGATCCACAACCCTTAAACCAAACAAGGACCAGGGTTGCAGACCATCTCCCGAGTAGAACCGCGCTCCTTACGCTATCCGACGGACAAGACAGGTCGAGAGTTAGGCGACTAATCTAGTTATGAGTCTACCTAGCAGATACTGGGATCAGGCATACTATACTACGATAAACTTGCAGGAGGCTGGTTCAGCAAACCAAAAGAACGGTTCTACCCAACTCTTCGAACCAAATCCCGACCAGGAATTCTGGAAAAATTCGGCAGAGTCTCCTCTGTATTTCTGAACGGGAGCTCCCTGCAAATTGGGGCTAAATCCACTCGGCGCAACCCGCCGCAGAATCGCAATTCGAGAACACTAAGTCTCGACCTCCAGTAGCACTACGATGCGTACTGGGCACCAATTTCTAGCCGAGAACACTAAGTCTCGGCCTCCAGCAGCACTACGATGCGTACTGGGCGCCAAACCAACACATGCAGCAAGAATCGCCATGCAGGGCGCACCAAGACCCACAGTCATATCCAAGCCACAAACAAAGTCATAGAAACAGTTAGCCAAAGCCGTTACCCGACCGCGAGTCAGACACAGGGCATATGGGGACAATCCATACGTGTGAGTCGTGCTCGTGTCCTCGGAGGTGTGGATGACCCGTCCGAGTTGTCCGATACGGTCTATCCCGGTATCAGACCAAGCTATCCTAAGTTATCATCATGGCAGTTCTACTACTAGGCTACACTAATCATGATTATACAATTTACAAGTACAAATTAATTAAATACAATAAAAATCCAGGAGAGAGGGCAAGAGCCGTCGATGAGCAAGGGATATTTGCCTAGAGGGCTCGGCTAGGTAAGCAAGTCTTCGGCGTCCTGGATCCAAACTTGCACGCCAATCGAGGTCCTCGGAATACAAAATAAACAATCATTAGCACTAATAATAAAATAATACATGAAATCACGGAGGATGGCAGGAGGATATACCGTGTGGGTCCCGCAAGCAGCGCAGGAATCTGGCACGGAAACCGAGGCACGCGGAGCTATACGGATACGCAACCCGAGACGTGCACGTATATCGAGACACACACGAGGACTGAGATGACTCGAAGATCGAGATGAACAGGAGACAACGTGCACGTAAATCGAGACGTGCACGTAAATCGAGGGATAACGAATATCGAGATGGCATATGAATCATTGCGACACGCAAATCGAGGCATGTACGCAAATCGAGACGGAGCAAGATTCATGGAAGCACGCAAGTCAATGCGGCATAAAAGTCGACGTATGCACGCAAATCGATGCGGTGCGATGCCCAAGGTGAAACGCAAACCAAGGCGGCACGCAAATCGGTACGCGCACGCAAATCGAGGCGGCACGGGTCACGAGGTAGGCACAAAGGCCGAGACACGAGGATCAAGGTAACACACAAACCGAGGTAGCACGGTGCCCGAGTCAGCACGGGGCTCGAGGCGTCCCGCTGCCCAAGGCAGCACGTAAACCGAGGAGCACTCATCCCTAGACGGCACAAGGAACAAGGGGCACACCAATCGAGGGTGCGCATGCCCGAAGCGACACGCTGCACAAGGCAGCGCGCTACTCGAGACAGTACGCATCCCGAGGCGTACCGATCGAGGGGCTCGCTCCCCGAGGAGCTCACAGCTCGAGGAGGGGAGAGAGGAGGGTGGCGGAGCTCACCATAGGGGGGAATCGGCCAGGTCGGGTCGGCCCCGCGGTGGAGAAAGGATGGCAGCGGCATCGGCTGCGCCATGGGGCGGGGGAGATGGCGGCGCCGGCGTCGACGGAGGTGGTGGCGGAGGTGATGAAGACGCCGACGATGGTGGTGCTGGTCGTGGTGATGGCGCCGGCCGAGAGGGAGGTGTGTCACGCCCCAGAACCAGAATACTGGAGAGCGGGGGCAGACATAGCCAGCTACGTATAATGAAATGGAATCCACTCCACTATACGGTCACGGCTGTCTAGATATATGAGGGTTTATCTACAAGCCATCAGTCTCTTAAGATCATTAACAAGCCTAGTGTCTCAATCACAAGCAAGTAAATAGAGTTACAAGATGTAAGATCACCAAATATACAATAGTAAGGTGTCCCAAACATTACATATTCAGCTGATCATGAAGCTAGTCGTTACAAAATGTGAGGACTAGCAAAAGTTTTAGTCATACATGATCAACCCTAGGTTGCCAATCATGCTACGGCCCGTAGACAGACAGTAAGAAAAATGTACACGAGCTAACACTGGCTCGGCGGCTAAATGCCTCAAAAGAATAATTTTACAATAAAGTGGGAGAGCAAAAATAAACCCACTCGTTGCCCTGGTTACGCCTGGTGTTCACTATCGGGCTGGAAAACCGGTAGATCCTCTGGAGCTGCTCTGGTATCTGGCCATACAAAACCAGCTGGGTCAGATCCCAGAAAGAGCAAGTACCACAAAGGAGGCTTCACTTAGGAACTAAAACCAGCAATCAGCACAAGAGTAATAATATATAATAAAAGACAACAATTAAAGAAATCAGGACAGGTGATATACGATGGGATAACCATGGGACTATTCAGATAGCCAGGTTACAACCCGTAAACCAAACAAGGACTGGGGTTGTAACCCTTCGTCTGAACAGAACTTGGATTCTCCCACCATTTATCGGCAGGATAAATGTAAGAAATCAGGACATGTAACAATTTTGTACAGGATCAAGACAAGACTAGACTGATTGAACTTCATCCAACATTTCACGACCAAGCAATAAGTACGGCTTGATACTTTAACTAACTAGGGTTATCACAGGCCTAATTACTAGCAAGATGCAGCGAGATTCTTCCAAGTCCAGTTACCCGCCTGCTGCTACCTGAGTGACCCCAGCAAAAAAAAGGAAAAAGATAGCATGATATAGCAGACACACTGTAGTAAGATACATGTGTCCTAAGGTACCACACTCGACGGCGGGCTGGAAGTGCGCTCATCTCGACGGATAGCAACAAATCCCATGTATATATATATATATAAGGCCGGGATCAAAGGGGCAACAGGTAACTGGAAAAGTCTCTCCATGAACTACTGGATTATTCTAGTAATTAGCCTTAGTCCATTTCAGTGGGTAACCCTGACCGTGGTACTCAGGGGTCCCCGTCCTAGACATGATGCAAGACAAGACGGGTTCATTGTACAAGCACAATTGTCCACGGTGTCCAAGTTATTCAATCTTGTCATGTCGTGTTAGCCGTCGCAACAGCATTTCGAGAAATATCATGTCAGGTTTATCATGTCAAGAGTGCGCCACGGCGGGCCACTATCAAGAATTATCATGTCAAGTCATCATGTCAAGTTCATTGTCAAGTCAAGTTATCTTGTCAGGAGTGCACCACGGCGGATCACCATCAAGTCATGCCATTATCAAGGAGGGAAGAAACTTGAGCAATTAAAACAATAATATAATATAATATATATATATTCTTGAAGCCAAGGAGAAACTCTACAACTTTCATGTTGGGAGTGGGAAGAAATTCGGACCACAATTCACGCAAATAAGACATTTAAACAATCAAAGTGGGACCCATGCGGTCCAAAAGTGGGAGAACAAACATGCGGTCAAAGAGAGTGGGAGGCCACCCATGCGGCCAGAAAACAATAAATAGGCCATAAAATCAAATAAGACAAAAGACAGTGGGACCCTCATTAAATGCAAACCCCCACTTCAGCAAGCAAGCCAACTAAAGGAAGCTATGTGGGACCCCCCCCACAATTAATGTAAAAGGTTCACGTGAGCTACCTAATTAATGGTTCACGTGGCCAAAATATTAGATAGTGGGGGAGGGAGCCTATGCGGCCCACCTTAGATTCCATGCAAAACGCAACATGCAAATAATAATATTTAATGGCCAAAGGCCATGCGACTCTGCATCAATGCTATAAGTATCCATGCGGCTACAATTTAGCATTTGCAAGCAATGCAAATATAAAAGAGATTAAATAATACACCACTATATAGAGCCATGCGGCTCATATTAATGCAAGCATGAATGAATGCCATGCAAGCTAAAATTAGCAAGGCCATGCGGCTGATTGTTCTCATGCTCCCATATGCGGCTGGCTTCAAAGGGATGCATTAACCATGCATTAATGAAATGCAACAATTTATTGAATTTAATGCATTAATAGTGCATTAAATGCGTTCTATTCTAATGCTTTGGACTTATTGCTTAATAATACATTAATTTAATGCCTTAAGAATATATTAATGCATTCCTGAAGGAAAGCATTGAAATTTGTGCTTTAAAGAATGTATTGATATATTCAGGAAAGAAGGCATTGAAATTAATGCTTTAAAGAATGTATTGATACATTCAGGAAAGAAGGCATTGAAATTTGTGCTTTTAAGAATGCATGCGGCTGGGTAAGCATTATATTAATGCTTTAGAATGTATATGGCTGGGTGAGCATTGAATTAATGCTTTTACATGCGGCTGGAGCTTCCTTGGCACATTTCATGCGGCTAAAGCTTCTTCTATACATTTATTACACC
Organism: Iris pallida; assembly: GCA_029216955.1. Lineage (NCBI taxonomy): Eukaryota > Viridiplantae > Streptophyta > Magnoliopsida > Asparagales > Iridaceae > Iris > Iris pallida. Next base: position 3,514,654 of record JANAVB010008799.1, read on the forward strand.
ACTACATGCAGCTGGGGCTTCTCCAAGTGGCCAAGAATTTTAAGGCCGGCAAACACATGCGGCTCAAACCATTAATAAATTCATGCGGCTCACCACTACATTATGTGCATACAATTGCAAGTTGTACGTGGCAAATAATTATTAGGCCTTGCCCAAATTACTATGCTTGCTATTAAGTGCCATCATGTCAGAAAATAATTAATGCTGCCATGCCCATGCGGCTAGGCAAGACTCCTGCGGCCAAAACAAATGCAAGCCAGCAACAATTTATGTTGCCAACAGAGAAGATGCTCATGGAAAATACCATGGCTTCTCCACACCACCCAATTTCCCACAGGAGTCCAAATTTGGACTTCCATAGGTCAAAATTGGGTAGAACAAAATTCTCTACAACATGAAAGTATCAGAACTTGGAAATAACAAGGTTAAACAGATCAAACCCAAAAATCCGAAAATACCACAAAGCTAGATCTACAAGAAATTAACCACAGAAATGAAAAGTGCTAAGTACTAAAGTGGGTTAGAAACACATGAGGAAGATAATGGAACTATAAAAATGGAGTTCTTCCATAAAGCAAGTTGCACTTGCCTAAGCTTTCTCTCTCTCTCTCTCTCTCTCTCTCTCTCCTGGTAGGTGATGAGTAAAGATGGAGAAGAAGAAATGTGTAATGAGTAATAATGGAAGAGAAAGAGTGGGATAGATATTTATGGTGGGAGTGGTGGTAGGTGGGAGTGGTTCTCCACATAAAACCAAACCAACCCACTAAACCGAACCAAACCAAGCCAATGAAATCCTATGATGAACCATGCTAATGCAACATGCAAAAATAAAAACCAAGGCTAACTAATTATGATAAACCAAAAATAGGAGCCCGAAATACGTACACGTATTCCCAATACGTAATACGAACTACGGGCATTACAACTCTACCCACCTTAAAAGAATTCCGTCCTCGGAATTTAATCAAGAGGCTAGAGATGTAAGGACAAGCTACACTATCACAAATAATCTATAACTACCAACCAATCATACAGTCATTCATGCAAGCAAGGATTCGAAGCGTAAGGCATAAGGAAGATATTACGCCTTACGAGCCAAACTAGCCGGGATAACGCGATCGGATATTATCCTCACGCTCTCACGTTTGACTCTCCCAAAGAGGGATAAACTCAAGCAACACAGACTAAACAAATAGCCTGGCTCTTGAGGGTCTATCTCTTCGGTCAAACATGGACACGGGCCTCTCCTTCTACGAAAAGGTTGGTACCAATAACCATTTTCGAATGATCTAGGATATGGCTCGGGTTCGGGACATACCGTCGCATTTAGGATACAGGAAATACATCATGTACCCCGCATAATGACGGCAGGAAAGCAAGACTATGATGCAGATACCTCTCTGCCGATTCTGGACCTGAGCCTGGGCTAGAGCAAACTGCTGAGGTCCCTGCTGCTGGAATCTCCTCTGCCTATACTGAACTTGCACCTGGGCATACTGCTGAGGCCTTTGCTGCCGAAAAGCTTGGGCCTGCGTCGGCAACGGCCTCGGGGATGGAAACTGCTGCTGGACTGGTACTGGGGCTGGTCCCCTAACCGATGAACTGATCATGGCTGGTGAAGAGTCAGTCCTGAACGGGCAGGACCTTACCTTGTGGTCCGGCGCTCCATATAGCAAACACAATCCTCGAGCCTTGCGACATTCTGAAACAACGTGCCCAGGCTTCCCACAATGAGAGCAGCCCATTGGGGAAGACTGTTTCTGCTGCTGAGAATACGTCGGGGTTGAATGTTGAACCGACGTAACCGAAGCTGTCCTTCTCGGAGCTCCAATGGTCAAAGCCCTAGCTGCCGGGGCTGGGGCTGATGACTGGTTCATCTGGCCGCGAGATCGCTTTCGACCTCCGGTCCTGTCACTGTTCGCTGCACTGTTCCCATGATGTCCGCCTCTAGCCAGAGCATCTGCCACCGCCTGACGCAAAGCGTTTCCTCGAGGATCCTGCGATACAAGCAACTCCCTGATAAGTCCAACCAAGGCTTCATCATCCTGCCTTGCGGGCTGGGCTGGCTGAACCGGGGGTTCTGGATCTCCGTGAGGCATGACCCGGGAGGGTGCTTCTGAGTGCTGGGCCTGATCCCCAGGTTGCTGCTGGTCCACGGGAGGTGCTCCGCCTTGCTGACCGGCAGGTCCAGGAACAATGCCGCTGAAGAAGACGACATAGGGAACAATAAGGAAGGACCAGGATAGATCAAGGATTACAAGCATGTGATCAGGACAAGAATTTCAGGAATCAAGAGGATACGAGCAGAGATCAAGGGCGAGTACTGATTGAGACATCTATTCGGTAAACCCTCACATATCTTGATTTACAAGACCTGCATGGGCCACCACTTAAACCATGTTACGCCCCAGAACCAGAATACTGGAGAGCGGGGGCAGACATAGCCAGCTACGTATAATGAAATGGAATCCACTCCACTATACGGTCACGGCTGTCTAGATATATGAGGGTTTATCTACAAGCCATCAGTCTCTTAAGGTCATTAACAAGCCTAGTGTCTCAATCACAAGCAAGTAAATAGAGTTACAAGATGTAAGATCACCAAATATACAATAGTAAGGCATCCTAAACATTACATATTCAGCTGATCATGAAGCTAGTCGTTACAAAATGTGAGGACTAGCAAGAGTTTTAGTCATACATGATCAACCCTAGGTTGCCAATCATGCTACGGCCCGTAGGCAGACAGTAAGAAAAATGTACACGAGCTAACACTGGCTCAGCGGCTAAACGCCTCAAAAGAATAATTTTACAATAAAGTGGGAGAGCAAAAATAAACCCACTCGTTGCCCTGGTTACGCCTGGTGTTCACCATCGGGCTGGAAAACCGGTAGATCCTCTGGAGCTGCTCTGGTATCTGGCCATACAAAACCAGCTGGGTCAGATCCCAGAAAGAGCAAGTACCACAAAGGAGGCTTCACTTAGGAACTAAAACCAGCAATCAGCACAAGAGTAATAATATATAATAAAAGACAACAATTAAAGAAATCAGGACAGGTGGTATACGATGGGATAACCATGGGACTATTCAGATAGCCAGGTTACAACCCGTAAACCAAACAAGGACCGGGGTTGTAACCCTTCGTCTGAACAGAACTTGGATTCTCCCACCATTTATCGGCAGGATAAATGTAAGAAATCAGGACATGTAATAATTTTGTACAGGATCAAGACAAGACTAGACTGATTGAACTTCATCCAACATTTCACGGCCAAGCAATAAGTACGGCTTGATACTTTAAATAACTAGGGTTATCACAGGCCTAATTACTAGCAAGATGCAGCGAGATTCTTCCAAGTCTAGTTACCCGCCTGCTGCTACCTGAGTGACCCCAGCAAAGAAAAGGAAAAAGATAGCATGATATAGCAGACACACTGTAGTAAGATACATGTGTCCTAAGGTACCACACTCGACGGCGGACTGGAAGTGCGCTCATCTCGACGGATAGCAACAAATCCCATGTATATATATATAAGGCCGGGATCAAAGGGGCAACAGGTAACTGGAAAAGTCTCTCCATGAACTACTGGATTATTCTAGTAATTAGCCTTAGTCCATTTCAGTGGGTAACCCTGATCGTGGTACTCAGGGGTCCCCGTCCTAGACATGATGCAAGACAAGACGGGTTCATTGTACAAGCACAATTGTCCACGGTGTCCAAGTTATTCAATCTTGTCATGTCGTATTAGCCGTCGCAACAGCATTTCGAGAAATATCATGTCAGGTTTATCATGTCAAGAGTGCGCCACGGCGGGCCACTATCAAGAATTATCATGTCAAGTCATCATGTCAAGTTCATTGTCAAGTCAAGTTATCTTGTCAGGAGTGCACCACGGCGGGTCACCATCAAGTCATGCCATTATCAAGGAGGGAAGAAACTTGAGCAATTAAAACAATAATATAATATATATATATATATATATATTCTTGAAGCCAAGGAGAAACTCTACAACTTTCATGTTGGGAGTGGGAAGAAATTCGGACCACAATTCACGCAAATAAGACATTTAAACAATCAAAGTGGGACCCATGCGGTCCAAAAGTGGAAGAACAAACATGCGGTCAAAGAGAGTGGGAGGCCACCCATGCGGCCAGGAAACAATAAATAGGCCATAAAATTAAATAAGACAAAAGACAGTGGGACCCTCATTAAATGCAAACTCCCACTTCAGCAAGCAAGCCAACTAAAGGAAGCTATGTGGGACCCCCCCACAATTAATGTAAAAGGTTCACGTGAGCTACCTAATTAATGGTTCACGTGGCCAAAATATTAGATAGTGGGGAAGGGAGCCTATGCGGCCCACCTTAGATTCCATGCAAAACGCAACATGCAAATAATAATATTTAATGGCCAAAGGCCATGCGGCTCTGCATCAATGCTATAAGTATCCATGCGGCTACAATTTAGCATTTGCATGCAATGCAAATATAAAAGAGATTAAATAATACACCACTATATAGAGCCATGCGGCTCATATTAATGCAAGCATGAATGAATGCCATGCAAGCTAAAATTAGCAAGGCCATGCGGCTGATTGTTCTCATGCTCCCATATGCGGCTGGCTTCAAAGGGATGCATTAACCATGCATTAATGAAATGCAACAATTTATTGAATTTAATGCATTAATAGTGCATTAAATGCGTTCTATTCTAATGCTTTGGACTTATTGCTTAATAATACATTAATTTAATGCCTTAAGAATATATTAATGCATTTCTGAAGGAAAGCATTAAAATTTGTGCTTTAAAGAATGTATTGATATATTCAGGAAAGAATGCATTGAAATTAATGCTTTAAAGAATGAATTGATACATTCAGGAAAGAAGGCATTGAAATTTGTGCTTTTAAGAATGCATGCGGCTGGGTAAGCATTATATTAATGCTTTAGAATGTATGCGGCTGGGTGAGCATTGAATTAATGCTTTTACATGCGGCTGGAGCTTCCTTGGCACATTTCATGTGGCTAAAGCTTCTTGCATACATTTATTACACCACTACATGCGGCTGGGGCTTCTCCAAGTGGCCAAGAATTTTAAGGCCAGCAAACACATGCGGCTCAAACCATTAATAAATTCATGCGGCTCACCACTACATTATGTGCATACAATTGCAAGCTGTACGTGGCAAATAATTATTAGGCCTTGCCCAAATTACTATGCTTGCTATTAAGTGCCATCATGTCAGAAAATAATTAATGCTGCCATGCCCATGCGGCTAGGCAAGACTCCTGCGGCCAAAACAAATGCAAGCCAGCAACAATTTATGTTGCCAACAGAGAAGATGCTCATGGAAAATACCATGGCTTCTCCACACCACCCAATTTCCCACATGAGTCCAAATTTGGACTTCCATAGGTCAAAATTGGGTAGAACAAAATTCTCTACAACATGAAAGTATCAGAACTTGGAAATAATAAGGTTAAACAGATCAAACCCAAAAATTCGAAAATACCACAAAGCTAGATCTATAAGAAATTAACCACAGAAATGAAAAGTGCTAAGTACTAAAGTGGGTTAGAAACACATGAGGAAGATAATGGAACAATAAAAATAGAGTTCTTCCATGAAGCAAGTTGCACTTGCCTAAGCTCTCTCTCTCTCTCTCTCTCTCTCCTGGTAGGTGATGAGTAAAGATGGAGAAGAAGAAATGTGTAATGAGTAATAATGGAAGAGAGAGAGTGGGATAGATATTTATGGTGGGAGTGGTGGTAGGTGGGAGTGGTTCTCCACATAAAACCAAACCAACCCACTAAACCGAACCAAACCAAGCCAATGAAATCCCATGATGAACCATGCTAATGCAACATGCAAAAATAAAACCCAAGGCTAACTAATTATGACAAACCAAAAATAGGAGCCCGAAATACGTACACGTATTCCCAATACGTAATACGAACTACGGGCATTACAAGGTGGCCGGAGGAGGAAGAGAGCAGTGGTGGTGGCGGCCATGGTGAAGGGGGCGGCTGCGGTGGCCGAGACGAGGACGGCTGCGGTGGTGGCGGGCGCCGGAAATAGCGAGAGAGGGAGAGATGGAAGTGGTGGCGGTGGAGACGAGGGCGCCGACGGCGCTCGGGGGCCGGAGGAGAAAGGGACAGTGGTGGTGGTGACTGATGGCGGTGGACGGTGCTGGTGGGTGATGGTGGCAGTGGTGGCCGGAGCTGGCCGGGGAAGAGCGGGAGAGGAGAGGGGGAGATCGAGAGGGAGAGGGAAGGGAGTGAGCTCGAGAGAGAGAGAGCGGAGGGAAAAAGGAAAGGGGAGGGGGCTGTGTCGGCTGGGTGAGGGGAAAAGGGGGAGTGAAAGTGAGGAGAGGAAAAAGTTAGGGATTGGGTTAGGGTTTAATAATAATAATAATAATAATAATAATGACAATAATAATAATAATAATCATAATAACATTAATAATAATGGAAACAATTTAATAGAAGCAAACCATATTAACCCCAATAATAATAATAAAATAATATTAATAACAATTTAATAGAAGTAATAATCAAATGTCAAGCCTAAACAAGTAAGGCCAGCACAAGTCCGAAAAATAAATAAAATTTTAAACAAATACGTAATTTGAAAATAATCCAAATACGATCATATACCTATTATCAAAATAGGGATATGACATCCTACCCACCTTACAAAAATTTCGTCCTCGAAATTTCGAAACCATGTAATATAGGATTTTCAAAACTAGTATATACATATCATGAAAACTCTACCCACCTTACAGAAATCAAGTAATACAATAAGAAACGAACAAAATCTCAATATGAAAACATCAAAGGGAACAAGGTCTAGCTAAATAAATCAACTCGCAAGGTAAATCCAAAACATCGAAAGAATCTCGAAAATCAAAGCCTCGCATACACGAAATAATCCCCATAAATCAAAACAAGTATAGAATGTCGAAAACAATGTCCAAAACGTAAAATTCTAACTGCATAAAAAATCCTCATAAATCATAAAATACAGGATATCTGTCTCGAACCAATGACCGTAGTTCCTAATATCCGAAAAATGTGTATCATGGTCATTCCTTGCCACGCCATCCGGAATGGCTGCAAAAGATTAACTAAAACACTGTAATCGAGCGGCTGCAACTTTTGTTACCACGCCGTCAAGGTATACTAGGGTCACCGGGTACTCTCGACAAATATCCAAAACAAATCAAATCCATATCCCAAATATCCAAATCACTAAAATCACAAAATCTCTAACAATGTAATGAGAGTCCTAGAAAACAATCAAAATCCAAAATTCCGGTGAATCGTAACACACATCCAAAAATATCTTCAACAATAACCACAAGATAGCTTTTCTAGGAAAATACTCCAAACCAAGGATCCATATCAAAACATAATGTTCATAAAGTATATCTATAATCAAAATAATATCCAAAACAGATAATCATAAGTGCGGAACTGTCCAGAATCAAAGGAGCTGAATTCATTCAAAAATATCCCCTGGATACTCAACAAATATTAAAATATCCAAATCTCGGTCCTGATGAAATCTACCTTCTACAACAATCAAGCCAACACTCGAAGAGGGCGATAATGATACTAAGTCAACACGAGGTCAACGCACGAAAGAGATAACAAGAAATCAACTAAGGTGAAACACCGGTAGAGAGTACAAAACCCAAGATAAATAATCATGTAACCCAAATGATGGAGATAAGATAACATCTCATCAAATAAGGTGATCGACATGACCAACTACAGGATCATATCTATCAAACAAGGATCAGAGGTAGATAACAACGAATAAGACATGGCCAAGCAAGATAGGTCCAAGTAGAGAAAATGACCAGTTTGTAAGATCAAGGGAGCGAAGGGCAAGTGTAGTAAGTTAGAATCCCAAGAAATTGTGGACTGAGATCAATAATCATGTGATACCCAACAATATCTCAAACGAGACCTGCATGGGCCACCAATAAAACCTTGTCACGCTCCAGTACCGGAATACGGGGACGGACGTAGGCCAGCTACACCGTATAAGGTATAAAGACGTTATACGGCGATCGTGGCTGTCAATCTTGTTGGGTATCCTAGCATGCAAGCAGTCTATGGCCTAAATCTGATCTCATATCCACAGGCAATAATCAATAAAATAACGACAAGAGAGATAATCATATGAAAAATAGGAAATACTCATATGATAATCAGAGAGTCTACAATAAGAAATAATGTAGACAAGAATACCTTTCCACACAGTTCCTTCATGGTCAGGAACTGAAGCACATCCTCCAAGTCAAGTCTGGAAGATCCACATGGTCGGTCACAGGCAATCTGGGAACAATCCAGGGTTGGTCAGGCCAACCGTAGCAAGTACCAGAAAGGAAGGCTCAAGGACGGGCGAAGAAAACCAGCAGGATATAATATATGACAGAAATATCATGTATAAACGACGGTAATGAGGGTAAAGGATCGTGCGGTACCAACGCACGATTACAGAATATAAGGCAGCAATCCCACTAATACGTAAGTAACCAACAATCATCACAATCATCCTAACATCCACTAATACTTACATCGCCAACTGGAACTCGTAGTCTGACATCGGAACAGTAACTCATCCCTACATCAAACAAGAACAAAGGAATGAATTACCGCGCCGGGACAGCGTTACGTGCCAGCTAGCTTAGCAAGCAACAAGCCATACAATTTAGGTGAATAAGCGGCCACTCAAATGTCTACGGCTATCTATGTGGAGGTTGGGTTACCCCAACAATGCAATATAAGAATCCTCAGATCGTGCTATGTCCAGCAGGGCTAACGAGGCCAAATAATAACGCATAGCACATAGATAAGCACTGGTCCCTCAAAGGCAACCATACGAAACAGATCAATCATATGGTAGTACATATAGTAGTCGGATACTGCCATCCGCTATTGCGGACGATAACAATATCCGGGGCGGTCAGCCTTGCGCTAGACAGGTAATCATAGCACCTGTGGCGGCTGGCATGCATGATCTCAAGATTCTGCTCCCTTCCAATGCTTCTACCATCTTTAGTTGCCTAGATTAACCCTACATTTATTTGGAATCACATGCCGTGGTCACATGCTCATCCTCCTAGATGAGTACCTCAGTACGGGTACACTAAGTACGAATCCACCTCGACACCCAAAGTCTCAAATCTAGATTCATTCTTAGTGTAATGCAGCAAGCAGTCAATCAGTCTTAACCACACTAAAACTACAGGCCAACTACCATGTCTGTGCTGGAAGATGAATGTACTGCCATATAACACATAGAATCATGTAGCACCTCAGTGCACGCATAGAATAGCACCTCAGTGCACACGTAGGATAGCACCACAGTGCACACATAGAATGGTACCAGCACGGGTACAAGTAGTCAAGTCAGGAACATGGTCATTCGGTCAATCACATGGAGTCCTCTGCCTACATCGTGGCATGGATACCAGGTTAGGTACGTGGTCAGGATATCTACTATAGTAGCATCTCAAGTACACATGGGGTCTACAGCTCTAATCATCAAGTCGGTCTATCCACCGGATCAATCTATCAATAGTCTTCCCATCCCCTATGGGATAAATATCATATCAGAAAAATATGATCACTTGGTACTAGGCTAATAACTAAAGACAATGCTAGGCCCTCTGGCTCACAAGAATCCTCCGAGTCATTGATCACAGGCTATCAGCAACTAAGTCTCCCAACTACCGGGATACAGCAAAGGTACCAGGTTTTGGGCGCTTGGGAAGTCGAGTAAAAATTATATATCAAAATCCTCGGTATTCTCCTCGTTCCGCAAAATGTTCATGATCATCAAAATCCAAGAATCCATAGTCATGTCTGATCGAATTAGAACATCCTCAAAAGGAATAACGATACTATCCAAGAGTCCACGTGAGTCTATCAATTAATATTTTCGAGATCATACTCTCCATAATACTCAATCCTCAGATATATCCAAAATCACAAATCCCGACGCATAGGACAACTATCAGTCCTAGCTGGCTAGACTAAGATAGCTCCTAAAATGAATGGTCATGGGACAAGGCCGCCAGAAAAGTGGCAAGGATTGCATGAACCACTCTGGAGCAGATCCACAACCCTTAAACCAAACAAGGACCAGGGTTGCAGACCGTCTCCCGAGTAGAACCGTGCTCCTTATGCTATCCGACGGACAAGACAGGTCGAGAGCTAGGCGACTAATCTAGTTATGAGTCTACCTAGCAGGTACTGGGATCAGGCATACTATACTACGATAAACTTGCAGGAGGCTGGTTCAGCAAACCAAAAGAACGGTTCTGCCCAACTCTTCGAACCAAATTCCCGACCAGGAATTCTGGAAAAATTCGGCAGAGTCTCCTCTGTATTTCTGAACGGGAGCTTCCTGCGAATTGGGGCTAAATCCACTCGGCGCAACCCGCCGCAGAATCGCAATTCGAGAACACTAAGTCTCGACCTCCAGTAGCACTACGATGCGTACTGGGCACCAATCCCTAGCCGAGAACACTAAGTCTCGGCCTCCAGCAGCACTACGATGCGTACTGGGTGCCAAACCAACACATGCAGCAAGAATCGTCACGCAGGGCGCACCAAGATCCACAGTCATATCCAAGCCACAAACAAAGTCATAGAAACAGTTAGCCAAAGCCGTTACCCGACCGCAAGTCAGACACGGGGCATATGGGGACAATCCATACGTGTGAGTCGTGCTCGTGTCCTCGGAGGTGTGGATGACCCGTCCGAGTTGTCCGATACGGTCTATCCCGGTATCGGACCAAGCTATCCTAAGTTATCATCATGGCAGTTCTACTACTAGGCTACACTAATCATGATTATACAACTTACAAGTACAAATTAATTAAATACAATAAAAATCCAGGAGAGAGGACAAGAGCCGTCGATGAGCAAGGAATACTTGCCTAGAGGGCTCGACTAGGTAAGCAAGTCTTCGGCGTCCTGGATCCAAGCTTGTACGCCAATCGAGGTCCTCGGAACACAAAATAAACAATCATTAGCATTAATAATAAAATAATGCATGAAATCACGGAGGATGGCAGGAGGATATATCGTGTGGGTCCCACAAGCAGCGCAGGAATCTGGCACGGAAACCGAGGCACGCGGACCGATACGGGCATGCAACCCGAGACGTATACGTGTATCGAGACACGTACGGGGATCGAGATGACTCGAAGATCGAGATGAACAGGAGACAACGTGCACGTAAATTGAGACGTGTACGTAAATCGAGGGATAACGAATATCGAGATGGCATACGAATCATTGCAACACGCAAATCGAGGCATGTACGCAAATCGAGACGGAGCAAGATTCATGGAAGCACGCAAGTCAATGCGGCATACAAGTCGACGTATGTACGCAAATCGATACGGTGCGACGCCCAAGGTGAAACGCAAACCAAGGTGGCACGTAAATCGGTACGCGTACGCAAATCGAGGCGGCACGGGTCACGAAGTAGGCACAAAGGCCGAGACACGAGGATCGAAGCAACACACAAACCGAGGTGGCACGGTTTCCGAGACAGCGTGGGGCTCGAGGTGTTCCGCTACCCAAGGCAGCACGTAGACCGAGGTGCACTCATCCCTAGACTTCACAAGGAACAAGGGGCACACCAATCGAGGGTGCGCATGCCCGAGGCGACACGCTGCACGAGGCAGCGCGCTACTCGAGACAACACGCATCTCGAGGTGCGCTGATCGAGGGGCTCGCTCCCCGAGGAGCTCACAGCCCGAGGAGGGGAGAGAGGAGGGTGGCGGATTTCACCATAGGGGAGGACTCGGCCAGGTCGGGTCGGCCCCGCGGTAGAGAAAGGACGGCAGCGGCAGCGGCTGCGCCAAGGGGCGGGGGAGATGGCGGCGCTGGCGTCGACGGAGGTGGTGGCGGAGGTGATGAAGACGCCGACGATGGTGGTGCTGGTCGTGGCGATGGCGCCGGCCGAGAGGGAGGTGGCCGGAGGAGGAAGAGAGCAGTGGTGGTGGCGGCCATGGTGAAGGGGGCGGCTGCGGTGGCCGAGACAAGGGCGGCCGCGGTGGTGGCGGGCGCCGGGAACAGCGAGAGAGGGAGAGATGGAAGTGGTGGCGGTGGAGACGAGGGCACCGACGGCGCTCGGGGATCGGAGAAGAAAGGGACAGTGGTGGTGGTGACTGATGGCGGTGGACGGTGCTGGTGGGTGATGGTGGCAGTGGTGGCCGGAGCTGGCCGGGAAAGAGCGGAAGAGGAGAGGGGGAGATCGAGAGGGAGAGGGAAGGGAGTGAGTGTAGACCTTTAAAAATGACAGTCACGCTGAGTTGATCAAGACAGAGTCAAAAGTCACGCTCAGTTGATCCAGACAATATTTTACAAATCATGCTGGGAGACAGCTCATTATTTGTCAGAGAGTTATTATGACTGACAGCACGACAGTCGAAGAATGTCTCTTCGTATGCCACGTATGCACAGAACTCGAGAGATCATCGCCGTCTATTGCGTGACTTTCGAAATCTTCTTCAGCAAGACTCAGCCTTCATCGAGTTGGCGTACCAAAAAGGGTTTTTTGTCATTTAATGCGACTGACAAAGCAATCACTGTCAGAGATTTTGTGTCCGTCAAGACACGCCAAATCAAGACAGCTGGCAGTCCTATCTCAAGTCTGCGTGTATCTTTGAGTTCTTTACCTCAAGTTTGCGTGGATTCGAAAGTTTTCTTCCTCAAGTCTGCATGGATTTTGAAGCTTTTTGCCTCGAGTCTGCGTGGATCCTGAAGCTTCTTGCCCCAAGTTTGCGTAGATTTTGAAGCTTTCTACACCGAGTTTGCGTGAATTTCGTCTTCAACAAGTCTGCGTAGATTTCATCAAATTGGAGTACGTGGCAGCCATGCCACTGGTCTCTCACCTGCGTGTCCTGTAACTTGCACACGACTCATGCATGATCGCCATGTGTCCAACAGTTACAAGCCACGTCTAGTAACTGCTCACAACCTTGCGTATGTTAAATCCTGCGTGATTTTCAACTAAGCACATGCTGTGAAGACAGTTATCTTTTCAGTTTTATTTTCGACTCTATAAATAGAGTTCTTTTTCTCATTCATTGTACAGATACACTGATATCTACTGTCAAAATTTTGAGAGCTTTTCTTTTTCGCATAGTCCAAGGGATAAAGCGATCGTCTTCTAGATCGGATTCCCACAGTTGTAATTTTCCCAGAAACACAACAAATAAAGAGAATTTCTTTATGGAAAACAAATTGGCGACTCTGTTGGGGAAAATCATCTCCTCTTCTGAGATGGCAACAACTCAATGCGACACTTCGTCAATCGGCTCGACGAAGAAGGTGATGACGATCAAACTCGATCAACTCGCCTATGAAGAAATACAGCGGGCTAAGGGTGGCAAGCCCACTCCAGCCTCCATTACCACTGCCAAATCGAAGGAACACTCTGTCTATGTCCCTAAGGATCAGTTGGTAGTCAATGGTGAAGTCTCTGCCACAGTGTCTACTCCTAATACTGGCAAGAACTCTACTGCAAGCACGCACACTCTTGTGCGCTCGAAGATGACAGCATTCAAAAGTCATGCTGACAGCACTGGTTCTTTAACCAAGTCTGTTCCAGTGTGCAATCTCACACCCAAAAGTCACGCTGACAGCACTGGCTCCTTAGCCAAATCTGTTCCAGCGTGTCTCTCTAAAACCAAAAATCACGTTGACAGTACTGGCTCCTTAGTCAAATCTGTTCCAGCGTCTAATTCTAAAATCAAAAGTCACGCTGATAGTACTGGCTCTTTAGCCAAATCTGTTCCAGTGTGCAAATTCAATCCCAAAAATTACGCTAACAGTACTGGCTCCTTAGCCAAATCTGTTCCAGCGTGCAAATTCAACTCTAAAAATCACGCTGATAGTACTGGCTCCTTAGCCAAATCTATTCCAGTGTGTAATCACACATTCAACAGTCACGCTGACAGTACTGGCTCCTTAGCCAAATCTGTTTCAGCGTGTAATTCTAAATTCAAAAGTCACACTAACAGCTCTGGTTCTTTAACCAAGTCTGTTTCAGCGTGTATTTCATCCAAGAAGAATGGCTCTTTAGCTATCTCTTCTTCTTTACCAAGTTCTTCTAGAACTGGGGGTGGTCTTCCACACAAAGTCCCTTCGAAAAGGAATGTAGCATTTGGGTTCCTAGAATTTATTTTCTATTTTGGAGATTTTTTTTTTATTTTTATTTTAGTTAGAATCAATTATTCACTAGGATGTCGATTTGGGATCGTAAGATTTTGCCTAAGCCTATAGGTTAGATATAAGGAAATTAGGTCATATATGGTCTCCAGGGTCCCCAGGCAGCCTCTAGAGTATTATTTTACCATTTTAGAATTTCCAGGATTTATTGGAGATTTTTAGATAATTTTTATATATTATTTCATTATTTTCTTATGCTTCTAGGATTTTCAGTGAGAGCATCCGAGGGTATTTTTGAGGCCAAGTAATTTATTTGGGCTCTAGAACCCCTAAAATATTTTCTATATTTTTCTAGGAATTTTTAGGAATTTTCTGGGATTTATTTGGAATTTTTAGGATTTTTCTGGAATTTTTATTTAATTTTCTGCATTTAAAAACCTATTTTTAAAATATATACACAGTCAGCCTCCGGGGGGGCCCAACCGTCAGCCGCTGAAGCGGAGAGGGCGGGCCCACGTGGCAGTGTAAGGGGGGTGCAGGGCTCGGTCTCCGAGCCGCCCTCAAATTTAAGCCGAGCCGGCTTAAGGGCTCTCCTAAGCCGAGTCTAGCTCGGATTTCTTTGGACCGTTCGATCTTGGCTGTAGGCGCTCAGGATAGCGCCACGTGGCAGCGCCAGCCGTCAGAGAGCCACCGACTCTAATTTCCTATATATATATTAGTTATTAGGTTTTTCGAAAACCCTTTATCTTTCAGCAGCTTTTTGTGGAGAGTTCCATTGGAGTTCTTCAACTTCGCGGGAGAATTGCCGTCGATCTAGACGTCCTTTTTGCGTGTCGTTTTTTTTATTGGAAGCGTATCGAGGTTAGGTTTCCGAATATATAATTTGTTTTCTGATATTTTGATCTCGAATTTCTGAATAATTATTTGAGTGTCGGTTGTCCAAAAATCAACACGTCGCACGGTTTTCGAGATTCCAAGCAATCTCGAACTCCGTTTTGCGATCCGTTTGAAGTTTTGGAAAGCTGACACCGAGCTCTTCAACATATAATTTTTCCAGAAATTCAGAGTTTCATCTAGTATTTTATTTTGTTCGTAGAAGTCAGATTTGGTCAATGGTCCATCGATTTGGTCATGGTTAGCCATAATGGCAATAACTTTTGACCAAATCGTGATTTTGTGGCACGGTCAATTCCAGTGCACTCATGGCGCTGAAATCTATTATGTCGCACACTCAAACTTTGAATTCATAATGTTTGACCAGTTAGTCAACAGTATGTCTCGGTTTGCGTGCCACGAGTCCCGAATTTGGAACCGTGAATTTTCTTGGCCAAATTTTTGTGTGTAGATTGTTATTTCAGAATTAAATAGGTTAAAATAGGATTTTAGATGATTTATTCCAGGATTAAAATAGTATTAATTAGTTTAAACCATTAGCCACTTTCTAGGATTTTTAGAGTGGGAATCGTTGATCTAACTTGTGGTTTTTATGTGACGGGGTAGATCGGACTACGACGTCTTGACTTGTGACTTTATCATCTATCGGAGCAGGCAAGTATCACTATGACCTATGTTTCCTTTATTTTATGCTGCATGTATCTTCGTGTCATCGTTTCACTATTACTTCCCTTTGGTTCATGATTGTCATTGCTCATGATTAATATTGTGCACAAGAGTTAGAATCGTTAGGATATATACATGTTCACCTTTTACTCATTGTTTCCTATTGTTTACAGTTTATCGTATTGCTAATGTTTATCGTAGTGGACATGTATTGTGAGTGAGTCGGGCGGGGGAATACAACAAGTAAGCATGTGGTCAACGAATTGAATACAGATCCCCTATACATTGATTGCATAATATCAGTCATGCACCACACGTATGACTGACGGATATCCCAAGCCGTCTACATGCTGAAAGTTGGTATTCTAAAACACACAGTACACGTGACTTAATTATTGTTGCCATGTCGTCTATTGTTCTTCTTTCGTCAAGTTTACCTTCTTGTTGTCATCATGTCTTAGTGGTATGTCAAAGTCTACCTTCATATTGTTATCATGTTTCAAAGGTACTTTCTTATCATACAATGTCATGCCTATACTTATCTTCAGTTAAATTCCTTTTATCTTTCCTTCATGCTTGTATACTATATTGTGTAATGTAGTGTTATGGTGATCTTGCTCCAATCCTGACTGGATAACTATTTTTCAGCTTTAGACGAAGAGATTTGCCCCGAGGTCTACGGTGAGTATGTTGGCGACACTGATGTCACTGGCGTACCCGGTTCCAGTACTGATGCGAATTAGCATATTTTCTTCCTTATGGATTCGTATTAGTTAGTAGTTATAGTTATGGAGTTTAGTTGTCTATTTTATTTTCTGCTATCCGGGTTTGTTCCCGAGACTTTCTGAGTTGTAGTAGATTTTTCATATTTATTATTAAGACTATTGGATATTTTAGTGATTTTTGCTGGCTTAGTTGTGGATGATATATATGCGTGTTGTGCTTGTTGTGGACCATTGTTATCATAGACAGCGTACTACCGCCGATGCTGCGGCGTAGGCTGGACTTGGCCACGTACTCGTATCCCAAAATTGGGAGCGGGTCGTGACAAGGAATAACTCTTTAGTTGTTTCTTCTGCTCCTGTAGTTTTTACTTCAGAAACAGCTTTGACTGACACTTTTGTTAGTCAAAGGAAAGGAGATGGTCTTTTGACTACTCTTCCTTCTGGACATTCTATGTCTCAAAACTTGAATGAGTCTAAGAAGAAACATTCCTTAGTGTCTTCTTCTATGACTTCTTCAAATTGGACACAGAATTTGTCCATAAAAGAGGGTCTGTTACCAACTCCTAATCAAAGGGATGGTTCAACTCTTCCTTCTCTGCAAATATCCAGATCAATGGAAGGAAAACTCCATGTGTTACCTACAACTGATCTAAGAACAAAACTGAACACTTCTGGCGTTAAGAAACTATACCAGTTGGAAACAAGGATAAGAGATCCAGATGCAGAGTATGCAAGAAACTATGTGGCTCATATTAATCACTCTCTGTATAATCAAGAGCCATCAAGACCCAAGAACAGGAAATATACTCCTCAATCTTCACAAACAGATTTATGAGAACATCTTCAACAGAAGAGAAGGAGTAATTCTATGACAAAAGATCATGCTGAACGTGACTTCTATCCAAGAGTCATAATTCAGTGCAGATGTCAATCAATAGTTCAAAACCATGGTGATCATGAATGTGACTTCCAGCCGAGAATCACAATGCAATGCAGATGTCAAACTAAACGACAATCTGTCTTTAATCGGATTCAGTGTGAACCTATGCCTGATGAAGATGAGCCTTTGTTTACTTCTGTCAACATGACCTCTCGGGATGCTGGGGGTTGAAATGATAGTCCAGATGGAGTATATAGAGGTACCAGATCAAGAGTCCTGGCTTCTAGTCAAAGAAATTTGATCTCTGTAGATGATTCTGAATTTCTGGGAGAATCTAATTTCCCACCTCTTCCTACTGGGGGTAGTTCTCCTCTAACTGACTTTGATGCACGAAGCAGTGATTCAGAGCATACAATATCCACAAGTTCATCAATAATCCCTCGTACAGTCACAACATATATGGTTGATGGAAATACTGACGAACCTTCTTCTTCCATGACTCCTCAAGAACAAAGAATTGCTTCTTTGGAACATCAAATGAGGTCTATGGCTGATAATATGAAGTCAATGTACGAACTCATGGCAGCCCAACTGCAAAATCAATAGACTGTACCAGAAGCTACACCAATTGACACTGGTGTAAGTCTAGTACATGTTCCTCCAGCAGTCCAGTCTAATACTCCTGGGCAAGTTCAACCAGTTCCTAGTCTCTCTGAAGCTGGGGGTAGTGCTTACAATGCTGTTCCCCCTCCCAACTATTCTCTACAAGCTACAACTCCACAATCCTCCGGAGTTGTTAATAAAGAATTGAGGAATCTCAAAACTCAATTCGAGGCATTCAAACAGAAAGATGGTTTACAAAGGTTAGGCATCAAGCAACCTTATCCGATAGAATGGAAGCAAGTATCGTATCCTCCTAAATACAAGCCTCCTACTATCTCATTCTATGATGGAACCACTTCTTCAAGTCAGTTTATTAATCACTTTGAAGTGATGACTGACCAATTGCAACCAAGTGATGCCCTCCTTACTCGGGTATTTATTGGATGTCTCAAGGAAACTGCTTATGAATGGTATAGAAGTCTCCCAAATGGGTGCATTACTTCATTTGCCGGTTTCAAACAGATGTTTCTTGAACGGTTCTATGAAGGGCTCAATGACATGACTATGTCTGCTCTTATTAGAATCAAGCAGAAAAATAATGAAACTACAGAGGATTACATTGAACGGTTTCGAAGAGAAACTCTGAAGATGCCTCTTGGAACTCCTGATGCTGTCACCATTGACACATGCAAATCAAACTTGTTGCCAATCATCAGCATGTGGACAGGATCCACCCAATTTCAAGACTGGCCTTCTTTCATAGTTAGTGCCAAAGCTGCAGAAATTAGTGCTGAAACCTTCAAAGGCTTAGGAGTGCAGATGACTCCTAAAGAAACAGGTCAAGGTGCTAACAATAAAAATAATGCTCACAAGGGAAAAAAAACTCTTGAAGTTAATCTTCAGAGCAAAGATGCATCAACTGTTCAAACTCCTGCCTCTACAACTCAACAATCAAGAACACCTCGCCCCAAAGAAGAATATTCTTTTGACGACGACGATGTCCTTGGTATCTTTGAATGTCTGCTGAAAGGTAATAAAATACAATTACCTGAAATCAAGAAACCTGATGAAGCTGGTAAGACAGATCATCCCAAATACTGTCCATACCACAGAATGCTGGGTCATACAATTCGTACATGTTATATACTGAAAGGAAAGATCCAAGAAATGATTAAGTCTGGAGCTATCTCTCTTACTCCAAAAGAGAAGACCGTCACTTCCAACGTCGTCTCTATGCAATTTGGAGATTTTCCTCCTCAACTCCTTGAAAGTGGGATCGTTCCTATTCCCAAGATAACTCTTGAAATAGTGAATATTCCTCCTCCACAGTCTGAAGGATTGGTGCCAATCACTTTGAAGACTGGATAAATCATGTGGATTCATCCTGATCTAGTGGCAGACTTTGAATCTCCTTCTCCTCAAAAGTCCAAGAAGTCTGGAAAGATTAAAACATGTCATATGACTTCTCTCGGATCTACCTCTGACACAGAGCCAAAAGATAAAGAAGAAGCACTTGTTAGTGCTACTCGAACGGGGAAACCTTATCTAAAGGATTATTCCAAGAATCCTGAAGATACTCCTGATATCCCTCCAGCTGATAAAGATGCTCCTAATGTTCCTCTTGAAGAAGAATCATCTACTGCACCTGTTCCTTCAACTACACCGGTTGAACCTGTTCCTCCCAAGCCTACAGTTCTGGAGAAAGGCAAACAACAGGCTCGGTTTGATAAACCAATCAAGAAGTCTCCTCCTCTTGGACTTCAGAAGCCTTATAATTTTGACATTTTAGCTCAGCTTGCTAATACTCCAGCTAGAATGTCCCTCTTTGAACTTCTACGTCTTTCCAAAGAGACTCGGGAGACGTTAAGTGAAGCACTTCTTCAAGCTGACTCTTGTCTTGTTCAATTAAAGAAGCCAGATGCAGAACCTGCCACTTGCTTACATTGCAACAGTATACTGGAGATTATCCCAAATATCACCTTTACACAAGATGACATGTTACTGGAAGACAATCGACATGATCGGCCTCTCTATTACACCGGTTATATCGATACAATGAAGATAGATCGTATCCTCATCGACCCGGGGTCTGCTATAAGCATAATGCCAAAAAGTCTATTGGATGAACTAAAAATCCCTCTTCACAAGCTCTCCAAGACGGTTACTACTATCCTGGGATTCAATCAAAGCCGAAGCGAGCCTTTGGGAAAGATTCATCTGAAGCTTCAGATCTAAAGTCACTTTCTATGTGATTGAGATCGTGGGATCCTATAATCTTCTTCTGGAGAGGCCCTTTCTTCATGAAAATAATGTGGTGCCTTCTACTCTTCATCAGTGTTTTAAGTACATTGACAGCAATGGAAGAGTACAAAAAGAAGTTGCTGATATAAATCCCTTCCATGGGGTTGAAGCTTATTTCAATGATTCTCGGATGTACAAAGAAGAGTATACAAGGATCATACAAGCCATGGAGAAAGAGGATTCACAAAGTGAGACCTTAATAATCCCTGTTAAAGGTCGAACTACTCAACAACAATCTCCCAAACTCTCTGGAGAAGGTTCTTTAATCATTCCAGTGAGTGGACGGATCTCTCCACTATCTTAGTCATCTACTCAAGATACTCTAATCATTACTGTTGGAGGACGGACTACTCTTCCATCTCAAGTTTCAAGGAAGCTCACCTCTTCTGATCTATTTGTTATCGATCTTAATCGAAACAAAGCTTTTTCTTCTTCTTCTTCTCCCCCTTTAGTCATTGACTTGGCTAAAATCTCTAAGGCCCAGCCTTCTCCCAATGTAAATACTGCTGCTTTTACATTTAATGAAAAGTCTCCACCTTTGCAGTACGCTGATGTATGCAATTATGTTTATAGTTATTTACATCTGTTAGATGACTTGAGCACAATAACCATTGGAGTTGTACAGACTGTTCATACAGATGTATCCCTAGAACCTGTACAATCTTCATACTTTCTAGTTCCCAGCAGAAAGCCAGGAGACATTCCAATATTCTTCTACAAAGGGCCCCAAAGTCCTTCTGATTTAGAAGATGATGACAGAAATAATGATACTGGAAGATTACAACTACGCCGTTATAGTCAGCAATCTAAAGACATCATCAAAAATATGGGCTATGACTTCAAGACTGGCCTCAATAGTGGAAAAGGAAGAAAAATACCTATTCGTATTCCTCTTCTGAAATATGGGAGGACGAAATGCGGATTAGGCTATATTACTCCTACTCCTTTCATCAATATTATCCATGAAGATCCTGAATCTGACGAAGATAAGAGATCTGATTCTTCTAGTACTACTTCTTGGGATTCTGATACAAGTATCGGGGACTTCTACTGCAACATTCTGTCTTCCAACATGGTTTCTATTGACCGTTCTGAAGAAAGTGATGAAGACGAAGACGAACTTGAAATCTCACCTGAATCAGAACAATGGGCCCAAAGGTTAGATAATCAATGGGAGTTCCGTTTCGAGCAAAAAGAACCTCCGACTGAAGATAAACTTGTTCAGATAGATGTTGGTGAAGAGGGATCCCCCAAACCAATATTCATCAGTGAAAGTCTTTCAGAAGCTGATAAGCAAGACATGATCAAACTCATTCGTGATTACATCGACGTCTTTGCTTGGAGTTATGAAGATATGCCAGGGCTTGATCCACAAATTGCAACTCACAAGCTCAATATCTTGCCAAATGCTAAACCGGTCAAACAACAACAGCGACGATTTCGTCCAGATATTATGGATGCAATTGAAGCTGAAGTCAATAAACTCATTACCTCCGAGTTTATTAGAGAGGAATAACATCCCGATTGGGTGGCTAACATAGTTCCTGTTCTTAAAAAGACTGGCAAGATCAGAATTTGCATAGACTTTCGCGATCTCAATGCGGCATGCCCTAAAGACGAATTTTCTCTACCAATCACTGATGTCATGATCGATAATACCTGTGGATTTGAACGGATGTCATTCATGGACGGGTATTCTGGGTACAATCAGATTAAAATGTTTCCAGACGACGAGAAGTACACTTCTTTCAGAACGCCGATTGGTACATACTGTTATACAGTTATGCCATTTGGTCTCAAGAATGCAGGAGCAACTTATCAACGAGCTATGAGCACTATATTCCGTGAACATCTGCAGAAAACAGTCAAATGCTATGTTGATGATATTACAGTTAAAAGTCGACAAAAGGAGGATCACATCCAAGATTTGAAGACTATTTTTGATCTAATGCGTAAGCATCAATTAAAGATGAACCCTACTAAGTCCTTCTTAGGCGTCTCTAGTGGTAAATTTCTCGGCTTCGTCATTACTGCTAAAGGTATACACGTGGATCCTGAGAAGATCAAAGCCATCCAAGAGATGCGTCCTCCACGCTCCTTAAAAGAGCTACGAGGATTTCAAGAAAGAATCGCTTATATCAGGAGATTCATCTCTAATTTATCAGGATGCTGCAGACCATTCAACAAACTTATGAAGAAAGGTGTCTCTTTTGTCTGGAATGATGAATGTCAGAAAGCATTCGATAATATAAAACAATATCTGATGAGCCCACCAGTATTGGTACCTCCCATCTCAGGAATACCGTTCCTTCTGTATACCCGAGCAATGAGTCATTCATTGGATGCATTACTTGCTCAAAAGAATCAAAATGGTCATGAACAAGCCATCTATTATCTCAGTCGCACTATGACCGGAGCTGAACCTCGATATTCACCGGTCGAAAAAGAATGTCTAGCCTTGATGTTCGTTGTTCAAAAGACACGACATTATATCATGGGCCAGACTATTCATGTCATCTCCAGGATCAATCCTATACGGATCATGATGAAGAAACCCAGTGTTTTGAATTCTCGACTGGCTAATTGGAGAATTCTACTTGCTCAGTATGACATGCATTATATTCCTCAGAAATCAGTCAAAAGACAAGCTTTAGCTGATTTTCTGGCTGCTCACTCAATTCCAGAAAATTCAAAACTCTATGATGAAATCCCAGATGAAGTCCTAGATTCGAATCAAATTGCTGAAGAAGATTCTACTTGGCGTCTATTCTTTGATGGAGCTTCAAGAACTGGTCCTAATGGTGATATTGTCGCTGGAGTTGGAATCGTTCTTGTATCGCCAGAAGGTCTTGCTATCCAAAGAGCCTATTCTCTTGATCAGCCATGTTCAAACATCGTAGCTGAATACAATGCATTGCTTATTGGTCTTCAACTCGCTAAACATCTGAATATTCAACATTTGGAGGCGTACGGAGACTCTAAACTCATTGTCAATCAGATAAGGGGTACTTATGAAGTTCGCCATCAAGATTTGGTTCCTTTTCATAGATCGGCTACATCTATGCTTCTTCGTTCAAAGAATTCTTCATTGAACATGTTAGACGAGCATGTAACACAGAAGCTGATGCTCTTGCCAATCTTGCGGCGGTGTTGGCTATTCCAATCAGACGTCAACAAATGATTGTTGTTCGCAATCGAGAATTATTTCATCTCGAAAACAATCTGACCCTAGGACTTCCAGTTGACATTGAAGAATCAACATCTCATGATGTCAATACAACAAGAGGATTTGGATTCAGTCGTAAATCGATGTCATCTTCTTCTGATTCCAGTATGGAATTCATCTTCAGTAACTCGGCCGAGAATCAGAATACGGATAAAGATTGGAGACTTCCTTTCTTAGATTTCGTATTGTACGATATTCTTCCAGATGATCCGAATGAAGCAGCATCTATCAGACGACGATCACTCAGATTCTATTACAATCATACAACAAAGACCTTATATCGTCGAGCTTATGATGGTTTACTTCTTCGATGTGTTGCCAGTGACGAGGCTCAGCAAATCATTCGCGAAGCACATAATGGAATTTGTGGTGCACATCAGCCTGGACCAAAACTTCAAGACCGTATTCGACGTATGGGTTATTATTGGCCCACTATGGTATTTGATGCCATCGAATACGCAAAGAAGTGTAAAGCCTGTCAAATCCATGCGGATTTTATTCATCAACCTTCGGAATTTCTACATCCGACGGCAGCATCATGGCCCTTCGAAGCTTGGGGCATGGACATCATTGGTCCAATCAATCCGCCATCATCAAAAGGTCATCGATTTATTCTCGCAATAACCGATTACTTTTCCAAATGGGTCGAAGCCATTCCTTTATCTGAAGTTAAGACATCCAATGTCATCAGCTTTATTAAGCATCATGTCATCTACAGATTTGGTGTTCCTCGACGCATTATTCATGATAATGGTCCACAGTTCGTCAGTCAAAAATTTACTCGATTCTGCGACGACCATCGGATCAACAATGTGGCTTCTACCGCATATAATCCAGCAGCTAATGGATTAGCAGAAGCTTTCAATAAGACCATCATCAAACTCCTAAAGAAGTTTGTCTCTACTAACAAACGTAATTGGAGTGACAAGCTCGGTGAATGTTTGTGGGCTTATCGCACTACAGTTCGTAATGCTACTAAATGTACACCCTTTTCTCTGGTGTATGGTTTCGAAGCTGTTCTTCCATTAGAGATTCAAATTCCTTCTTTAAGGATAGCAATCACTAATAAACTCAGCTACCTATTTAAAGGACAAAGTACGAGTCTATTCTTGGAAAAGATCCGCGTAAATAGCGTTCGTAAACCATGGAATGGATGACATATGTGCTTTGGAAGACAATGCAACATTGGAAACATTCAAAGAGTGCCACTTAATATTCTTCATTAATGCACGCTGTTCAATGCAAAAGTTGTACTACATTCTTCAAGACAGGCACTGATGGCCTTACAAAAGACAAAACAAAAAGAGTGCAATAAGAGCATGAAAGACACGCTCTATTTCCCAGAATGGCTGAGCTTAGTGCCCAGTTCTTCTACGCTCTTAACTCCCATGAGGTGTAACAGAGCCTTCAACATTTCACGCTGCTCTATAAGGCTGCGTCCATCAGAAGAAGACGAGCCATCCAGACCAAAATAGCTCAGGAAATTCTTGGCTAAATGCATGGGATCGTCTTTGAACTCGAAAACCAGAGGTTCCGGTTTTTTACCCTCAAAAGTACGATCACCATGGGAACAAAAGCCCAACTTGCGTGCTTCTTCCTCAGCTTTCTCCTTTGGTGTCATGTTGACGTAAGATGAAGATTAAAAATGAATTTTCTTCCTGCTTATATAACAGAGTTCGTCGGCGGTTCATATTCCACCATAAATTGGATGCAATCAGTCTCGAAAAATGAAGAGTCATCATGACATTTAAAGAACTTCGAAGTCTTTCCGACTTCCAAAAAAATTTGAAGTCATACCAGCGTGACTGATTCCATTTTATCATCTCTATTTCAAAGTATTTCGAAATAATTTATCATTTTTCGAAAACTTTGAAGGGGATTTTGTAGACCTTTAAAAATGACAGTCACGCTGAGTTGATCAAGACAGAGTCAAAAGTCACGCTCAGTTGATCCAGACAATATTTTACAAATTACGCTGGGAGACAGCTCATCATTTGTCAGAGAGTTATTATGACTGACAGCACGACAGTCGAAGAATGTCTCTTCGTATGCCACGTATGCACAGAACTCGAGAGATCATCGCCGTCTATTGCATGACTTTCGAAATTTTCTTCAGCAAGACTCAGCCTTCATCGAGTTGGCGTACCAAAAAGGGTTTCTTGTCATTTAATGCGACTGACAAAGCAATCACTGTCAGAGATTTTGTGTCAGTCAAGACACGCCAAATCAAGACAGTTGGCAGTCCTATCTCAAGTCTGCGTGTATCTTTGAGTTCTTCACCTCAAGTTTGCGTGGATTCGGAAGTTTTCTTCCTCAAGTCTGCGTGGATTTTGAAGCTTTTTGCCTCGAGTCTGCGTGGATCCTGAAGCTTCTTGTCCCAAGTTTGCGTGGATTTTGAAGCTTTCTACACCGAGTTTGCGTGGATTTCGTCTTCAACAAGTCTGCGTAGATTTCATCAAATTGGAGTACGTGGCAGCCATGCCACTGATCTCTCACCTGCGTGTCCTGTAACTTGCACACGACTCATGCATGATTGCCATGTGTCCAACAGTTACAGGCCACGTCCAGTAACTGCTCACAACCTTGCGTATGTTAAATCCTGCGTGATTTTCAACTAAGCACAGGTTGTGAAGACAGTTATCTTTTCAGTTTTATTTTCGACTCTATAAATAGAGTTCTTTTTCTCATTCATTGTACAGATACACTGATATCTACTGTCAAAATTTTGAGAGCTTTTCTTCTTCGCATAGTCCAAGGGATAAAGCGATCGTCTTCTAGATCGGATTTCCACAGTTGTAATTTTTCCAGAAACACAATAAATAAAGAGAATTTCTTTATGGAAAACAGTGAGCTCGAGAGAGAGAGAGCTGAGGGAAAAAGGAAAGGGGAGGGTGCTGTGTCGGCTGGGTGAGGGGGAAAGGGGGAGTGAAAGTGAGGAGAGGGAAAAGTTAGGGATTGGGTTAGGGTTTAATAATAATAATAATAATAATAATAATAATAATAATAATAATAATAATAATAATGACAATAATAATAATAATAATCATAATAACATTAATAATAATGGAAACAATTTAATAGAAGCAAACCATATTAACCCCAATAATAATAATAAAATAATATTAATAACAATTTAATAGAAGTAATAATCAAATGTCAAGCCTAAACAAGTAAGGCCAGCACAAGTCCGAAAAATTAATAAAATTTTAAACAAATACGTAATTTGAAAATAATCCAAATACGATCATATACCTATTATCAAAATAGGGATATGACAAGTTGACCAAAAGTCAACTGTAAGTCAACCGTTGATTTAAATCGACCTAGATAATTAATTCCGTTTGACTTGCATTGACCCAGTTTGACCTAGCTAGACCTAGAATGACTTAATAGGGTTTAATTTGACTTGACTTTATTTTCTAAATATAGTATTGATACGTCTTGTTCTCTATAGGTCCTCGAGACGCAGCATTGGATCCCGTTGATATATCATATCTTATTACAGGCGAGTACATTCTCTGACACTTTTCTAATTTACGATGATTGTTATAATTCATGTAATTAGTGTAGATATGCTTGTTCTCGACACATTGGTCACACGGATTGGTATTCATGGATCCCGACATGAGATGTTATTCTTCGTTATCTTGGTATATCTTGTGCAAGCTCCCTTGTAGTTCTTGTGCAGTATATGGACACTGATTCTCGAGGAGTCTTGCTCCCTTCTCGTAGAATCCCGTGTCGTAACGTGTCTTGCTTGGATCCACCCTACCAGTCGGGGACGGGGAGCACTAGTGTAGACATGTGGTCATTATCCACCTTGTTATTCTTGTAGACCTTGTGAGTGTTAATCATACACTCCACGTATGATTAACCAGGCCAGTAGACCTTGTGTAGACCCAAGCCGGCCACATGTCGAAACTAGTACTCACACACCTAGATATATAACTCTTGATTCTTGTACATGCCATGGTCAGTTTACTTGCCTTGTTCTAGCTCTAGTTTTACAGATTACCTTGCCATGATACTCACATATACATTCCATGATTTTCTTGTATATACTCTCTATTTACAGTCTTATAGCTTTTGTCATATCTTGTGAACTGTTGTTAGTAGATTGTACTCGTTCTATCCTGACTGGATATGTTGACAAAATATTACAGATACTGATGAGGGGGATTACTGTACCTACTACGGTCCGGATGACGTAGTGGGCATAGACTTGGAGACTTTGGTCCAGCAGGGCTTAGCTCCGCCTGACGAGACTTTACCTATTGATTAGTTAGAGTAGGTCTTTTGTACTGGACCTTGTCTCCAGCTACTTTTGAGACTGTTATTATTATGGATTGTATTAGAGACTTGGACTTGTATATTATTTGTGTTTGGACTTGACAGGTTATTATTTTATCGTCTTGTTGTCTTTATCTTTCAGTCTTTACTTATCATCTTAGAGTTGTGATTGAGTACTCATATATATTCATTGCTTGTCCTCCGTTCGGAGTTGACCATATTCTCGACAGGTTTTTGATATATATATAAACTGTTGTTAGAGTAGAAAATCTACAATGTTCTACGCCGTTTTTACGGTGAGGGCTGGGCGTTTTCACGTGTACGTGCCCTTATAGCGGGTGCAGGTCGTGACACGACTTTACCTACACAATATTGATTTCATATCATTCACTTGTTTAGGGCCAATCTCGTCGTCGTTCACGTACACCCCCAGTTCCACGTCCTACTCTAAGTCTTGTTGCCCCAAGTCTATCGTCCGTCCAGACGATACCGTAAACCACACAGGTTCAATCACTCGGCATAGGGTCGTCCGCCTATCCGCTAGGTCATCTCACTAGGTCATAGTTATAAGTCAAGTCCGTGGCTCATCGTGCAAGGTCGTTGTACGATGCTCGCCCCAAATCCTATGGTCAAACCATTTGTTCGTTTGTACTGGAGTTTCTACCCAAGTTCGTTTTGCTCAAATTTCTAAACATCAAGCAGCGTTCATCCTATTCGCATCAACACAATCTCTGCTCCAAGTTCGAGCTCGTTAGGAATGTCATCCTACGATAGGTTATCCTCAACTAAATCCTCGATATGTTAATTTCGTATGTCCACACTAACAATTTTTCGTAGTCTATCTTTTCAAGTATGTTTGATACTATCCATCCTATCCAATCCACGTAGTCGATCATAAGGTCGTCTAGCATTGCAATATGTCGTACCCCGATCTCACGCAAGTCTGATTATCCACGGCGGACATGAATCACCATGTCAACGTTTTCGCAGAATAATTGTCCTCATCGGGACGTAACTCTTGCATTGAATCTAGACTTACTCATTTTTGATACGCGGATTGGGCCTACTCAATCCTCAACTTTACTTCGTCATCCCTCATAAGTCCGATCAATCCTCCAATTCGCCTTCGCTTCAAACCATAAGTCGTAGCAATCAAAATTGCCATGTCAAGGTATTTCGAGTTCGATCATTCCCGCTGGACATGAATCACCATGCCAACGCTCACGCGGAACGATCGTCCCAAATCTGACGTGACGCATGTGTAAGGCTGGAGTTGTGCTCGCGCAAGACAAGATCGTTGTCGTTGTGGTTATCACCGAACAATCAAGTCACTTCCCTTTCTCATTCCAAACATTCATCTCTATCAAATTCTCCAACATAGTATCCTTCAAAATAATAACTTATAACACGATCATCATTCATCGAATCAGAGTACCCCCGAGTTATCGTACATCGATCTTTGATACGTCTCAATACCATCGATAATGTACATAACCTGACGATCTTCCTTTTGCAACGAATTCCGAGTCGTACAACTTAATTCCTCAATTCGCATTGTCTCATGCTAACTCGTTGTTGAGCAATATCTATTCCAAATCCTTAGTCATTCTCGTAACTTCAAACCAACGTTTCCTATGTACGCTGTCTTCCGATCGTGCTATCTTCGATCTCGTCCATGGATATTTCACCTTAACTCAAGTTTTAATCCCTTCGACTAATTTCAAAATTGCATGCACGATCTTCTATGTTTTCTCGACCAAGACCTCCATTCATTTTATTGTTCTGACTCTCTATTCAATCATTTCGTAATTCGCACTACGCATCCTTAATTCGTCCGAACGATATCCCATTTGAGACTATCGAAATCAAAACCAACTAAGCGTTACTCGTTCTAAGGCTTTGCGCGATAGTATCGCTTGCCGACATACTCGTACTATCAGTAAATCCTTTAGTCTCGCTCGAACAATTTCTATGTCGTCCATACACCACTCAGGGTTCGAGCCACTCGATTAGTCGTCGACTCTCACTCTTATTCTTCTTCGAGCCTATCACATACACCACTCAGAGTCAAGTCATTCTACAAATCCTCAAAAGATCATTCGATTCCCAATCGATGTGTTCAATCGCGCGTTCGCCCATTCCTCAAAGTCTAAGAACCATCTCTCGTGCTCGCTTTAGCGTTGGTCAAATAGCGTCTCTATTAACATACGTTCTAAGTCTCACTTATTCTCGTCCGAGCGATAGTCGGTCTCGCTCGCAAACTCATTCGTACCAGAAGGTCTAGGTGCACGATACTCCGCACAACTTAGCCAAAAGGCTGCGTGCATAACCATCCCATTCGAACTATACTTCGTTCTCGCGTACACGTTCGCTACTTTCAGCGTAAGGTCATTCAAGTATGCACTACGTTTGCTAACTTTTAGCATGCGTTCCTTCCAACTCAAGTACGTCGTGGTTCGGCACAAAGGCCTTCGTCTATTGATCCCGTTCAACCGAGTACTCGTACGAGATTTTGAAAATATTAGACTTATTGTATGGAACATCCCAAGGCACAACGAGAGAGAGCGTACACTTCTTTTGTTTCAAAACGAGATTTCAAAACGAGCTTTCAAAACTGAGAGAATCGAAATGAAGTCCAAGGACGTAAAGCCGTGCTTTGATACCAATCTGCCATGTCCCACTCCCGCAGGAGCGATCGTCCTCGCTAAGGCGTGATGCTGCACGGGCCTGGGTTGCGCCCGTACAAGGCTAAGTCCGAAAACGGCCGATTTGAGCTAGGCCACAGAGTCGCACAGAGTGTTCCCATTTACAGCGGAAAGTAAATGAATACAAATTGAAGCGAATTCAAACTCTTTATTGACATTCAAGAAGTTTACAAGCGGCGCTAGGCTGAGATTACAAATCGCTCAAGCTCTCCCTCTCTGAAACATAAAAGGCGTGCCAAATGGCTTACAAGAAGGAATGATTCATGGCGATGTTCCAATACATTATGTCTTGTATAGGGTGCTTCAGCTCCTTGCAACGCTCCAAGGTCCCAGAGATAGCTCCGCACCTTAGCACGTTCGAGGGAAGCTCCGCACCGACGACATCTCCTGCATCCTGCAAGAAATCTGTGGGGTTATCAGTACATTGTTATGCACTGGTGGGGAGGCTAGCTCGCCCACAATGCCATCATTACCAAACACGTTCTATTTACTTTTGTGCTCCGTCTATCATTCATTGTCTTTCTAATCTTGTCTTAGGATCAGTTTCATGGCATATTTCATAACCTATCCCGTATTGCCAAATTCAAGTGTTTGCATGGAAATGCATGCACGACTTACCCATACTTACCGTCCGGCCTTCCCTGTCCAAAGTAAACCAAGTTAGTCAACAATTCATATAAAACTTTCAATATCAAGTGCGTGTCCCTGCCTCAGGTCCTAGCACGTCGTAGGCGTATTTTCTAACTCGTTTGCTCGAAGTACTCTCGATCATTTTGTGTGTTATATTCAAGCCTATTCAGAAGGTGCTTTGTTCAGTTAACTTAGACAACTTTGATTTCAATGCAAGGACTTGCACGTGGATTGCCACCAGCAAAGTCCACTTAAATCTATATGCACCGGTCGCTGGCATGTCAGCCATTTTGGACATTTTTCCTTTTGGCATTCTCATATATCAAGCGTGATGACTGGTACACCTTGATAGACTATTGAAGTATCGGCCCTACGTTTGGTTATGTGCCCAAGCCCGCACACCTGTCCGCTCGTAGGCCATGATTCCGCCTAGGCCGGCCACGAAATCGTCGTTCGTTGCCCTTGGAATCCCTTTCACTCGTACACGAGTTCGTCCACGACCATTTCGTATTTTATTGTCATTTTAACTTAACGGCTGTCTCTGAGCCATAGGCTGTCTCTGAGCCATAATACGTTATCGACCAGGTTGGCGTCCGTGCAGCGCGGGTAGCGAGTCCCGTTGCACGTGCCCGTCATACCTGTTGCTAACCATTCTTTTCTTTCTTATCTTTCATTCATTCTTTCTTTCTTTCACTTGTTCGTTCGTTCATCAATTCATTCATGTATTCATTCTTTCATTCGTTGATTCATTCATTCACATATTCGTTCATTCATTCATTCATACATTTTGCAACTCCCTGTGCGGGAGTCGCCTTGGCGACCCATCGGTCCCATAGTCTTTCAATGTTGCTATACTCTACTCGAAACTACTATGTTGATAGTCTTCCCATTTCATTGTTGTAACCCATTCATTGTTTCATTATTGAACGCATAAGGAACTTAAATGTAAACTTGTGCCGTAGCACGAGCGTGGAGCGCGGTGCAAGAGTTCTCACATTTTCCATGTTCTTTTCTATATTCTTTACAAGCATACAAGATGGGATTATTCCCTTAGCTAGGTGCGTTGAGTCATTTATTAGCATGCACGGTGTTGTCGCCTAGCGATTCTAGCAATAGTGTCCGTATTGTTATGTGTCTAGGCTAAGCAAAGACGGGTTCATCGGAGCCACCCACCTTAGCGATGTTCGCATCGGCCGAGCGATACTTCGAGCGCGCCTTTGAAAGTCTAAGTCTGGATTCCTCTTGACGGTCCAATGTAAGCCTTGTATCGATTCTTCTTCAGGTCGATGCCAACTCTTCGGGTCGACGACTCGTTTGAGTCGTTGCACTTGCCATTTGAATCGGCGTTCCGCTAGGACGGAGCGGTCATTATAATAGTAGCTATTGAACAATAGCTCAGTATCATCAACATCACCTATTGGGGGGATCCAGTCAGAAAAGGAGCAAGTACGAGTACATAATCCGACATTCTAAATAATAATGGAAAGATGCAATTTTAAACAGTTGAAATACTTTGAACAATATTTTTCAGCAATTCAGTATTTGAAACAATATGATTTGAATAGGTAACGTCTATGACCGGCTTGGGTTGTACAATAGCATCCTAGCGACGCGATACGGCTTATCCCCGTGTGTAAGAGGGGTAAGCTCGCACAATAACAATATGCAATATGAGGGTACTGGTCATAAACGCTACACTATTCCCCCAATATCCCCACAATCAATATCAATCAATATTTGAACCCTAGGAGAGGGTTCCGTGTAGCAATGTGGTTTAAGCATGCAATATGACAATTACTAAATAAAATGCAAGAAAATATAACCGTAACTTGCCTTTGTTAATGACTGGAACAGGATGTCGGTAACTGGGGAGGAAGTCAAATACGTCCTCAAAATCCTACAGTTGAGAATTCTGACTTAGAAACATAGATGAGCCAAATCTAGGTGTGCTAGTTACAATTTCTAGAAACAGTCCCTAGTTAGGTTTTAAGTTATTTAATTAATCTAACGAAATCCGTCTAACATCGTAAACTACATTGGTTATCAATTTACGGAATAACCGATTATTGATTTATTGGAAAAAAATAGCAATTACACTTTAATTGGCAAGACTTTGTATTTTTAATAATACATATAAAACTAAGTGGTCTTTTAAGTGAGAAAATATGAAGTTGTTTAAATTATTAGGAATCTTTATTCATTAACTTAATATGAGAAAATCTTATTAATTTTGTACTAAATAATTAATACCCAATTATAATTTATACGTCTAGCTACGCAAATAACCAACCCAGAAAAGAAATAGAAAATCTAAGCTACGCAATACAGGGTCACAGAAAAATAAAGAAAAACTGGACTTATGCCCTTACAACAAATTAATTAATAGGAAAAATACTTTAAAATAAATTTCTCGAAATTAGTAATTTTCGTAAGAAAATAGTTTTTATTTAAATAATATTTTAAAATAGAATTTATTTAATCAGAATGATTTTCATAAAATATGTCTTTTAGACATTTCATAAATTATGTAAAAAATCACCTTTAAACATAGATAATAATAAATGCAAAAAAATACGTTTTCTTACCAAAATATTGGTTTAAAGTTAATATAAAAGATTTTCGGATTTTAATATTAAATATCATTACCAAAATAACCTTTTTAAATAAATATTAGTTTTTATTATATTAATTTTCCTTATAAAACCTTCTTGATCAGAAATCATCTTTAAAAGAAAAACATATATATATATATATATATATATATATATATATATATATATATATATATATATATATATATATATATATATATAAAATCATTATTTAATGAAATCTATTTTTTTAATGAAATCTATTTTTTTTATACCATTTACTTAACCAAACTTTTATTTTAAAGATAATAGATTTTAAACGAATATTTATTTAACTAATATTTTGTAAACAAAATATTAAATCATTATTTGGTTTAAAAATCTCTACAACTTAACATTAAATTAAAAGATAATCCTAACATTAACTTAAACCAATTAAATCATTTAAACCATATTTTAAATTTATAAGGTTAATCCATAAATCAATTAATACCAAAATAAACATGTATAAAGTTTTCTAATATGTATATTATTACCACATTGCTAATTGCAACACGGAAAGCTAAAATATTAAACCACAGAACCTAATAAAACAATTCTACAGAACCAAAATAATAATCTACATGATATACTCTACGGCCAGAATGACAAATGAATTTCTGTGAATAAAATGACAGAGATAAATGGGAAGAGTTTACCCAAACTTGCACGAAGGAGTACCGAGGGGAGGCCTCGGACTCGAAACGACGCCGGGATGACGAGCACGGACACGTGCGCGCACACGGACGGACACGTGGGGAAGACACGCGACGACGGAGCACACGCGGGAGACGACGGAGCCGGCGGAGGGCGCGCGGGAGGTGCCGGGGACGGGCTCGAAAGGTGGGGGAGTGGGGTCTGGAATCGGAGAGGGCGACAAGGGGAGCGCGGTGGTGGTCTCGGATTTGGATTTGGATTTGGTGGAGGGAGGATGAAGTTATGGATTTATTTTTTTTTTGTGTGGAAAATGAGATTGTGAACGTTCTGTGGGGTTTCTGATCTTCTCAAAAAATGTTACGTGAGATGAAAAAGGAGAGGAGCATGGAGAGCTGATCTGTGGGGTTTCTGATCTTCTCAAAAAATGTTACGTGAGATGAAAAAGGAGAGGAGCATGGAGAGCTGATCTGAGAGAGAACGGAGTGGGATAATGGGTAAGTCTAATGGGTTTTGGGCTTTGGGTTTTGGGTACCAAGGCTTAAGTTATGGGCTAAAAACAAAAGCTCACCAAACAATATAAAACATGGACATTAAAAATAAAATAAAAGTCATGGGCTTCACAAAATATAATTCTTTTTGTTTATTTTTTAAAAATAATAATATTTTAAAGAAATAAATACACTGATTTTTTGTATGTTGTATGAGTATTACAGAGACTACTCCCGTGTCAAAAATAATTGCAGTGACCACACATCTGTTTTATAATTTTAATAAAACACAGGGTGGTTAGTGTTGTAAGTTTTTATAGAAAATATAAGCTATAGGGGTGGTCCGTGTAATTAGCTTCAAAGTAGGAATAATTTGTATAATAAGTGTAAAATATAGGTAAATTGTCATAATTTAAATGGATAAGGTATATTTACCAAATACGTAATGCAAATTGACAAGATAGTTTTTTTATGATTCATAATTTTGGTCAAAATTACGTCTATAACATTAAAAAAATACGTGAAAATGGATAAAAATCGTCTAAATCATATGCATATTATCATTTAATTAAAAAATATAGAAAATAAAATAAATATGAACTAGTAGCTTAAATATCTATGACTTGAAATGGTTCAAAACTTGTGCAATTTGTATCCAATTTGAAGGACGATGTCAATGGACAACAAATTTACCGTTAACAAGACTCATTTGAGTTATTTATGCAATAATTTTTTTAATAAACATAGTGGAAACGGAGTGGAACATGAAAAAAAAAAAGGATAGTAAAATATAAAATATTTTTAAACATATATACAAAAATGATTACAAGACTGTTGCAAGATTTAATGATTACGTGCATAATTATTTTTTAGTCAAAATTGGACTCAAACATTAAAATTGTAGTATTAGTGGACGTAGGGAATGATTTGATTAAAATACATAAAATGCAAAGGTTTAGCTGATAAAAAATTTATGAGTTTTAAATGGAAAATGTAATTGCAAGAGTTTTTTTTTTTTTTTACTTTACCCACTTAAATATATGCACATATATCTATAATTAAATTTTAATTTAAATTAAAATATAAACATACCTATAAAAAACTAATGAGAATATAAACATTTCTATAATAAAATTTAATTTAAATATACTTAAATTATATCTATTATAACTTAAACTGTAATTTTTTTGACTTTCATCCCACTTATTAACATGAATTTGTACTTACATTCCACTTTTTAATTTTATTAGACTTATATCCCACTTTTTTCACTAAAAATATTTTTCGTAACAAAACAAATATATTTTTTGACAAAATAATTTTTTAGTGACAAAAAGTGGAATATAAGTTTAATAAAATTAAAAAGTAAAATTTAAGTATAAATTCATATTAACAAGTGGGATGTAAGTGAAAAAATTCTAATTTATTTTTTTTAATACTGGCAACGTGCATGACTAGTCTTCTAATAGTCTCATATTTCTGAATTTTTAAAAAATAAAATTTATGATATTTACTTCCAGAAGAGGATGGGCATAATTGTCACTCACACTAGTTGCAGCTGGTGACTACAAGCACAAAAGTCCTCGTGCTGACACGTGGAGGAGTTCACGCGAACCAAATTGTTATCGAGCCGTTAGATGTTGTACGGTGTTCAAACATTCAAAGGCTCGTTCGTTGTCGGTTCTCGACAACTTTCCTCGGGTTCGGATCTTCCCAGTTGGACGGTGGGACCCGCTACGCTTCCTTCGTCGTTCGCACGCTGCCGGAAACGTCAAACTTGTCAGAAGAAAATTTCTTGCGTTTCGGTGCAAATCCAGAAAGTCACCGACAACTCCTCTACAGTCAAACTCCTGTTATGATCTCTTAAATGGTGCTAATAAATTCATGTGGGTTGTACTTCAAGTATTTCTTATACTATATAAAAATAATTAAAATATATAAGTATATTTTGATTAAATTTGTTATATATCTATTCTGCTTGTATAATATCCAAAAAAAAATTACCATAAACTTTTTTCGGAAATTAACCTTTATTATACATAAAATTAAGAAGACTAATTAAAACTAATAAAAAATATCTATGTATATACAAGAGTTGTCCTTTGTTCCTAATTATACCAATTATTATATGTATTGAGTATCTAAAAATGAAACATTAATAAATAGACTCGGTTTAACATTATTCATTCATTAAAAATACACAAATTTGGCTTTTTATTTTCTAATAATAGATATGTGCAAGGCACTTATATATATATATATATATATATATATATATATATATATATATATATATATATAAGCTATTATTTATATTTTTAAAATTTCTTAATTATGACGACCATTTAGACTATTTTTTTTTTACATTTAAAAGTTAGTTGTGAAATTTTTTTCTTCCATATTTTTAAATTAATTTAAGGATATACATACGACTTAATGGTTAATTTTGAAACTGTTTTGAAGTCGTTTAATAACAATAGATATATGTAATCCGATTATTTTAGAGTTTGAAATAACAAAAATATAGAAAAAACTAAGAAGGGGTTATTAAGCCACGTGATAAATATTCAGGGCCGGTCTACAGAATTGGGTTGACCTATCCAGAGCTAGTTTTGATTGTCTCTTTAGTCTTATTGTGGGTCGATTCTGGAGGGCCACCGACGATCCCGACCTCTTGTAGGGTAATGTTGAGACTGGGGTTGCTCCAAGCAAATATGAGTTGTCCAAATCCAAAGTCTTGTCTACTTTATGTTGGCCCAATGATTGTATCATATTTTAGAATATGGTTAATCAATTAAGTTTAGCATTTTATTGTCACTAATGCTCATGCTATCACTATAGTATTATATTTAAACTTAGCATAATCCTAATGTACATTAACTTGATCATACTTGCTACAATGTATATTGATTTGTTCCTCTAACATATATTTGCAGAAAAGCAATAAGTAAGATTGTCACGACCCGCACCCGCTATAAGGGCACGTGTACGTGACAACGCCCAGCCCTCACCGAAAAATCGGCGTAGAACGCTGTAGATTTTCTAGTCTGACAACAGTTATATATATAACAAAACCTGTCGAGAATATGGTCAACTCCGAACGGAGGACAAGCAGTGAATATATATAAGTGCTCAATCACAACTCTAAGATGATAAGTAAAGACTGAAAGATAAAGACAACACGACGATAAAATATAACCTGTCAAGTCCATCACAAATAATATACAAGTCTAAGTCCCAGTCTCTAATACAATCCCAGAATATAATAAAATAACAAGTAGCAAGCTGGAGACAAGGTCCAGTCCAAAATGTCTAACCTAACTAAACTAAGATAAAGGCTCGTCGGGCGGAGCTAAGCCCTGCTGAACCAAGGTCTCCAAGTCTACGCCCACTACGTCAACCGGACCGTAGTAGGTAGGACAATCCTCCTCGCCACTATCTGTAAAATTTTGTCAACATATCCAGTCAGGATGGAACGAGCACAAATCTCCATAACAGTTCTAGTTAGACGATATTGAAAATGTAGCAGTAAATAGAGAGAATCTACGAGATAAATAATGTGTACATGAATCATGGTAAGGCATATCAAGACTGTAATCTGAATGTAAGAACAGGAAAAAACAGTATAAATCATGTACAAGAATCTGGAACTATATCTATGTGAGTTTAGTATTAGTTTCAACATGTGATCGGCTTAGAACTTGATACAATGTTTGGCCTGGCTAATCATACGTGAGTGTATGATTAACACTATACAATGATGATACAATAATATCTGTGGGGTATTGATCACATCTCTACGCTAACACCCCCATCCCTGACTAATATAGTGGATCCAGTCATGACACGTCATGATACATATTCTCTGAGAGGGTAGCTAGCCTTCGCAGGAATCGTATCTATACAATGAACAATAAACAATGTAGACTTGCCCAGTGTATACCATATATAGGAGGAATAACATCTTATGACGGGATCCAGACAAATATCAATCCGTGTGAACAATGTGTCAAGAGAACAAGGATAATCTGCACTAAATACTAGAAACAAAGACGATATCATAAAACAGAAATATTATCAGAGAATGTACTCGCCTGTAAGATGATAAAATACGTCGACTGGATCAACTGCAGTGTCTCGAGGACCTATAGAGAACAAGACGTATCAATACTAAGTTTAGGAAGTAAAGTTAAATCAAATTAAATTCTATTTAGTCATTCTAAGTCAAGACATGTCCAGTCGGGTCAATCTTGGTCATGGGAGAACATTAGAAGTCAATCCGGATCAATCTAGGTCAAAAACTGGCTTACCGTTGACTTTTGGTCAACGGGTCAACTCTGGTCAACTCTAGGTCAACCCTAGGTCACTGGTGACTAATAGTTGACTTTTACTCAACTGTCCAAGTTGAATGGAATTTGGAACCAAATTGGGTAAAGTGTTGACCCATAGTTGACTTTTAGTCCAAAAAGTCAACCGTGGTCAACCAGGTCCAAGACTAGGTTTAGACAGCTAATCCTACTCATTACCAACCTATATAACCCATATCCAAGTCCATCTTGGACTTGGAAACTCAAATCTTGGCCGTGGGCCAAATCCCTATTTTACCCTTTTTAAGGGTAAAATTCTACCCTCGGCGATAATCCCATTAGCCTACCTACGCTAGTTATTATGACCCGATCTCCCTAGGGTAGTAGGGTACTATCCTATAGGTTCGTTATCTACCATAATACCTAAGTAAAGTAGACGTCTAGTCCACCTTACGGCCCGTTGCAGATATCTCGAAAATTTTGAGATACGCACTGACACGGCGCGATACCGGCGCCCTATAACCCCGATTTCCACCCGGGAGCTTACCCGCAAAATCTAAATCACGTAACCTAGGCCTATGTCAAGTTTCATCGCGATCCGATGCTCCGGGCTCAATTTCGCCCTCTAACTCGATTTCTATCAAAAACCCCTCTTTTAGTCTCATTCTCAATCTCTTCTTCGATTCTCGATTTTTGTTCTTCTTCTTCTCAACTTCTCTAATCTTCTTCTTCTAATCTTGTTCTCCTCATTTCCTTCTCCACTTCCTATTCTAACTTTATTTCCTAACTTCCATATCTTTCCTTTTTCAAATTCCTAAACTCTAATTCTTTCCTCTTTCCTTCTAATTTCCTAAACTCTAATTCCTTTCTCTTCTAACTCTAATTCTCTATATATATAAACATATATATATCTATATGTATATACCTACATATACACCTATACTTAGGGTACTAGGGGGGTTTTATAGGGTGTACAGGGGGTCACACAGGGGGGGGGAGGAGCTGCCTGGGGCAGCTCCTGCTGCTGCTGCTGCTGCACTAAGCTGCTGCTGCCCTCTTCCCTCTTCTCCTACTACTCCTCCTACTTCACTCCCTCCTCTCCTCTCTTCTATATATATATATATATATACCTATATATATACCTATCTATCTATATATCTATCTATCTATTTATTTCTATATATATATATATCCATATATCTCTACACCTATACACACACACATATATACATATATACACACACACATATACATATATACACACACACATATACATATTATATATACATACATATACATATATATATATATACAAATACACATATACCTATATAATTTCACACACACACTCTCACACACACAACCACACCACCATTCTCATTCCCTCTCCCACCACTCTCTACAAAGATCAACATTGACATATGCAATAAAAAAAATATGGTGGGCCAAAGACGACGGTA
Source organism: Iris pallida (assembly GCA_029216955.1). Lineage (NCBI taxonomy): Eukaryota > Viridiplantae > Streptophyta > Magnoliopsida > Asparagales > Iridaceae > Iris > Iris pallida. Next base: position 3,555,325 of record JANAVB010008799.1, read on the forward strand.
TACCATAAGATTTCTTTGAACTACCCGACGCCATCAAGGAAAAAATGCACTCAGGGGTTCCGTTGCCGTCAAGGATAAACGACATCATCTATCAAGAAAATAAGCCAAGCTATGACATCATCATTTAAATACTATGAAAAAGTCTGCACCTGCTAAAGTATATATAGAGTCTATAAATGGATCTTAAGAATAATTGTAAACACAATAAAATGGATGGCAAATCGAAAGCTAGGGTAGATATTAACCTAGGGACATTTTTGGACAGACAGTCGGATGATCTGACGGATCTATGCGGATCACCGGCGGATGATCCGAATGGACCCACAGAAAAGTTTCAGTGAACTTTCGGATCATCCGACGGACATCCGCAAAAATTCGACGAATAATCTGAAATATTACCGTTTGCATCCCAACGGTCGAATTCTGCCCAAAAGCATCATTAACGGCTATAATTATAGCTGTTGCTCTGTGTAGGCGGATGATCCGACGGTAATTCGCAAAAATTCGACTGATCTTCCGCCCGTCTGTTGAAAGTTGCATAGTTGCACTTTCCTTTGCTTTGTTTATAAATAGTCTTGAACCCTTCATCAAAGGTTGATGCTTTGAGCCTAAAAATTTCTAAACCACCAAAGTCTATCCACAATGATTACTCTATAAGCTTTAATTTGTCATCCAATCAAAAGTGCTAGAGTATTCAAGAGTTGTAATTTTAGATCTTCAAAGTATTCAAGAAGATCGAAACTTTTCTCTCTCTCAAGTTGAAGTTGACGAGCCTTCGGAGGAAAACTCGTGTGTAAGAAGTTGATGATCTCTTCGAATCCAAACTTGTGTTAGAAACGAGTTCTTCGAATCAAAACTCGTATTGTAACTATTTACTCAAATAGTGGATTAAAGCTGAAAAAAGTTTCGGAAATTGAGTGCCTCTTGGAAGGATACCAGGATATATCGGATGTCGGTATTGTTGTTGCTTCTTCTCTTGCACTCTTAATCTTTAAATTGTCTATTAACAATCGTTTAGTACTTGATTAGTTAGCTTCACCATATTCACCCTCCCTTTAGGGTGCTTACACTTTACTCCTAGGTTGACCCAGCAAGTATTCGAGCCCGTAGTGAATTTTTATTAACCTATTTATAAAATATAAATATTAATATTCATTTTAATGAACATTTCGAATGCTCTGTCTAATTATAAATAAACATTAGCACTCAACAACATTTTATAAGTATATCACATATGAAAAACAATTTAAATGGTTGTATAAGAAGAAAATTCCCCAAATAAATTGTCACTTAAACGTTTTACATGAAATATAATACCCAATCTAAATATGATAAGAACGAAATATTATATATATATATATATATATATATATATATATATATATATATATATATTATAAACAAAAAGTATGTGGTGTAGTGGTTATATTGCTTGACTTATATTTATGAGGTCTTGAGTTCAAATTTTGACTACAACAAAATTTTGCAAATGATCTCTAGCCTAGTGGTTAAGGGAGATGCATGCGGTCCGAGTGGTCAGGAGTTCGAATTCCAGTTTGTGCGATTCCAGAAATAATTTACCTGGTATTATCCCTTCAGACAAATGTTGTAGAAAATTAGACTTGTCGATAGAAAACAAAACTTGTACAATTGGACATGATCAAGTGAGACGAGACTTTTAGTTGGAAAGATGGAGAGAAATCATAGAGTTGGGACATGTAAGCGAACAGCTTGTGTCAATAATGGCCCACGTGATCTACACGTTGGCCCATTCAAGGTCCGACCGGGAAAAAATTATAATGGCGCATTGATTGCGAGGTGGAAAAGATACAAAAAAAAAAAAAAAAATTTAGAAAAAAGATTCCATACAATTTTTTAAAAAATTATAAAAAACTTAATTTAGGTGTTTGATTGTCATTATTTTTTAAAGAAATAGTTATTTTCCATAAGAAATTTATTTTCCTATGGGTTGGACAAATTTTATTTTCCACCATTTTAGAAAAAAAAAATAGAAAATGATAGTTTTTTGAAAAATAATTTCATGAAAAATATAAGCTATCAAACACTACAATTGGTGGAAAATTTGTGATGATAATATTTTTCATGAAAAAAAAACCCAATCAAACACAACCTAAATGAAAAATAAAATAAATATGAGTTGGACTAGTTTCATTTGTCACCATTTTAGAAGAAAATATAAAAAACAACAGCTTTTTGAAAATAATTTTATGAATAATATAAGCTATCACTTGGTGGATTTTTGTGATTGCAATTAAGCACAGCTGGTAAATGGATAGGGATTTATGAGCCACGGTCCGGGTTTCTAAGGCTTATATTGGGCCTACCTAGAGTAACATTAGGAAAAGAAATGCTAGAGTAACATAAAAAAGAAACGTCATTAACTATGAATAAAAAAATATTTTTTAAAAACCGAAGAAGAGAATAAATTGTCTTGAAAATTAGAAAAAGTATAATTTTTTTGACTTTCTTCCCACTTATTAATAAGAATTTGTACTTACATCACATATTTTTGTTTATTAGACCTACATTTCATTTTTTGTCAAAAAAATATATTTGTTCTGTCACGAAAAACAGTCGTCAAATATTTTCAGTGACAAAATTGAAATATAAATCTAATAAACACAAATATAAATACAATTTACTATTAGTAAGTGGGACGAAAGTAAAAAAAAATTTAAAAAAGAAAGAAAGAAAGTATCTTAATACTTTGTCGTGGAAGTTAAAAGAAAAGTAAACATATCATTAATTTTCCATTGGAGGAAATTTTCTATTTCATTAATTTTTGTAAATATAATATTATCATTGTCTTGTGTATAATGCTACATAGGAATCTGTTACAAGACAATAGGGTTGAAGATGGTTTTAGACCTAAACCCCAATTAAAACTCAGAAACTTATGAAAAAAACAACATCTCGTATTGGCATTGTCCCCTGTTGGCGAACCGCCTCCTGCCTTATAAAGCTGCCGGTCAAATTTATCGGATGGTTCATCCATCAGATCCCTTGCTGATACTGCTCGGGTTGGTTCGTTTCTTAGGGTATGCTTAAACTGAGGGGGGAGGGCGTTGATGAGCAAGGCCTGTGCGATGTGGAACATCCACAGCATCGTAGGACTGACGAAAAATGGCCATGATCTGAGCTGGTGTGGAACAGAATGGGACGTCCGTGCATGAAAACTCAACGGCTAGGGCGCCATGCGGACGGTCGAGAACCGACACCATTCTACCACGGGTATAAACTACGGCCGACCACGCGGCCCGTCGTCCGGCGCCGTATGGACGTCGAGAAGACGTCGTAAGGACGTCGTGCGCATAGAACGGGTGGCTGGACGGTATCGGTTGTCGTAGGCGTCATGAAGACGTCGGGGGCATCTTCAGCGTCGTGGGCGAAGCGAGACGTTGAGTTGCCGGCGTCGAAAGACGTCGACCGTCCCGTGAGGCTTTGGAGCGCGCTGCGTGCGTGTGGGACGATGATGAAAAAGCCAGTGCGGACAAGATCCGCGAAGAGTCCAAAACGACATGACGATCGGCTAAAAATCGTGTGCGGGGAGACACGATTTAACTGAGTCCGCACGTGCTTGAAATTAAAAAAAAAAATGAGGGAAGAAACAAAATACGGAGAGTTAAGTGGGGTTAAGTAAAGAGAAGTTAAGTAACCGAGAGTAGAGTCAATACATATAATCTTGCTGGAATATGTTTAATAACTCTTGTTTGGAGTGAAAGTTTTGAGTGAGAGGAGAATTAATAAAAATATAATAGTTAAAAAATATTTTTATTACATATGTCATAAAATTAAATTTGAATGTAATTTAAATTAAAACTTGTCGAAATATCTTCATAAATGATGAATTTACGGGACAACATCTTGAAACCATGAACAAATGCAAAAAAAAAGTCATTATATTTTATATGACAAATAGGGGATATTTATGACTTTTTAAACAAAAGCACTCAATCCTCCTCGTTAACCCTCCAAGTTGCGGGAGTTAAAAAAATAGACAAATGAGGGTTAAACAAACCCCCACTTAACCCTTTGTAACGTCTCTCCTAAACCTCCACCCTTAAACCAAGCATAGTTTTTAATTTTCTCTCAATTGACTTTCCCTCACTTAACTCATTTTGTAGGATTGCAAATCGACTCGTAGCCACCATCCTCCCTAGAACAGGGAAGAGAGGACGAGGGACCATGTCGGGTAACAGGAGTGGAACCACCCTCAATCCAAGCAGACCCTTAATGCTACTAGTTGTGTCCCCTATGCTACTAGTAGTGACACTGGGAGATGATCATTACTTATTTGGGAATTTTTGACCATCCCACTTATTAATATGAATTTGTACTTACATTCCACTTTTTAATTTTATTAGACTTGCATCTCATTTTTTGTCACGGAAACACGAAAAATATTTTTTGCGACAAAAAGTGAAATATAAGTCTAACAAAATTTAAAAGTGAAATGTAAGTAGTAAGTACAAATTCATATTAATAAGTGGAATGAAAGTTAAAAAAATACCCACTACGTTTTCTGGCTGCTGTATTGACTTTCATATTCATACTGCAGTTTAATTCAGATACATATACACTACTTTTTAACCATTCATGATCCTTGATTTGCAACTTACATATTTCTTGTATCTGGCTTCTTTTTGTTATGCAAATAGTAACTATCAACCCCAAAAAAAGAACAAAAAAGAAAAGGAGTAGAAATTATTACAACTTTAATACTTCAGGCCCATACTCCAGAACTGAATACAATTCCAAAGGTATACCTCTTTTTTTTTGGCAAATAATTAGTTCAAGCAACCTTCTGGCCTTCTGGGTCTAATTGACTTTTAAAGCAAATAATCAAGGATACAACAATCCACTTATGTCAATATACAAAAGAGTTGCACACATTGATAGAAAGCATAAGAAAGCAAGTTAGATATTGTTATTGTAAAACAACAATCAACTAAAATACTTTCTCCCATTCGAATATGATCTGATTTCTTCGACAAAGTGGCTTTGAGCATGAAAAGGATGTCATAAAATTCATTCGAGGTAGACCTATCTTTTGAAACAATATTTTAAGCTCGAGTAACCAAGGAGCACCTCCAAGTTCCCTTGACTATAAATAGTATAGACAAAGAGGCGGTAAGATGATAAAATTCAGCCAAAGAGATTGCAACTTATCTAAAGAGAAAAAGGAAAACCCACACAACTTACAAGCAAGTAGTCTTATAATAATCTACATCTGTAAAGACAAACAAAGAGGGGTGCATATGCATACAAAAGCATGAGAGAGTAGCTTAGATATGGTTATTGGTGAACAATATACAATCAAAACATAAGAGGTTCTCACATTCAAATAAACTTGAGCTTACAACTTATCTCAAGAAGAGAAACAAAACCCACACAACTTACAAGCTAATCTGATTATTACAGATCAGTCTTTCCTCATACAGAATAAGAATACAAAAATGAAAAAGAAGCTCACTCTACAAAACATATAAACACCCATAATAGTAACACTAGTAAATTAGATGCAGGCCACAGAAGTCAGTTTACTAAAGCTAACTCACCAAAGAGACATTTATATACCTCAATATTTCACATAGAGATCACGTTATTCCGTAGCCCAATCTTCAGATTTTGAGGTCCCGTGTATTGACATGATCCAATCAACAAATAGTTGGTTTTAATCTACGTTCGTGTTATCTACAGATGAGAAAACCCTCAGAATCCGATTCATCTGCTGTGGACTGACCCCCCAATATCTTCTGGCAAGCAAAAATGGGTAGCCACTCCAAGGCTCTCAGCCAACCGGAGAATATAGGACTGTGTTGAAGCAGAGTTTGGAGAGACAGCCTCTGGTAGGCTAGGCAGGCAATCTGGTAGCGATTGATTGCCCTTCCCTGGAGGTCTGAAGAGAGAAAGCACTGCTCGACAGAATATAAACCTGGTGACATGATTCAATAGAGAATATGATGGAAAATCCTTTCCGGATATCTAAAAGACAAAACTAGCAGACAGGACAGAAATATTAATGACACATGTGAAATTAGTTAATGAGAGTTGTCATTGGACTGGAAGCATTTCAGTTTGGAGTCCTAAAGAGACGAACCAAACTAGAATATTTATGGGAATTAATAAAATATGATCAAAGTAAACTATAATCCAATTAAGGATTTCCTAAGTTTTTTCTTCTAGCTTCTCTGCAATTTTGTCGTTCTTCCTGATCTATTTTGCACGGCCACATAAACAATACGACACGGTCAGGACACAACACCTAGTTTGGTGTGTACTACTGTATTTTAGAGTGTCCGATACAACCCAGATTTTTGAAGTTTCCGTGATTCCTAGTTCCCGACTGAGGAAGAAAGCATTTTGGGCCAGCTTAATCTATTTGGTTCGGAAGTCCGCAAATAATTATTCTTTTATTACTGTGATGCATTGCAGATATTACCATGTGTTTTTATCTATCATGTTCTCTCACTATTTGCAAATAATTATTCTTTTATTATGGTGATACATTGCAGATATTACCATGTGCTTTTATCTATAATGTTCTCTCACTCTCAAGCATATGGTCTAGACTTTATGGGCCAGTTTTAGATATGCCCCCCACCAACTATGCAATGGTTCGAAAAAACCCATGGAACTCTCTTTTAAGCATTCAACCCCCACACCAATGTCAAGGATGTTAGTTGGTTTCTACTTTTAGTATGGTAACCACCCTACCACCTTTCTCATAATAGTTGCAGCCAGTCATGCCCATTATGTGAATGATCTGCCATGGCCACCCTAGTAAATGTACCACATGGTGAATATGATATGGTATATAATAACATAACATAGGCCATGCAAATAACAGTTAAATGGAAGAAAAGGATTTAACTAGCTCATACTTCATACCATAAATTTTGGATAAGGCTTTGGTGGTGTTGTTGTTTCAGTACTTAGTTGGTTACCATGCTAATGATTGTTCTTCTGCTCTCTTTACTTTCGAAATGCATGGGGGAAGAGGAAAAATGAGAACCTTTCAACTTTTCTACTTAACTTTCAAAAGCAGAATCAAATTTCTTGTAGGACATTGCAGACACAGGTTAAAGAAAAATATTAACTTAAAGTCATGGATTCCTTTTCATATTCATATTTCTTTCCTATTTATCAGATTAGTATTCACATTGCTTTCCTCTTAGGCCTCGTTTGGTTCGCGGAATGGAAGGGAAAGGAAATCAATTCCTTTCCTTTGGGAAATTTTATTTCCCATTGATTTTCCTTTCCGATGTTTGGAAATGCCAAGGAATTTGGAAAGGAAAGTGATTACTTCAGTGTGGGAAAGTGATTCCTTGTTTGGATGGATGGAATCACTTTTCCCCCTAATTTTCCTTCAATTGGGAATCACTTTCCTTTCCTGCTCAATTCCTTTGCCACCCAAACATAGGAAAGTAATTACTTTCCTTTCCCAACCCGAAGATTCCGCGAACCAAACGAGGGGGCTCGTTTAGTCGCTTGAAAGTGACCATTCATAAAGAGGCTTTGGAAGTTTACTTCCAATATTTGGTAAACATGAAAATAATTGAAAGTGGGTTTTCAATTTCATAAAGCTTTTTCCCTTCTCTCCATCGAAATTTCTATAGAGGATGCGGACTTTCAATATTTTTGAATTTTAAATCAGCACATCCATGGACCACTTTCAATGTTTACCAAATGGTTTCTTAAATTTGCACTTTCCAGAAGGTGCTGGATTTGCACTTTTCACTTTCATCATCCACTTTCAAGAAACCAAACAATCCGTTGTAGCAATTCCTTATTCGTGTCCAAATTCGTTGGACACAAATTTGGACACGGTATCCACAATATTCGAACAATATCCCAGATATGGTTAATATCAATATCCTATCCGTATCAGCTCTGATTGCATCCCTAATTCATATCAATAGTGAAAGCAATGTTTTGCAGCCTATTTGGGCACAATATTCACATGGTGAACCTTTTTTATGATCATTTTTTGTGTGGGAGCTTATAACTTACCGACGAAATATATCCACAGGTTCCTAAACTGTAAGTCTACAATATCATGGAATTGTGGCAATGCAAAATAATATCATGAAGAACTCTAAATTTTTTGGACTCATCTTTCCTGCTATGATGAAGGAATAACTTTAGTTAACTATAGGTTTTTGATTTGAGATAATCTGGATATAGGTTTTTTTTCTTGCACTAAGAGAATAAAGTTTTCGCATTCACACAAACAGGGATAAGTAACGAAAGGGACAATGTTATGCATGAAAGTCAAAAGCTCAAAGCAGGTAGATGTGATCATCCTTTGCAAGGAAACCAAAAAAAGGAACAGGGATAAGTAATAGAAGGGAAAATGTTGTGCAAGAAGTTGGAATTGCAAAGCAAGTACCTTAGGATTATCCGTCGTAGAAATGGATCAGGTAGAACTTGAGCCCATACAAGATCTAGACTATTAGATGTGCACAATATGACCTCCCACTCAGATAAGGCAGAGGAGACAATGGTCTCAGCACTACTGTATACTTCCTGAAAGTGTCCATGCAAATATTAGAATGCAAGACCCGCACCAAATAATAGTAACTTGAAACTTCAAGTCAACTTACACCATCCATATCAGAGGAGAGACCGACAAGTTTGCAAAAGGCTAACAATGGAGCAGTTAGAAAAAATGTAAACTGGCTTCCATTTAGTGTTAGATCAGAAGCAGATATTGATGACACTCTCCTGGGTGAAAGAAGCAAAGCAGCTGCTTCACCTCTTTCTGCACCATGTAAGACCTGGCAATTTTACAAACGAACATAAGAGAAACTAATATGATTCATGGAAAACATGAAAATATCACAAGCAATTTGACAGGTGCTATATAAAATCGTGGATCCACTATAAACAATTTAAAATTTTAAATATACCAAAAGCAAAAGAATACACTACAGAAAGAGTCCAGCAAAAGTTGGAGAGGTTACTTTTTACATCTACAGTAGCATAGTAAGTAAATATCTCAATTGAAGAACCAAGTGGCATACTAGAAAAACAGAAGGTAAATAAAGTTCTAGAGAATTGAAATAGCAAGCCAACTTAAGGCGTAATTATCATCTGGTTCAAAAGCATTTTCTTATGAGGTCTTTCAGATTTCAATGCCGCCCTTTCCATTTCCACTCAAGAACTGGGATACTTTACCGGTAATTTGCCACCATAACTTGATATTTCCCATTTTATGCAATTTCCACAGAAAATGTTCATATATCTAGTTGCATCTTCCTTCAAGAGTAATGGATCTTTTCAGTTCTTGCAAACAAGCGCACAGATAAGTAAACTAGTTCTTCCGCAACTTTTACAGTTGAAAGCCTGAACCTTGTGAGGATCACTATATCCATGACCAATGTTCAAGATTGTCATTCTAAAGTAAGTGGACTATCAGTTCAGCAGACTGCTCTTCCACTAGACACTAGAATCTATTATACAGTGCCCTTTGTCAACAATTAGCATGTTATATACTTTTATACTGCGTGATACCGACTTTTTAGTTATATACATATGGAATTAGTTCAGCACCAAGCTCAATTTGGTTTTCTATATGGCAATCATCATTTTTTTTTATGCATCTTTGTTTGATTCACCACTCAGGCCGATCTCCATTGCACGCAAATATCCAAAGAAGGCTGTAGGAAGTACTGTACCAAAAATTAATTCTCATCGAATATGGTCAGTCTGCTAGAGCAGTTTAATTAATACGGTCAGTCATTAAAATTTCTTCGCACCTAAGAGGCAAGGTCATTAAAGTAGAGAATTATTGTACCCAAGTATGTTTTCCACATACACTCACTAAGTTTTGAAGACAAGTGTACATTGTAATTATGTTCTTTAAGCTATTGAAAAGCAAGACATAAAAACAAATTCAACTCATTAACCAAAATAAATTGTCTATCAAGTCATAGTAAGTTTTGACGAACCTGCCTTGAATGCATAGCTGTTGTCGCTATCAATAACAAGGAAAAGTGGCCTTCGGGTGAAAGGTATTAAATCTTCAGGATAAAGGTTGTTTAAACCTGAAAGCATGAATGGGCTTTAAGTTATCTATCTGATCTGAGTGATCAGAGAAAGCATATTTACTACCTGACCAAATTATGACTAAGAAGAGAAAATATCCAATAAATATCCAGCCATCATATAAGAGTTGTAAGGAAAATACCACCACTTCCTCGAGAACCCAAAATTAGATAGCTTCCAGAACTATCACTTGAATCAGACTGATCACTAGCAGGATCTTGATGCAGTGAGCTATCCCATTTATAACGGTTCCGTGAAGCATAATTTGATTTTGAAGAATTAAATGAAGCTTCAGAAATGTCCTTTTGAAAAGCAGCACTATGATCAGACTTTCCTGCAACAGAATCATTAATCAAGGCTACTAAACTAAAACAACAGAAAAAATTATGGCAGTAAATAGAGAGAAAAAAGAAACCTGAAGCAGAAATATAAATTAGTAAAACACTATCTGGAGAGAGCTCTTCAGTAATTGTTCCAAGTACCTGCAAAACAACATTTAATCTCAGTGAAGTCCCTACAGTCCAGATATGTAAACGAATCCCTGTGAGAATGCTTACACCCTCCCCCCCCCCCCCCCCACCCCAACCCCCTTCTTTCAACCACCACCACACAAATCCACCCACCCACCACCACCACAGTGATCATTTACATGATATTCCTGTTAAGTTAAATCACCTGACAGTAACAGGATGGAAGTTGGAACCTTATTTTCTCATGGTTATTAGAGGGAAACTTCTTCATGGTTTCAGCTCTTAATTGGGAAAACAGTGCTATTTATTTGAAAGGTTACTGGTGTCAGTAGTCTTCTAAAATATAAGAACTAAATGTAAAAAGCTTTTATTAAATTTCTTATATTCACTAAATCAAGTAGTCTGTACTTTGGATGTTCGGTAGTCACATGAACGCCACATAAGGTCTTCTTTTAATGGTTTCAAGGGAGGAGTAACTGACAGCACCTAAGTGCCAAACAACTAATAGATAGAGGGTTTCCATTAAAAGGTGATACCATAGGAGGATTGCCCGCTAGCTACCTTTTTTTTCAAATTGACTTACCAGTTTTGAGGCCTATGGATGTCTTGAACCACAAGCAAATGTGTTTCTGCATATAAGCATAATATATATAAGCCTGTACCCTTAAAAGGACTAGAAAATCCTCATTCGTTTTTTTGGTATGATACCTATACACGAGTCCTTTTTCCGAGAACGATCCCAGTTTAAATCACATTGTAGAGGTGAAATCCTATTAACTTAAAAAACTTTCAGAATTGGTTCTAATAATCGATGCGATAGATGACTTAAATGTGACACACATTAACGATTTTCGGAGGTGGCTTGTAGAGGTACAATATGAGTAAATATTTCCTTCCCAAGTGCAAAAGAAACTAGTTCAAAAGTTGCGACCAACTCCTAAATCAGGACCAAATTAGACCCAGACATAATGGGTTGATCACATAGGAACCACATCCTAAATGTTATGCAGGTGTCTAGTTTGGCCTTTCCTGCACGTAAAACCAATAATCCATTTGTACCAAACAAAAGAGGGTAATATATGCATAGAATAGTGATTTATTAAGGGAGCATGCTGAGGTGTACAGGTAGGATACACTTGCCCGATAAGGGATTCAATCAGGGTGTATATCCAGATGAATATAATAATGTAGAATAACTTTCACACCATGACATCCTACTTTGTTGTCTGATAAATTACTTCACTATCCTGATTATGTTCATCACCATCCTAAACTTTGTCATAAAGAAATATTCGCATTGTTCACAATACTCATTTTTCTGCTATATTTTCTGTTATGAATATAAATTAAAAAGAACTAACCTTATCAGCATGATCCCCTTGGACAATTTCAAAACTGGCATGCAACCCCACCCTAAATTACAATTTAGACTTGTTGTGACAAAGAAATATCATCCAGGACATTGGCAGGATTCCACTGAATTATACACATGACGATATGAGGTGACTACTTTTTTACCTCATTACCTATTAAAGTATTAATGTTGCCCTGGCAGAAGCCATCCACACCTATCCCTCTCTTTAAAAATTAAAGCACAATGCCACACACAGTAACCGAATGACTATTAATCCTATATAGCATAACAGGAAAAATGTCATCATCCAATCCTTATCCCATGTAAATAGGCTCAGATATGGAGAAAAAAAAGCTCCACAAAAGAATTGACAGTTTATAACCGGCCACAACCTATGTCAACCATCTGAGGCAATGCAAATTCCTAGGCATGCTCTCTACGAGCAAGAGAAAAGCTTGCCATAAAACCTAGAAAATCTTGCAGTTTAAGCTCATGCAACCAAGGAGCAGCCTACAACTACAATTTCCCTAGAATCAAAAAGAGTTCGCATTTGTAGAAATTGACTTTAAATTCCCTCAGAAGGGCCCAAGTTTAGTCTATTCTTCCCTCTATAGTTGAGAGCTGGAAATAAATGACTTACACCGCAACTTTGGTACTCACCGAAATCAAGTGCAGGGCAGATGGATGATAGAGAATAGCCTTGCGAGGATTAGGAGGAAGAGATGAATCAATCATGTCTGCCGCAAGGTTTATATCAATCAATCCAGAAGTTCCACCACTATGATCACTAATAGCACCATTACCGCTTGGTTCTGTTTTCGGCATTTCATAGAAGGACCCGCTAGGTTCCCATTCCAAGCATTGGAGCATTCTGTAAGTATCCAAAGTGAGCTCTGTTAACTTCACCTGAAAGCACAGAAGTACAAAGCTCTTTAAGAAGGATGCACAAACATTACAACGATATTCATAACTTCCGAAAATTTTACACAACGATTACATGTTAATTCATAATCCCAACAAGTGTACAGCATAAGGACCACGATGACACGGCGTTTATTTTGAAATAGAAAACACTTAATCTTGATTTTGAAATATGAAAGCACGTAACAGACACAAACCTCGTTACGATGATAGCTGGTTAGCAAGGCGTCGTGCAGATGCAGTTCCCTCCGTGCATGAAACCTTGTAATATACGGAAGGGATACTGGATGGGAATCAAATAAGATGTTGTATCTCAAAGGCCGGCTATTCGTAAAAGCTGTGTCAGCTTTCAGAAACCTGAGAGTTTCTTGTAGCACTAGCTTCCATTCTTTAAAATTTGTCCCCTGCAAAGCACAAAGTTCTTTTTTTCATAGGGGAAGATTGGTAATCCTAATAATAACCTGCATATAAGCATTTGCAGGATAGATCATATAGCTGATATGTGGAGTGTAGAATTTAAAGAACAGAAGAGCTGCATTACTAATATTTGAGTTATGTATTACGTAATATGCAGACCTCAATAAAAATAAAGGCTTTCTTGTTGTTGTATACTGTTTTATAAATTCTGAAAAAAAAAATTGAGTAATATCTTAGTTAATTAGTTTAGACAAAGAACTAAGAGCTTTGCTATGTCTACAACCAAATGCTTACAATCCCCTTACAACCGCCACGTGTCGGGCTTCTATTGGAGGAGGGGGAAGTGGTGGGGTCGGGTGGAGCCCATGTAGCAGGGGGTGGGAGGGGAGGTAGGACCTGGTGGGACCCATGTGTAAGGGATGGGAGCGAGAGATTGTAAGAAGTTATAAGTATTTGGTTGTAGACTTAGCATTTCCAAGAAGTAATGGGTATAGGGAATGCATATACACTGTTCAACAACCAGCTATGAAGCACCAGTATGTCGGGACATCGATTTCTAAAAATATAAACTACCCTTATGGCTGGGGTATGTTGAGTTAAAAGTTAAAATGGAATATATTTACGACGTATTCCAGGTTAATGTGTTAGAGTTGTGCCAAGCCTTGTGGACCACACTGACATTGTATTTCATGTGTTGGAGCTGTATTGCAAGTGTTAGGACGTAACTGATAGGTACATAGGTGTACTCAAGGCAGGGGCGCGTGGTAGGTACCATCAAAACGTTACTTTGCGCCCTTCGTCTGAGTCTGAGCTAGAGCTAGACCCCTTCAGGGCCTAGGCTTGAAGTGAATAAACCACTTATCACTTGTACTAACACATCATATGTGTATCATTAAGCAAACGGAAATGCTCTTTTGCCCATGGGGGGTGCCCTCACGGTGGCATATGTCACCCCCCCCCCCCCCCCCCCACCCCAACCCACCCAACCCCAACACCCCACCCGCACCACTTTGGGCCCACCACCCTCCAATGAAACTGCAGCACGTGGCCCGCGGGCCAGGACTGCGGTCCAAGCCCGCGGGCAACACAGCACTGCCGTTCAGCAAATGATGAACAAAATATTGACACACGTGGTTTGTCTAAACGGACTGACCCCAGTAAGCACAATCAACCAATTCCAAAGTCAAAAGAAAATCCTAATTTCACCGAGGAAACTCACCGGAAAAGTGACCTTGCAGTCCTCCAGTAGCCTCCTGAACCTCTCCTCCAAATTCCTCACCACCTCCTTCCGGTTGAGCAGCATCGCGACGACGAGGAACCTCGCGTGGAACCTCAGCTCCTTGCACCTCAGCCCCAGGTCCGCCGGCGGCCCCTCCCCCTCGGCCTCGAAGTAGCCCCTGCTGAGGATCGCCTCGTAGAAGACGTAGGACTCGACGAGGAACCTCGCCTCGCTGGTGCGCACGTACTGGGAGTAGTAGAGCTGGCCGATCCTCGACGCGACCTCGCCGATCTCGCGGCGGCGGAGTCCGGCGGCGAGGAGGGAGCGACGGCGGTCGAGCTGGAAGCGCCAGAGCCTGGTGTAGGCCCCGAAGGCCTTCCGGTAGAGGAGGCTCTGGTGGGGCCCGCGGGAGTGCGGGGGGAGGGACTGGACTTTGCAGAATTTGCGGTCGGCGGAGTCGACTAGCGACCGGAAGGTCCGGTACTCGTCGTCCGCCATGGCGCGAGAGAGCGAGAGAAAGAGAGAGAGTGGTTTTTTTTCTTTTTTTTTAGGTGGTTGGGGTTAGGGTGGTGGTTTGGTTTGGTCGAGGAAGGGGGACAGGGATGTTTTGTAGTTAGGTCCTTTGGGTTTCATTTTTTTCAGCTTAATACCTTTAAATAGTATCTTTGAAACTCAAAACACTTTGTGAATTCACTAAAAACAAAACAAACAAAACAAACAGTACATGTATATGGATTTGAGAGATTAATTTATATTTCATACATCCAAAAAAACACACATACATGTAACTTCAAATAAATGATACTTATCAAAATTATCACGCGGACATAATACTAAGTTGTGTAATTGTAACATCCATCTAAAATATGAACTAATATTAGAATGTTATTATAAAATTCTAAAGCTTTGTATTTAGATATTATTTCTTTGCCACCTAAAGGGTTTTATTTATGTTTTACTTTTTTAAATATTATTTTTAAGGATATACAACTAACTGTACAACTGAGTAATGAAAAAAGATCACATGGGATCTTTAATTTCGTCAGTTTTTTTTTTTTTTTACTTTTGTTGTTTTGCATTCCTTTGTTTGTAAATTTTTATAAACATTTCGGTTTCCTGTGAACTAGAAATAAGTACTAAGTAAACTATTGGTGACAATTAATGAAAGAATATCATACTACTGTAACTTGATAATAATTAGATACTTTATGTAGATGCACAAGCATCAATTCCAGTAGATAGAACTGTATTTAACTTTATGCTATACAAAAATGTAAGTATTATGTATAATTTATCAATTTATTACATTTGATGTCATATTAATCTATACTAGTATATAATATAAAAAAAATTGAGGCTTCGACGTCTTTTTTTTCTTTACAAAAATATCATTATCTATGTTTACTAATTAGGATTGTTCATTTAATTTAACATAATTAGTTACGTAATTATGCTAGAAACAAAATTTAGAGGGTTTTTTTTCCCAAGTACAGTAGCAAAAAATTCAGTTGGACTACATAAACTCAAATAAGAACTCAAAATAATAACTTGCAATATAGATGTGGCACGTGAATTTCACTAATATTAAAAGTTTACATATCTTACTCTTTAGTTTATAGGGAAAAAAAATCAAGCGACCAGGTACATGTAATCCAACGATTATTAATAATTAAAATTTAAAAATTAAGAACTCATGAGTTTCTTTAGGATTGTTTAAAAAAATAAGTAGTTTTGTTCTTTTCAAAGTAGTAAAAAAAAAAAAAAACTATTGTTTGCTCTTCTTAGTAGTATAAAATTTGTAGAATACACGTGTATATATACTAGTTGATGATTAATGTCGGGTTAAGATTTTTTTTTTATTAATATCATAGTTGACAAATCTTCTAATCATATCTTATTTTTTATTTTAACAATATTTTTCTTCTTGGTGATAATATTTTTATTTCCCTAATTTTTTTTTAAAGTTCCAAAGTTGACAAGACACATAATTTTGAATAATGTTGACCGACAGCGACACTACTTCTCACGTCTGCAAAATATTTTTAATTTTGCAATTCCTTTATAGCGCTTTAATTCCTTGTCGCTTTTGTCCCTCCGCTATCTTTAGCGCTTTAATGAACATCAAAACTTTAAGCCACTCATTATTAGTAGGTGATTAATTAATTAATTAATTAATTAAGGAGGAGGCCTTTCCAAAAGACTCCTTTTATTAATAAAAATTGTGATTCCCAGTCCCAACTGGATGAAAGCTTTTTTCTGTGACTATTATATGGCTCCCGTCACCAGAATTTTGCTAATCGTATCATATCACGACACGTGTACAAGTGATGGTAACTCCGCGTCAGTTTGCGTGATTGAGGAATTTCTTGGAAATTGTAACAGCTTCTTTAATTGGTCTGTTGTTTTTTTCAGTTTTACTTTTACTGGAATAAGATCTATTGCCACTCCCATAAATCTAGAATCCACTCCCGATGGGACCAGTGCTAACGCATATCAGTACGGGTGGATTATCAAATTAAGGTGTGGCTATATCGAAATGTTGCCATGTTTTCTGTTGAGCTTCATAAAGAAAATTTGTCTTGAACTTGTTATAGGCGTTCACACTTGTACAAATGTAATTAATGTGATGGAAGAGAGAACCCAACTTTTGGGACCAAATTAACATACATGGGACCATCTTGTATTAATGCTTAATATATTGCAATTATTTCCGTTAAGACGATCTGCGTCAAATTCATGTGTTTGTCATATGCTTCGATGGACTTGGCAACTGCTACAAAATTAGAAAACTCCACGTATTGAATAATTCTCTAATTTTCTACTATAGCTAGCTATAATAACATGTGTGCAACAAACTTTGGTAATAATCAACTAATTCAAGGAGGGTTCTGATAGCTCATGGAGAATTGAGACACTCTTCAAATAGATCCCTATGCATAATATATAAAAAAAAATTAAATAACAAAAAAAAATATTACAAAAATTATTGTTATCAAAATTTAGACTAATAACCTCAATATGTTAAGCTAACATAATAATCACTACACGACGGCTCTTTTGAGCTAAGAGAGTCGTTCATAGTATGTTTTTTATTATATTCTAGATAATTTCATGTTGGTGTCCCTATAATTTTTGGATTCTGTACCAATCGTCCAATTTGTCTTCGATCAGAGTTGTACCTAATAAGAAATATCACGACATTATAGTAATAAACATGTATTAAGTAGAATGTTTCAACAACCAGTAACATAACGTTAATATTTTTTTCGTCAGTCTTTGATAAATATAAAAATTAAAAGATGAAAAAAAATATATATATCAAAATAATGCTGATTATTCTTCTGTTTCCATACTAAGTCAACTTTAATAACATATGGGACAATTTTGCAATACGAGATCCCTTGTTACATGTTGGATCGGACTATTTACTATATTTCTCTCACATTCAATTCTATAGAGATATTCCTACTGAGGGTAAACATATGGGTGCGGCTATCCGCACTCCAGTAGTTTCTAAGGACACTCCAGTCCAAAAAAAAAAAAAAAAAAATTGACTTTCCTATTCTACCCCTCCTCCCTCCCCCCTCCGCCTGCTCCCCTCCCGTCCCCCCGGACCCCGACTCCCCTCCTCCTCCCTCCGACGACGACTCCCTCACACGACCTCCCTCCCCTCCTCCTCCGACCCCCTCACCCCTCCTCCTCCCTCCTCCTCACCCCCTCCGACGACCCCCCTCCCCCTCCTCCCCCGACCTCCCTCCCCTCCTCCTCCGACCACCTCACCCCTCCTCCTCCCTCCTCCTCACCCCCTTCGACGACCTCCCTCCCCCTCCTCCCCCGACCTCCCTCCCCTCCTCCTGCGAACCCCCTCCCCTCCATCCTCCCTCCTCCTCCGACCCCTCTCCCCTTCCATCCTGCTCCTCCGACCACCCTCCCCTCGGGGTCGGAGTCGGGGTCGGTGGAGCAAGGGGGGGAGGGCAGGGGGGTCGGAGGAGAGGAGGGAGGTCGGGGGAGGAGGGTGAGGGGGGTCGTCGTCGGAGGGGAGGCGGTCGGAGGAGGAGGAGGGGAGTCGGAGTCAGGGTCGGGGTCCCGGGGGGTAGAATAGGAAAGTCAATAATTTTTTTTTTTTGGCTGGGGTGTTCTTAGCAACTGATGGGGTGCGGATAGCCGCACCCTAAACATATTACGGTACAAAATTAAAATTTGTTCAGAAACAGATTGAAATAAGCATTTCGATTCCACTTTCAATATTAGGTTTATTTTATTTTTTTTACCTTTGGAGAATTGAAAATTCAATCTCTTGATTCGAATTTTTATTTTGGACTTTGAATCGACCGAACGTAAAATCGATTTAAAATTGCCTATATACCCTCAAAGTCATATGTATAATTTTTTTAAAATTTTGACATTATATTGTATAAATATATTTGTAACTAATTGTCGTTTTAGTAATTGTTATTGTTTGATTAATACAAAAATTATATTTATAAAATACTTTAGTCCTATTGTGCAATAGGTCCAGCAAAATTGTTCCAACCAATTTAACAGAACAATTGAACAAAATTATTTCGGTTCAGTTTAGTTGAGTTTCAGAAAATTTTGGCTTAGCTCGCCGTGCAAATCTAGGTTCGGTTTGAGAAATTTTAACCGAGCTAAATTTAGGTTCTCTCGTTATAGTATTAAGTATTGGGACAAAAACATGAAATTTTAATCTTTTTTCAATCCTGCTTATCTAGCATTTCAAGCAAAATTTTTCAAAAAAATCATACCATATATTAGAGTAAGTTAATCTCGATATGACAATGAAAAATAATAAGGATGTAATTTAGATAATAGAAAAGTATTCGGGTAGAGAGTTCGCTTTTAGGTAATATATACATGGTGCAAATATGAAAAAAAATCAGGCCTAGCCCTGAGCAAGTGCTTCGAGTGCACCCGTTCCAAACCCATATTTTCAGGTGTCCCAAAATTAAGATGTAAGTTGTTAGTTATATAAAAAAATATATAATAGTTGACATAAATTAATTGTGGTGCAGTGCTTAATATATTAGTCTTGCATTGAAGAGATCTTTGATTCAAATCTTGGTGGTATACCATTATAATTTTTTAATTATTTTTTCTACTTTGTGGTATGTACAATTTAAAATTTTTAATTATTTTTTTATATTATATATGAGATCCCATTTTTTAAGTTTGTCTTGGGCCCTATGCGCTGAGGGTTGGCCCCGAAAAAATGTTTTACTAAACAACTAATCACATTGTTTATTGTAGGTGTAAAAATAAAAATAAAAGGGGCTATATTTGAAACTTTACATTTAGGATATATTATTATGGCTATGATACCATGACAAAATAGAGACTGCATTGTGAAATAAACTTAGATATATTATTATGCTATAAGGTCAGCTACATTTGAAAGAATTACAAATTTACAATAGAGAAAATATGTTATATTGTGTAAAATATCTTAGATAGGAGATCCATAGTTAAGAAACAAAAATCGATCTAAACTAACTAAACTTATCTTTTGAATTACATTGAATGTGGTCTACTTGCTCATATAAAATGATTAAATTAAATTATATTTGGTATAATCCCAATCTGATGTTGTTAGTTCTAACCAATATAGTTTATTGTGGTTCGCAACTAAGTTTTCCGAAATGGAAAACGTTAAGTTTACTACCAAATGTCTACAACCTTCTTACAACCACTCTCTTCCCCTGCTAACATGGGCCACACTCTCCCCTCCCTCTCCTCCAATTAATAACAATTATGCTATTTGGCTCCCAAAATATTTGGGTGATGACATCTTCCATTATGTGACATCTGACATGGCAACTGACATAATAGCTGACATGGCAAATTTTAACCAAAAGAATTAATTACCCAAATTTTTTTAATGTTAATATTAATATTAATGTTAATATTCATATTAATGATAATATTAATATTAATTTTAGTGTTAATATTAATTTTAATATTAATATTAATGTTAATTTTAATGTTAAGGTTAATGTTAATATTAATTATCATGTTAATTTAATGTTAATTTAATTTAATTTTTATTTTTTAATATTAATTTTAATGTTAAATTTTGTCATGTTATCTGTCATGTCAGCAACTATGTTATATGCCACATAATGAAAGATGTTATCGTCCAAATATTTTGAAAACAAAATAGTATTTTTGAATTAATAAATGTTATGTAGGCGATTGTAAAACTTACAATCAATAATGATTGTAAGGATAGCATTACTCTTCTGAAATAACACTGATTTTGAAATGGAAAGCCACAACACCACTTGGGCTTTCGCTTTAAAAAGGGAAAAGGATGGACAGCCTACGAGAAGATGGATTAGTGGGGGAAAAGGCCATGCAGTGGGTGGACACACCACCGAGGCTTTTGCTTTCAATTTGCACTTTCGGAAGTCTGACTAAAGCTGTTTTTCAACAATGAAGAGAGAGAGAGACGAATGGCAACTCCGTTCTCACTCTCGTCTGTTCTTGTTTGAAATTTTCGATGCAGCAAAAGCAGTTTCTCAATTACCGTTTGGTTAGCGGAAAGGAAAAGGAAAGGAGATTAATTCCTTGGTTTTTTTTTTCTTTCAAAAATTACAATCTTAATTTTTTTTTTCAGTGTTTTAAAATGTCAAAAAATTGAAACGGATTAATGGAATATATATTTTTTTCCCCCTTGTATCCTTTGATTAGCGGAAAGAAAAAAAATATTGCTTTGGAAAATTACAATTCATATTGATTTTCCTTTAAGATGTTTGAAAATGCCAAATAATTTGAAAATGAAAGTAATACTCCAAGATGGAAAGTAACTCATTGCTTTGATGGATGAAATCATTTTTTTTCATAATTTTCCTTCCACTTGGAATCACTTGCATTTTCTCAACTCTTTTGGCACCAAAATATCCGAAAGTAATGACTTTCATTTTCTAAATTCATGATTCCGCGATCCAAATCAAGCCGATTTTTTTTTTTTACTCTCCTTTCCCGCTCAATTCATTTGACACTTAAAAATATAGAAAGCAATAATTTTTCTTTTTCAAATCCATAATTTCGCGAAAGGAAAGGAAACTGATTCTTTTTTTTCCTTTGGAAATTTGTAATTCCAATCTTTTTTTTTTGGCTTTTAAAATTAGGGGTGAGTATTCTGTTTATTCGGTTCCAACCGAACCGAATAACCGAAAATCGAATTGGACCGAAACCGAATAAGCAAAATCGAAACCGAACAGAATTGGTTAATAACCGAACTGAACCGAACCGAATTAAATCGGTTTTCGGTTTATTCGATTTTTGGGTTTATTGTATTTTTTTGTTAATATATATAATAACTAAATATACCTATATAGGGAGCGGATCGGGAGCCCCGTCGAAGCCCCCGCGATCCTTAGCCATTGGATCGCGCGGGCCCCACGCGGGCCCCGCGCGATCCGATGGTGCAGGGGGGGGCGGGGCTTCGACGGGGCTCCGCGGACGGGGCCTTTGATCCGCTTTCATATATATATATATATATATATATATATATATATATATATATATAAACTAAAAAAAAAAAAAATATATATATATATATATATATATAAACTAAAATTTCTTATTTGGTTTTCGGTTTTGGACCGAAATCGAAACCCAAAATCGAAACCGAATACATTTTTTTAGTATTTTCAAAACTGAAACGGAACCGATTTTTCTAAAACCGAACCGAATCTCTTATTCGGTTCGATTTTTGGTTCAAAACCGAATAATGCTCACTCCTGGGTAAAGTGCATTTAAACCCTCCTTAGATGCACGAAAATGCAAATAAAGACTCGCTGATCCGAAAAACCCAACTAAATACGAAAATGCTCAAATCACCCCCTCCGCTAACTTTTCTGTTTACGGGTGTTAAAATGGGGTTGTTTTGACCATTTTACCCCTGGGCTATCTAATATTAACTTGTTAAAAATGGTTAGTTCTAAAATTATTTTGTTAAAAACGGTTACGCAAAAATACTTGTTAAAAAGTGGATAAATATTAACAAAGGGAAAATGGTCTTTGCTAGTAAAATTATTTATTAAAATTATTTTAATTAGTATTAACTTGTTAAAAACGGTTAGTTTCGTCAAAAAAATGGATAAATATTATTTAAAATTATTTTGTCATAAATTATTTTTTATTTAACAAATATATAAATATTTTTGGGAAAAATAAAACTGATAAATACAAAAAAAAATCAATTCTTAAAAAATAGAAATGATGAAAAACTGGAAAAAAAAAACCAAATAAAAAACAAAAAATACTATTAAAATATGGAAAAAAATAAAAAATAGACAAAATATTCCAAAAAACCAAAAAATGAGGATAAATCTTAAACAATGAAAAAAAGACAAAAACAAAAACTATACAAATTTGAAAATAAAAGTCACTCTTAAAAAACTAGAAAAGATTATTAAAAAGATGAAAAAAAAATATGAAATAAGAACTAAAAAAATGGAAGCAAAAAACAAAATATTAAAAAGATTATTAAACAAAAATCAATTCTCATGCTTGACGTCATTTTCGAAAATAAATGTTTATAATCTAAATAGCAGGTTTTCATCTTAAATTTTTTCTGGAAAAAAAATATTTTAACAAATGTCCGGTTAGTCCTGAACTTGTATCGTAATTATTTATTAGTCATGACTATTATCGTAATTATATATTTATTAATTCTAGAAAAGATTATTAAAAAGATGAAAAAAAATATGAAATAAGAAATAAAAAAATGGAAACAAAAAACAAAAGATTAAAAAGATTATTAAACAAAAATCAATTCTCATGCTTGACGTCATTTTCGAAAATAAATGTTTATAATCTAAATAGTAGGTTTTCATCTTAAATTTTTTCTGGAAAAAAAAATCTTTTAACAAATGTCCGATTAGTCCTGAACTTGTATCGTAATTATTTATTAGTCATGACTATTATCGTAATTATTTATTTATTAATTCTAACTGAAATTGTAAATCTTGGTACAAATTTATTTTCATCACATGTATTACTTAAACAAATAACTTAAATATTACTAAACGTGTCAAAAATCAAAAAATAAATTGCAAAACATGTATGTCGAAGCATGGTCCGGGTTCAGTGGCTGCCACCGCCTTTGTCAATTATCTACGAATAGGCTTCCATAATTTCTATTTGGACGTCTTGAAAAAAAAGGAATAAGTAAAAAAAGCTTCAAACATTAAATGAGAGCAAATAAGTAAAAAAAAAAAAAAGAGAATATAAAAAAAATTTGCAGTTGGATTTGAGATCTGTAGGTAAGAAAAAGTTTCAATATATTAAATGAGAGCAAATAAGTAAAAAAAAAAAGAAATATAAAAAAATATATTATTTTTTCTTCCAACCAACCGGTCAAAAAATAGAAAATATAAAGTTTAGGTTTTATGTTTCAAACAAACATTGTCTTATACATAGAGAATGAAAGAGAGCCAACAGCCAAATGTAAGCATTAGGGGTATTTTGGGAAGTCCACTTTTTTTTTTAATTCAAAAAATGGCCTCTAACGGCTGTTCTAACGTCAATTTGACGGAAAGGGGTATTCTGTGCAAAACAGGGTTTGCGGGAGGTGTAAACTGCTTTAAGTTTTCTAAAAGGTCTTATTTTGCGAACGAGGCAACTCTAAGGAGGGTTTAAATGCACTTTACCCGCTCACTCCTATTTAAAATGTTATGAAAATTGGAAGCGAATGTAAATCTTGGATTTGTGAGAGGACTATTTTCCTTCATTTTTTTCCCAATTGAGAATAATTTTTTTTTTCTACTCACATCCAATAGCATATCGTGTACAGATATAAAGATTAGTAGCTTCAATTCAACCTTTGATGGTAAGCTAAAATAGCATATTGTGTACAGATATAAAGATTATTTATTCTAAATTGTTTTTATTTGTCTACATTGGCAGACTTGAAAGCAAATTTTCCAGGAAGAGGAAAAACCATTTAACTTAAATCCGAGTAAAATACTGTATAGAATTTATTAAGAAACCACGAGTGACTATTGAACTTTTTTTTTTTTTACGATTTAACACACGAATAACATGATAAAGAAAAGGACAATTTATGTTAACTATTATATGTACGTATTACATAAAGTACTCATATTTTAAAATTAATTACACGGGCCATCTCTATAGTTTATATTTTTTTTCTAAAGAAACATGTAACACTGACCACCTCTATATTTTATAAAAAATATAAAGCAGAGGGATAGTCAAGTATAATTATTTTCGGAACAATGATCGTCTCATGAAACATAGAGGGGTTAGTGCATTTATTTAAAAAAAAAAAAAAACTATTGAGCCAATCAGGCCGGCTGGAATAAACGGGCCAAGTTCAACCGGCCGCTCTAGAATGAAGGGCTGAACCGGGCTCAATTTCAGCCTATCAAATAAGACTCGAACCCACCCTCGGCCCTCCGTCTCCATTTCTTCCTCTCCAAGTAGGGGTGAACATTATTCGGTTTTGAACCGAAAATCGAACCGAACCGAACCGAACCGAATAAGAGATTCGGTTCGGTTTTAAAAAAAATCGGTTCGGTTTCGGTTTTTAAAATACTAAATTTTCTTATTCGGTTTCGGTTTTGGATTTCGGTTTCGGTCCAAAACCGAAAACCGAATAAGAAAATTAAGTTTATATATATATATATATATATATATATATATATATATATATATATATATATATATATATATATATATATATATGTGTGTGTGTGTGTGTGTATTAATTATAGGTATATACTAAATATATATAGGTATATACTATAGGTATATAATAAATATATCTAGGTATATTTAGTTATTATATATATTAACAAAAAAATAACAAATAAATACAAAAATCGAATAAACCGAAAATCGAACCGATTTAATTCGGTTCGGTTCGGTTCAATTATTGACCAATTTGGTTCGGTTTCGATTTTGCTTATTCGGTTTCGGTCTAATTCGGTTTTCGGTTATTCGATTCGGCTGGAACCGAATACTCACCCTACTCCAAGCTTCTTCTTCCTCCTCTCAAATTTTTCCCGCCAAAAAAATTTCTTAACCCTCCAAAACCCACCGACGTCCTCTACTCCTCCGCTCGCTTCCTCCTCCGCCTCCACTCTTCCGAGCTCCGATCCTTCCTTCTATCCCCCGATCCCATCCTCCACTACATCCTCGTCGAGTAATTTCGCAAACCCCACCTTCGCTTCCCCCCCCCCCCCCCCCCCCCCCCCCCCCCCCCCCCCCCCCCCCCCCCAATTTGCACTCCTAACCCTAATTTCTCTCCTCCCACTTTTGCAGATTTACTGGATCCCGATCCGCCGGTGGCCTACATGCTCTTCTCCCAGCCCTCCGATCTGTTTCCGCTCTTCGATCGTGCCGCTCAAATCTCCCAGGCAACGGACTATTTCCGTTATAGCCCCTCTTTTTTTTATAAATTTCATATTTGGCACTATTTTTTTTTGTAGGACATCGTTCTTGAGGGATCGAGGGGTTTGGAGAAGAGTGCGAGCGTCAAGGAGTTGGTTCGCGTGCGGATTAATGTCAGTAGATCCCCATTGGAATGTCCTGGTGAGAACCCTAATTTTATTTTATAGGGTTTTTGAAGTCGGAAAGCCCTAGGAAATGTAAATTCTTGAATCGTTCACTCCATCGGAATCTATGGTGCACGGCCACATCACAGGCATGGACACGACAATGATTTTGGAGTCTCCTAGTTTTTTTTTGTGGTGTGGTTGCGTCCTGTCCGATAAGAGTCCTAACGACACGGGCACGGCACCAACTTTGGGTTGGTCTGTCAGGCTGGTGAAACTTCAGTCTGAAATTTTATGTTTTGAAGACTATTTTAATGACTTTTATTTGAATTATGTTCAATTTTGGACTTTTTTCTTACCATTGGCTATCAAATATGGACAAAATTATTAGTATCAGATGATTGTTAGCCGTTTTAGTAATTTTTTACTT
The DNA here is from genome assembly GCA_029216955.1 of Iris pallida. Classification (NCBI taxonomy): domain Eukaryota; kingdom Viridiplantae; phylum Streptophyta; class Magnoliopsida; order Asparagales; family Iridaceae; genus Iris; species Iris pallida. The sequence goes on from JANAVB010008799.1 coordinate 3,581,753, forward strand.
GATTAGATGATGCTATTGATAAGCGACTAGTCTATTGCACAGACATGGATATGCCAAGATACAAGCACGACATTGATTTTGGTGTGCCTTAGTGTATCTTGTAGTGTCAGGGTCACGGAGTTGCCGATTTTTGGAGTGTCCATATTTCCTAGACTAAAATTAAGATGCAATTTGGTGACATTTAGGAGGCTGACAGTCGCTCACTACCGTTGCCATCGGCACTTGCCATTGTTTTGTTTCGTCGAACAGTTCTTGATTCTTATGTCCAAGCATCTAGTACTTTTTGAATTTTCAAAATGAGTCCAAGATGCTGAATTTTTTTTTCATGAGTACCAAACTTGTCGCTAATGGTTACGGAGACATTTCCGAGAGTAGGGAGGGTTAGGGTGAAGCATCACAGGATCCTTCTTATTCTGAAGGGGACTGTTATTAGGTCTGGATCTGTGAAGATGATCGAAAGGGAGCGCAAATATGAGTGCAGGAAGTGTAAGCATAGGTATGTATCTTGTTTTTATTTCTCAGATACTTGGCTTTAGCTATAAATTCTCTGTAAATTTTTGGTAATTTACATCTTCTGTTGGCCATTACTTATCTTTAAAGCTCTTCTATAATTGTGATACAGTTCTTTGTGATGGAGGACAAACTCAGAGAGAACTGTAGATATTTATTACAAGCTGGGGGTAGATATATAGTTGAGTTAGCTTTTAGTATTTTTGTCTTTGCACCGTCCTGTAATTGAATTAAAATTTATTTTTTTCTCATCATATAGATGCTTATCACATTAAGGATCCCCTTGGCAATTGTAGGGGTAACGGTTATGATGTGTTTTTAGAGTACCGGTTATGAGGGGTCCGTTTTTGGGTCGTTTTAAGAAACGGCTTTTAATCCAGTTCAACCCATGTTTGGTAAGTTATTAACGAGCGTACACAAATAAAATTACCTATACGTCCATATATAAACAAAACGGTCGTGAGCGCGGGAACTATCACCTAGTCCACACCTTGATCAATAGGTAGAAGTCTATATTTGATCAAAATAATAGGAACACATGAAATAACAGAAAGGCATGGTTGAAAGTAGGAGAAATATTTAAAAAAAATAAAAACTTACTGGAGAAATGAGTAGCCATAGTTCGAAAGAAGTAGAAGAGAAACACAAATATGAAAAAAATATGGTAGGGTATTAGTAGTTATAATTATATATTTTTCGTGAGGATATAAATGTAATAAAATAATGAAATCCCTCAAAATCCATCGATTTGGGGTGTTTATAAAGCCATACAAAATTACATCACACTGGTTTTGGGGTTTTTTTGAGCCGACTAAAACCCGTGCCTCAAAAAAATTAACAAGCATGGGTTTTCATAAACGGTCGGTTCAAAAGTACCAAAAAACCTGATGTAAACACCGTTAAGGGTCTGCGTGGCAATTGTAGGGTAGCGGTTATGAGGTGTTTTTATAGTACCGGTTATGAACGGTTACGAGTCGGGTCCGATTTTGGATGATTTTTAAGTAGCGGCTTTTAAGCCAGTCTAATCCACGCTTGGTAATTCACAAACGAGCGGTTCTGAATTTTTTTTTTTACACGAATAAAATTAAATTGGGAAGGATATTAGTAGTTATAATTATATATTTTTGGTGAGGATATAAATGGAACAAAATAATAAAATCCCTCAAAACCCACCGATTTGGGGTGTTTATAAAGCCACCCAAAAATTACATTACACCGGTTTTGGGAGGTTTTTGAGCCGACCAAAATCGGTGCCTCAAAAAAATTAACAAGCAAAGGTTTTCATAAACGGAAACCGGTAAAAACACTGTTACCAAGCAGACCCTAACTTTCCAGTAGTAGGTGGTTCATGTGCCAGTTCATTTGAATATCAGTTGAATGCCAATTGGAAGCTGTGAACCATAGTACCAGAATATATACAGACACACAGGTGATGTCTTGTAATAATATTGCTACATTGGTTAGAAGAATTAAGCTACTTGTATGTTGCACTCAGAAACGGAATTTAACAGCTTAGAGCTGGTATTCAATTTAAATAAAGATTTTCTTTGCTGATATTTAAGTTACAACTAGGTGAAAGAGAACAAAAGCTGTAGCAGATAAAAACAAGAAAACTAAGTAGAGAAGAAGAACAAGGAGTACCGCCTGAAGCTTGATCTGTTTCAGCATAAAATCATATACAACCTGATCTCAAGTGGCCTTTATCTCACATGCAAGCTGTCCAAAGACCACTTTTGATTAAAGTTTCAAGACAATGCGAAGCTGTCTTTACACGTTCTGAAACCTAGCTTGAATTAGTGGAGCTCAACACTGCTTGTTTTTTGGTTGGAAGTGGAAATCTGTTAGTAGAAAATTAGAAATATACTTGCTTTTCAGCCAAAAGATAGTTGTAGCATGTGATATTTATGTCATGTATTAGGTGGTGCAAATAAATCATCTAATCTTATGACCTAGATCATGTATCGTTCTCTCTACTGTTAGCATTAGCATCAAATATCAATGTCAATTATGGATAGTCAAGTGTCAGTTGCATTATATTCTTCTTCAAACTACTTGCATGTAAAATGTTTCTCCTGAGAAAACTGATTTGTTTTTCTGCAAATTATCTATGCTCAGGTTCAAAGTTCAACCGGAGCTAGAAACTGGAAATGCCATAAAACTTCCTTCCTCCTGCCCTTCTAGGGTATATTCCTCTTTACCTTTTTACACTGCTAATCTATGTTTTTTCTTCTGCTTGTTAATATTTTTTTTTGTGATATATTCTATTCTTTGTAATTGGTCCTAAAGACCTAACTTTGTTCCTATTCAATTACATTTCTTACCATGCTTATACAGGAAACGATGTATCATATTTCATTGTTATCACTATTTGAGTGCTAGCTAGAACATCTTTATACCAAATTGTCCAAGGCCCTGATTAAACTCCTTTATTTCAGGGGGTCTAAAGCTTGTGAGGGGACACATTTCCAATTTGTAGCTGATAGTATAGTATGTCATGTTTATCAAGAAATCAAAACCCAAGAGAGAATCCAACTTTTAGGTGTTGGATCTATACCCCGTTCTTTACATGTTATTTTAATGGATGGCCTCGTAAGCTGGATTTAAGGCATGTTCTGATGCCTTATGTTATACGGATTATTAAGTATTTGGCTGTGCGTGGGTGTGTGGTGTTGGGGGGTGATGGCCTTGAACTCTTGAAGTATGCATGCACAAGTATGGACATAGGTTTTTTTTTTTTTTTGAGAAATTTTGACTTACCTCCCACTTGCATTACCCATATTAAGGGTGCACCCCACAGTTTTGCATTAATGAAGAAATACCCCCATTTTGGACGGAAACCGTCAAAAAATTGAATTTTGGACGAAAATGCCCTTGGGTTCTTCCTTCTTCTTTGTTTTTTCTTCCCCCTCCCCCCCCGCCACCGCTCCCCCCCCCCTCCCTGCCGCCGCCGCTGTCGCTCCTGCCGCCGCCGCCGCCACCGTCGCTCCTGCCGCCGCCGCTGCAACTGCTGCCGCCGCCGCTGTCGCTGCTGTTGCCGCCGCCTGCCGGAGGTGGGGAGGGGGGGGGGTAGCGATGGCGGTGGCGGTGGCTGGGAGGGGGGAGAGCGGTGGCAGGGAGGGGGGGGGGTGGCCGGGGGGAGGGGGAAGAAAAAACAAAGAGGAAGGAAGAACCCAAGGGCATTTTCGTCCATAATTCAATTTTTTGACGGTTTCCGTAAAAAATAGGGGTATTTCTTCATTAAAGCAAAACTGTGGGGTGCACCCTTAATATGGGTAATGCAAGTGGGGGGTAAGTCAAAATTTCTCTTTTTTTTTTTAAATGTTCAAAATTGAAGAATTAACTAATGGTGTGTTTGATTGCAACGTGGAAAATATGTGGAAAAGAAATTAATTCTATGGAATTATTTTCCTAGGAAAAAAATTTCCACGGAAAACTTAAATTAGGTGTTTGATTGTCATTATTTTCCACGGAAAATACTTATTTTCCATGGAAAATGATGTTTTCCTATGGGTTGGACAAGTTTCATTTTCCACCATTTTAGAAGAAAATATGGAAAATGATAGTTTTTTGGAAAATAATTCTATGAAAAATATAAGCTATCAAACACTACAATTGGTGGAAAATTTGTGATGGAAATATTTTCCATGGAAAAAAAGCCCAATCAAACACAGCCTAACTTTAAGGGAAGGGTAAATCAGAGGAAATCCATATAAAGTTTTGCGCGCTATAAGAATCCTATACGATGTTCCATTTTTGTCAAAATCCTTTATTCATTAAAATTTCTTTACATTTTTTTTTGCAATGTTTTTTTGTCCTTTTATGTTTGAAATTTATTTGCTTCCAAAAAAAATATTACCATGTGTCATCCATCAGGCCTACAACTTAAGTAGCCCCACCTTTTGTAAAATTGATATGCAAAAGAGTATGAAAGCCTCCATTTCTCTCTCCCATCTCTCTTCCATGAGAACCCTTTGAAGTGGCAAGGACGAGGTTGAAGATGATACTTTCCTTTCACTCTCTCTCTCTCTCTCTCTCTCTCTCTCTCTCACACACACTCCCATTGACCTTTCCCTTTCCACCCTTTCCTTCTCTCCTCCTCCTTTGGTTATGGATGTACATAGACATTGTCATATGTTGTAACACTTGTTTTTTTAAACTATTAGCTAAGTAGTTATATTGAAACCATTAAAGATATAAACGGTAGAGTTACGATGATCGTGTGAACTATTAAAAAAGATAATAATCCGTTCCCTATTATCATTGACTTACATTAACGATCATCTTTGAGTCTTTACCTTTTTGTGATAGTTATGTATAAAATTAGTAGACATACCAAGAGGAGGTTCCATGGTGTATAATGTTTGCATATGATATTGTGTTGGTGAGAGTAGATAAGATTTAGATGCTTAAATAAGAGTGTGGAGAGATAAATTGGAATATAAGAGGTTCTGGATTAGTAGAACGAAAACAAAATATATGAAATATAATTTCAAACTCGAAGTCGATGAAAATGAGGGACAATCCATAGATGGATAAGAGATAACTAAGAGTAATAGATTTCGGTATTTAGGTTCAAGCATTCATTATGATGGAGAGATTGAGACGAATGTTATGCATAGAATTAAAATACGATAACTGAAATGAAGGAGTGCTTTTGGGGGTACATTGTGGCCGCATGATTCCTCTGAAGTTGAAAGTAGAATTCTATACATTCATAAGACCATTCATGCTTTATGGATCTGGGTGTTGGACAATTAAGAAACATTATGTCCAACAAGTTAGTGATGAGGACATCGTATTGCACATATAAGATTTTCGACACGTGTGCAAGTGCACGAAACGTCTCGGACATGACCCGACATTGTTCATGTGGTTTTGAGTTGATCTTTGAGCATTGTGTTTATTTATTTTAGTCCCACATTACTTGTGGGGGAATTGATTTATGTTATTTGTATTTTTAGTCCCACATAGCTTGGAGGTTAGTATGTTGCTATATATATATATATATATATATATATATATATATATATATATATATATATATATATATATATATATATGGAGCCGACATGACTAGAGGTAGGCCTAAACAAACATGATTTAAAGTGTTAAAGACGAATATAGATTTTGTTAGCGTTACATAGGACATGTTTATTAATTGTTTCCATTTTCCAAAGGACATGACCATATTGTTCTTATTCCTTAATATTCCTCAATTGGCAAGCAAGAAAAAATGATCCTAGAGAAGCTACAATTTTCTTATTCGATATTGTTCTTATTCCTTAATATTCCTCAATCGGCGCGATCAATGAATTATCATGAATCTCAGTGAACAGTGGAGCAGCTAGAATTTTCATTTAGGGGGCACAATGTAAATGCGCCCGCTTGCAAGGAATTATGGATTTGCAAAATGATGATCCGGTCAATGGTTTCAAAACTGGACAAAACTTACTTTGTAGGACAATTTCGACGTTGCGCATCTAATGACGTGATTCTCGTAGCGATACTCAACCCACGATTTTTTAATTAAAGACCTGTTTTATTCGCGGAAAGGAAAGGAACATAAATCAATTCTTTGCTCTTTCTTTTCCTTTGGAAAATTGTAATTTCCTCTAGTTTTCTTTTCCAATGCTTGGTGAGGTCCGATAATTGAAAGAAAAAGTGAATAGTTGGGGGTGGAAAAGTAAATCCATGGGGTGAGTAGGAAAATCATTTTCTCTGTTTTTTTCTTCCGAATCAATTTTCTTTCATGCTCATTTTCTTTGTCTTTCAAATACAAAAAATAAATAATTTTTTTTCTTCTAAGATTCTGATTTTGCGAACCAAACGTTACCTCAGTCCAAAGTAATTCGTGCATAAAAGCCATATAATCATGCTTTGGGCTGGCTGGAAAGAAACCCCATTCTTCTGAATTCAGAATCATAAGTAGCTAGATTGAGTAAGGTCATGAGAAGAAGATGAAAAGGAACAAAAGAGAAAGACAAGTTATATAAGTGCTAGCAGTGACAATAAACACATCTACATAGCTAGGACATGTTGTGCCTTTAAAGTCATTTTTACCATTAAGGGCCTGTTTGGATTGCTGCATTTCTCCTGCAACTTGCAGTTTCAGCAGGAACTGGAGTGATCTCCACTGAGATCCGATGTTTGGATGGACGATGCAAGTGGCATGTAAGTGTCTTTTCACTGACACTTGCCACTTGCTGTCCCCCTCTTTTCTTCTCATTTCACTTGTTTCACAAAAGTGAAGGAAGTGTGATGAAAGTGGGAGAGTTGCTGCCAAAAGAGGGTTGGAGACTCCGAATGAAAGCAGACAGCAGACTCCCGGTCCGACGCCGTCGCTGGAAGCCACCGCAGTGGGAAGAGGAAGAGGAGCCGGTGTCGCTGCTAGGACGCCGTGGTCGCAGGAGAGCCGGTGACGCCTAAGAGAAGAGGACTAGGAGGCGATGGGGAGAGGAGGCGATGGGGAGAGAAGTAGGAGACGGTGGGGAGAAGAGCTGAAGAGGCGGTGGAGAGAGGATGACTAGGAGGAGGCGGTGGAGAGACTCGGCTACGGCGCGGACGAAGCTGTGGTTTGCTTCGTGGGGAGGAAGCTGCTGCTTCCAATTTTGTGTGTGCGCGTGTGTGTTTAGATGTAAACAAAATGATTTTTGTGTGTTAGGTGGAGAGGTACACGTGGGTGGGTTGTTTAATTAATAGCTTTAGTAATTAATGATATGTTTAATTAATATGTTTAATGATATGTTTAAACAAAATGATTTTTGTAGAGAGAACATTAATGATATGTTTAATTAATAGCTTTAGTAATTAATATAATTATGATATATTTAATTATGGTAATTTGTTTAACTATTATTATTAATTTAATTTGTCTTCAATAAAAATTTTACAAATATTTTTCCAACAATTATGATAGTTTAATGTATTTTTTCGTTTAATTATGATAATTATAATTATGGGTTACCATATCTCCAACTCCAACATCCACTTTCAACAACCATCCAAACAATCGATCTCCTTTTTTTTTCACTTTCAACAACCATCCAAACAACAAACTCATTTTTCTTCCACTCTCAAGAGACAAAAAGTACTCTATCCAAACACATTTTAGAAAGTGCCACTTGCTGCAAGTCAACGGAAACTCAACTTGCCGCAAGTGCCACAAAGTTACATCTATCCAAATAGCCCCTAAGAGTGATTCGTGTCATGTCATGTCATCACTTGATGCCACATGTGAGAGGTCTCAATTTGCTCACTGTGCTCCTGTGTAACTTAACTGCTACGCATTAAGGTGTGCTCACTAATCTAGTAGGTCACCTTCTTCTCAGTAACAATCACATTAAATTTGTAGTCTTGTTCCACCTCAACACGCAAAGGCTTATCAGGCTTTTGTCTATTTAATCTTCACACTGCTTATCCGCAGAGACAAGATTAAAAGGGCTAGTTTGGATTATGGTTATATTTCATTCCATCCGGTCAAATGTATATTTTTGGAATGCTCGTTGGGCTAGCGTTTCAGAAACACGAATTTCACTCCGAGATGAATGACACTTTAAAAAAAATGCCCATCATGATTTATACCCGTTTGGCTTTCGGCCTTGCTTTTGGTACCAACGGGTCCTGGAGGAATCGTAGCTACAATCCAAATTGGCCTCGAGACTTGGTACAACCTTTATATGGCTTTCTTGCACTGCGATGACCCGTGATGACCCGCAAGCTCCAAACTTAGGGTTAAGGACCACATGGCCAGTTTATGGGTGTAGGACCTCTCTTTTGTGAAAATGTCTGATTGTGAGATGGGTCGGATGCCATCACATTCAACTTGGCTTGTCTGGATGGAACTAGAGAAGCTAGTTAGTGCGGAAATAGAAAGATAATTTTATAGTCCATGTGGACCCTCGCTTATAATGGGGACAGGGGGGAGCCTCAAGAGTTAAAAATGCTGTGACAGTATAATTCTGTGAGGTCTTATTTTTGGGGGTTTCACATGAAAATCTCCCATGTTTATAGATTGTTGCTTGCTACTAAAATTCACTTCATAACTAAGTTTAGTCGGTTTTACTTTTCTTTGCAATGCATTAATGAAACACCCCAGTGCTGACTTTCTGCTTCAGCTCTTAGTATTCCTATTTTTCATCTACATATCTCAATTCTCCCTTATTCGTGATTTTGATCCTTGATTCCGCTAATTAATCGATAACTTAAATTGCCCCAGGAAATTAGTCAGTTTTGGCAACCTTCCTTTTGATTTCGTGTTACTTTAATTCTTTAGCCAAGGTGATCTTTTGGACAGGAGAGCTAGGTTCCGAACCAAATACTTGGCTAGCAATTTTTATATACCAAAGTTTCACGACATCAGTAGTGTATAACTCCAGTCTTGACTGCAGTCCCAATATAGTGGCATGATGGCATGTTGGGACCCTTATTGTTGTTGTTCAACTAAACATGTCGAGTTAGCAGCTCATGTTGTCCAAATCAATTGAATTGTTTGTGAAAGAGGATATTATAATCGAGTTGTATGTGGCACCACTTGTTCATTCATTCATGCCAATAGTTTAGTATCTAAACTGAATATGTTCAACATATACTTCTGCAAGCATAAGCATTCAGTACCATTGTAATCTTCAAGTTGTATAAGCATAATTATATATGTAGATTTTAGTTTCAACCCTGATTAGAGACTTGATTATTGAAGGGTTCAAATTTTGGGCTACCACTTTTTCATGTTGTCTTGTGCATCCTATGCAAATAGGTATTGTATGAAACATTGACAATTTTTTGTGATCAATCTCCTACAATATTTTCTTGTTTGTATTGGGACATTGGCTGCAGTGGATCCATATCAAATTACAACTCTAGAGATTTTATGAATAACATGTATTTGGTACAATAACACCTTGCATGTCAAAGAAAGACTATTATACTCGTGTACAATCAAGTTCTTACTCTTGATACTTGAATGATTTAACGTATTTATTATCAGTTGTAGTTGAAGTGTGCACAAGATTTAACGTCAAATGGAAATGTTAAGAGAAATTTTCGCTCTCGATTGCCACTTCACAAATGATTTTTTGTGGTTGATGGGATCCACTAATTGTTGTAAGATTCTATTTTGTTCACCCACCAAAAATAGATGGATGTTCGCCCTTCCATTAAACGGTTGATACATGTTATTTTATCCAACCTAAAACTATTTTAGGAACGGTTTTGTAGGGTGCAGATATGATATTCTCAAAACTTGTGTACCAATTATGTCTCTGTCTATTTGGTATCTTGTAATTTTTTGAGCTCCATTGCTCTTTTATAACTGCATCCCTTTGCCGATTACAAATGCAAATATTTTTGCACTAGTTGTCCTTAATGATTTCCTTATTGGCTAGTAATAACAGAATACTTGTGCATATTTTATTTTTGTTTTAGTTGAAGGGTTCAAATCAAATTTGTGCAGTGATTTTTTTGTTTTGGATCTTGACTGGTTTTTGTTGCGGATTTTTTTTTTTTTTTTTATTTATGTTGGTGTTAATTTTTCTTCTTCTTCTTATCATTTTAATCCAACCCCACTGGGTTTTTGACTGTTTGGATGGGATGGGATAAATAAAATGCCCAAAATATTCCATAACGACCATAGATTCTACGTTATAAGATTATTGTGGTCGTCTTAATATTCCAAAATACTACAAATTATTGTTTATTTCATCTATTTCTATCAAAACTCAAATCTTCTTGTATTCTCTTATTCAGCTTTACTTACATGGAAAGTGAACAGCTACCACCATAGTAACCGCGAGGGCCGTGATCCCAGTTGACACAATACAATGCCACAAAATAAAAGTAGTGTCTCACTGTTGCAATTTGGACATATTTTTGACACTGGTTTTGTGAATTTTATGAGGGGAATGATACAGTAGTAATAGGTGTAACTTGAATGCATAGAATATAGAACTCAAATAAAATGAGTATTGCAAAGTCACAAATAAAATGAGTATTGAAAAGTCAGCATATGTAGACATCTAGATCTTTGTATCAATCCTTTTGAGTAAGGCAATGATCATGAGACATGGATGATAGAGCTTTATAAAATTTGTATATTGACAAACAAAAATTATTTTCATTTGTTTAACTATTAGAATTAGAAAGTTGCAATCATAATATATTAGTATTCTGCTTTTTATGTTTTTATATTTACAAAAAATTAATTTTTATTATCAATAACTAATTTTCATTTTCATATTTATGTGTATAATAATACCTAAGTTATAAAATAATTATATTTATGGGATCGAATTAACTGGATAAAACTATCTAGTCCAATCTAAGTTAAAAGTCTGATTCGATTTTGAATTACCATGGAATCAATAAATGCCAATGCCCAACGTTTGAACCGGACCTGACACGGACAGTTTGACCGGATAAGCTCGGACCAGCCTAAAATCGATCAAAACTCGGTCCGGATTGGCACGAACTGGGTCCACCACACCTTGATCTTAAAGGGCTTCTTTCGATGAATGTGACCATCACTACGCTTATGTCTAATTGTGAATTTGGCTATGAGTGGTTACACTTTGTTGTCACGTGGTCAGGATTATATTAAAAAAAAAAAAAAAATCCACTTGCACACACGCAATAGGGATGCTCGAACCTTGTCGGTCCTTCCGAATGTCCGCTCTAATTCCACTAAGCTAGAGAGCTCGAATATAATTGGTGAAGTAGAATACGAGACGGAAGGAACGGTAGCCGTTGAATTTTATATATGGACATGTATGGACCGTACATATTATATTAGAATATTGATTGTAAGAATTTGAGTAGTTTAAAACTATAATTTGAAAGGTTCGTAAAGACAATCAAACTATTGTTAATCCAAAACATATACAAAATTAATTAAATATGGAGATCGTTGGTCTCTCTCTCTCTCTCTCTCTCTCTCTCTCTCTCTCTCTATATATATATATATATATATATATATATATATATATATATATATATATATATATATATATGCCAGTTGGATCGGGCTCCTTAATCTGATGGTGCAGGGAGGGCTGAAATTATCGGGGCTCCCTTTGTCGGACTTTTAATCCGCTATATATATATAGGAAAAATTTCAATACATCCCATGTAAAAATTTATATCGATACATTCCAAATCTGAATAATTAGATGTTGATCCAATGGTTCAGATTAAAGCCGAAGTCAAAGTAACAGGTAAAGTCAAAGTCAAAGTAAACACCTTTCACAATTTTCAATACATTTGCAATGTAATTGTTTGGAATATATTAATACATCCCATGTGTATTGTAGAAGGACCCATATATATATATATATATATATATATATATATATATATATATATATATATATATGAAAATGACCTTTAGCCTAGTGGTTAAGAGAGATGCATGCGGCCCAAGTGGTCGGGAGTTCGAGCTCCAGTGGAGGCGAGTTCGCCACAATTACCCATTGCTTAAAAAAAAAAAAAAATAATAATAATAATAATTAATATATATATATATATATATATATATATATATATATATATATATATATATATATATATATATATATATATATATATATATATATATATATATATATATGTGGGCTTCCGCAGGAGCTCTCCCGCTCCTCGGCCACAGTCGGTGGCCGGCCGCCCACGGGACCCTCCCTCCTCGTCGTGCGCCTCCCCCCCCCCCCCTCTGGCCACCTTGGTTCCCCCTGGCTGATCCCCTCCCCGGCCGGCATCTGCCCGTCGTGCGGGGGCCCCTTCCCTTTCCCCCCTCATCCTCGGAGCGGCCGCCGCCCCTCGCGTCGGAGGCCTCGCCGTTCTCGGCGCCTCCGACGGTCCTCGGTTCCCTCCCTCCTCGGCCCTCCGCCAGCTCCCCTCGTCGCCGCGCGCCCCGCTCGGCCCCTCCCAGTGCAGGCGCCACCCCCGGCTGCTGTCGCGGTCGTTGGCCCGCCTCCATCTCCGGTCGTGGCCCCAACCCCCGCTTCCCCCTCCCCGAGGCGACCCCCCGTGCCAGATCCACCTCCGCACCCTTTTCTCGTCGTCGTCGCGGCTTTGGGGGCCGGCTCTGCTCCGCCCGGACCGCCTCTCCTCGTTCCGCCGCCCCAGGAGCCCGCCCTGGCCACTGCACTCCCCGCCTTGGCCGCCACCCCTGAGCCTCATCCTTCCGCGCCTCCCCTGGCCCCGGCGGTGGACCTCCTCTCGTCGCCATCCGCCTTGGCCGTCGTCCCCCCCCCCCACCCCCCGAAGCTTCCCGTGGCCCGGCCCCCCCCCCCCCCCAGCTACCTCTTCCTGTAACACCCAGTTTTCCAGATGAGGGTAATTTTGAAATTTTGTAATTATAATTATTATTTATTGATTATTATTTCATATTATGATTTTTGGTGATTTTAATCATTTTTAAACTATTTAAAATTATGACTTGTGATTTTGACATTTTACTATTGTTGGTTTTAATTTTGAGGAATTGTCACCCCCAGTTTTCAGGAACAGGGATATTTTTGTCATTTGTATTTTTGAAATATTTTGAAATTTATTTATTATTGTGATATTGTTTGGGATTATTTGAGTCGGGTTCGAATTTCAGCTCAATCGACTTGAAACGGGGACCCGGGAGTAGTGTTGACTTTAGTGGATCCACTCATTAGTTAGCCATGGCCCACATGATAGAAATATTTAGTTAGAGGTTAGACTAATTATTATGGATAAGGTTAGTGTGATTAGAGACTTTAGAATGACTAATTTAGCCCCAACCAATTAGCCCTTTCCTAATACTAATAGAATAGGTTAGTGGGGGCATTTTGGACCTTACCATAATAGGACAAATAGCCCCATATGGCCAGCCACTTTAGGAGAGGATAGGCTCAAGTTCATTTCATTATTCTCATCCACACTCTCTCTCTTGTTCTTCCCCAAATTTCTAGAGAGCAATCCCTAGCAATTTCTCTACCAAATCCTTCCATTTCGCCACCAAATCTTCTTTTTTCCTTCTCCATTCTAGCCAAGGAGGAAGCTACCCAAGTTTGGGAGGATTCGGAGCTCGTTCGTGTCCTTCTGGAATCTCTACGTGTCGGTGTCGCTCCGGGAAGGCTTTTCTTCGATTCGATCTACCGGGAGGTATAAATCCCTTCTCTTTTTTATTTTCTCATGCATATAGGTCTATTTTGAACCATAGAAATGACCCCCATGGTTGTATCTCTATTTCGTGTCCATTTGGAGGTCATAGGAGTGTCCTTTGTGTTATGATTGTGTCCTAGTAGAAAAAAACCCCTATTTTGGACACTTGTGTGCATATATATATATATTTATTTATGTGTGTGGTTAGATGGTTAGAGAGTGGATTGATCTTAGTTAGGATGGCTAGAATGAGTTTCATTTGGATACCTATGTTTGTATCCAAGTATCTTGGCCTATATGTGTTCTTTTGTCAAATCCGTCATAATTTTTATCCACGTTTTTATTAACCAAAGCAACTTAGAAATGTCATAACTTTTAGCTTAGAACTCCGATTTATCTCCCGTTTTTTTAAAAGAACCGTATCGAAGTTAGCTTTCCAAATATATATTTTAATTAGCCAAATTCTTTCTGTAACTTTCTGTAGAATTATTTGAGTGTCAGCTGTACGAAAGATGAACGTGTTTCGGTATTTTCGCGATTCCGGGAGCTTCCGGACACGAAAATGCGATCCGTTTAAAGTTTCGAAAAGCTAACACGAAGAGCTACAACATACTTTAATCCTAGAATTTAATAAATGCTCAATTGGTACAGTATTGGTTTTAAGTAGAAGAGTGACTATACGATATATGCATTTTGTGTAACCTATGAGCCTATGTAGTATGGATATTAAATGAATATAGAGTATGTAATGCATAATATATTTGATGAATAAAATGATATATATATGATATATATTCTCTTTACATTAATTTATATATATGGTTGAATACAAGCATGTAGGAATGCTATTAATATAATGCATATAAGCAATGTATGAATGAAAGAATGATATACAATGTATGCATGAAAGTATATAATGAATGCTAATTATGAATGCAAGATATATATGTAATGATAGATATGAATACATAATGTATAAATATTGTAATACAATATATAATATTAACATGTATGGTAATGTAGAGTATATGATGCAAGCATGAATGAATGGAGGAAATACATGTATATAGGTAATATAGAATGTAATATATGAAAGGAATGAATGATAATATATAACATGATATGTAAGGTAATGCAAGGTATGAAATATATGATGTGTGTATGTTTGTATGTCTCTATGTTAATGTATGAAATGATATGAATATACAATGTATGCATATGTATAAAACATGTAGGTAATGCATAGATGCATGAATGAAATGAATGTTTGCAATATGTTAATATAAATACAAGTATCTAATATGCATGAATGTAAGTATAATATAATACGAGTATACATGTATGTATCATGTAAATGTAATATACATGATATGTATGTATGCATGTATACAAGGTAAGTATATATGTATGTATTTCTATAAACTGAGTTAACCTATAACCTTTTACACACATGCATTCATACACCCTTTGACATCATGTATCCCATGTCACATACACCTACCTATCACTAAATTTTAGAACATTAACACATATCCTTTCACACATATGCCAAACACACACATACTCACTTACTCTTTTATCTCTCTTTCTCTCTCTCTCTCTATATATATATATGTATGTGCCTATATATATAGCATTCCTATATATATATCTATGTATATGAATATGTGAATGTGAATAATATATATACATTATATGACTAAGTTTGTGTGCCTTGTTAGCTTATGGTTTAGTTTTGTGCTTGGTTTAGCAAGTGACTTAGGCTATGAGTTAGTAGCTATCTCGGATACTTGATTTGCATATACTTAGTTTGTTTAGACCTAGAATAACTTGTTTGACCTAATTTAGACTTGTTAGACCTAGTTTGACCATAGTTGACCTAGGTTTGACTTTCAGGGTTGACCAAGTTGACCAAGAGTTGACTTTGGTCTAGATTGACCTAGAATATGTAGAATGCATAGTAGAACTTCATATTGTCATTTTGGACTTGTTGTGACTTGTGCTGTTCTGATTAGGAGCCAGACACCTCTCATCGGACAGTATATTTACTTTGGATATTCAGACATCAGGCGAGTACATTCTCTGATAGTTCTTTCATTTACTTGTCAATTACTGTACTTCAGTTCTAGTTAGTTTTATGTGATTCTTATAACAAATATGGATATTTCTGGATTCATGTATGCGACACACATACCATATTATCTGGTCTCTATTTCTGGAATCACTACTGGCATCACCTTCTGGAATCACTACTGGAACCACCTACTGGAATCACTCTGGAATCTTTTGCTGGTATCATATGTTTGGCTGGACTCATCTCGATTCTCGTGTCGTTTTCTGGATTCACTTGTACTTGTGGGCGGGGAAATATTGGAGTAGATATGTGAACATTCTCAAATACTGGAACTCCCTTGGAATTATACTGGAATGATAGCCATCCCACACTTGGCCGAGTGTGCGGTGTGCCGTATTACCTACAGTCGTTCACATGTCGATCCCGATATTTTAAAACACACTGTTAGAGTATAGGCTGGACTCACCCTGGAACCTTTGATCACCAACTGGACTCACCTTATACCGGACTCATCTTGTACTGGAACCACCTGGTATCAGATTCATGTTGTCTGGATTTACTTGGGTTTTGTACTTGTTTACATTTACATTCTGGACTTATTATGTTACTTTAGTTCAGCTAGATTTATTTTACAGTCTTCATTGCCATCATTCTTCTCTTGTTTTAGTTCTTACTTTCCTTGTATCTTATCTGTTCTCCATACCATCACCTGTATATAAACTGCCATATTCATCAATAAAACTGTCTATAACTGCTTTATAGTTCTCTGTCATTTACTTGGAATTTCTTGATGAGTTGTACTCGTTCTTGTCCTGACTGGACCTGTTGAAAATTTTACAGAGGAAGATGAGGAACCCTGCACCCCCTTACTTGGAGCTTGCTTAGTTGACACTCGCGACCTGGACCCCTGGGGAGGTTCAGGCAGCTGCTCAGGATGATACCTTGTATAGTGTAGATAGCTTAGACTGTTCTTCTTTTCATGTTTAGCTGTTGCCTTTATTTTCTAGAGTTGTATATTTTAGTGATGTTGGGACCTTGTTATTTCATTCTGCTGTACCTCAGTTGAGGATTCTCTTATCTATTTTATCGTGCCATATTCTATCTCTAGATTGTGATTGAGTTGTACCTCTGTGTTGGCCTCCTTATGGAGAGTATTCATATTATGTTAGTTATAGTTCATGACCTAGAACAGCGTTCTACCGCCGACACTGCGGCGTAGGCTGGGCGTTGTTACGCTCTCGTGCCCTTACTCTAGGGTACGGGTCGTGACACGTTTTTAGTGGTGGCCCATGCAGGTCGAGTTTATGTAGTGGTATTCGAACTAGAGTATCACTACAGCCTGCAGTAGGATTAGGATATTTTTGGAGGTACTCAATCACATTAGGAAAAACTCTTAATCCGATTCCTTTTGTCTAAAATTGTTGCTTATTGACTTCCCTTGAATATAAACTGTTCTCCTTTGAATTTTCGCTTCATTCTCAGAAATTGCTTCTTGTTTTGATCTGTCTTCATGATGGTTATGAAGATACGATCTCGTCGCTTCGGTTCGGGAGATACTATCGAGAGGCTAGCCACCTCTCGTCCTGTTCATCAGGGCCTCGAGACCGCAGCTTCTGTTGTGCCGACTCAGGTTGGCATTTCTGCTACATTGGAGGTGCACCTCCGTCTGTACAAAGACTTTTCCCTTCGTTTCCGGTTTCTCTCAGCAGCAGCGATTCATGCAGCATCAGCAGCAGAGATTTGTGCAGTATCAGCATCAGGCTGGAGGAAACCAGCAGGGCGAGCTATCGTCAGGATAGTCGAGGATGCATAGACCGTTGGAGATCTTGCTACAAGTTCCGTTCTTCTCAATTCCATTCCCGCAATTGTCTTTTATAATTACCTTGAAATCTGATTCCATCTGTTCCTTGTTGATTGATTAATTTTGTCATGTTACTCTTTTGTTGTGTTTGTTTTTTCTTCTGAGAAAATCATATGGGCTAGGTCGCCTAAATCATGGGATCTAGAATCCTCGATAGTCGTGTTAGTTGGCATAGTGAGGACATGTAGTCAGATTTTGGATGTATTCTCGGGTATGGGAATTTAAGGTTTTCGCCGTCGTATGCGGCAGTGCGAAAATTTTAAATACCATGAACCTAGAGGTACGTACCTTAGTCAAGGACTCTGTGATTATCGTAGCCTTGCTCACTAGCATGATGAAGACTCTGGACAACATGATTTTGGACAGACGCATATGATTAACAGATTGTATCTTGAGAAGGTTTAAACATCATACCCTTTTGATTGTTATAAATGACTTAGGAGTAGGGATATTTAGTTTTGTAGAGCTTATTCATAGGTAGTTCCTTCATAGTATAATGGTATGATGACTTGTAGAGTGTCTGTACCCTAGAGGTGATAGTTAGCATTGGTGTTAGAATAGTAACCCATTGCAGATAATTCTCCTGTTATCTATAATACCAACCAGTTATACATAGGATGTTAGTATGCCTTACAGCCTTGATGATTATTACTACTTTTCCTTACCTTTTCCAGTGAGGCACCCATGACCAGAGCCTGCCTTTGAGTATAGTTGTAGTTTCACCTAAGACCGAGAGGTCTATTTGCATAGATAGATTGTAGATGATATTGGCATATGGGATATAGGTTAGTTGGTATCTATAGGCCATTGTTGTATAGGGTTATAAACATGTTGTTTAGCTTATACTTGGTTCAGTTTTCCATTTTAGTTAAGTTCTCTTCGTGTTGAGTTCCTTTGTGTTGATCACCTTTATAGGCAGTGTGCAGACCCTTCACTAGATACCATGTCCCCTTGATTCAGACCATTCATCCTTAGCCTAGTTCTAAGCATTGTTTCAGACCCTTATAAGTTTAGTCTGTCTTAACCCTTGGTTGATCAGTCATGTATATATATAGATGATATACTTAGGATATATGTGATGGGTTGTTGTTCTTGAGCATATATATATATATGTGGTATTTGTGTCACCCCCGTTTTTTGTTCTACGTATTTCCAGTATACGTATACGGAATCCTGACATGTATTTTTATTTTCCTGCCTGGCTAGCTAATTTCAGTTTAATCTTGATTAGGTTCATCATAGCATGTAATGGTTTAACTTGGTTTATTTTGGGATGGCTTGGTTTATTCTTTGGTTCATCATGTTAAACCCACCACCATCCCCCTTTATAACCCACCTAACTTTTCTCTCTCCTCCACTTTCTCATTAACTTTTCTTCCTTCTCCATTAAACCCACCACCAACCAAGAACATCCCTTAGGCAAGTGCAACTTGCTTCCACAAGAGAGCCCATTTTTATTGTTCCATTAGCTTCTCCTCATATTTTTAAGACATATTAGAACTTGTCATTTTCCATTTTGAGGCTTTAATTTTTGTAGATCTAAAAATTAGTTATTTTCGAATTTTGGTGATTTTGATCTATCAAACTTATTTGTTTTCAAGTTTTGATGGTTCCATGTTGTAGAGAATTTTATTCTACCCAGTTTTGACCTTTAAAAAGTTTGATTTGGACTTGTTTTGACCAAGTTACGGACTTTTGAAGCTTTGGGTTCAAACCATGGAGTTCTTGCTGATTTGGAGAAGACAGTGAGCAGTGTGCGCGAGCTTTTTAGCTTGCGCCACTGAGCTGCGCGCGCTCTTTAGCGCAGCGCAGTCTGACTCATACGCTGCCTTTTGGTGATGTGAGCGCAGTCTGACTCATACGCTGCCTTTTGGTGATGTGAGCGCAGTCTGACTCATACGCTGCCTTTTGGTGATGTGAGCGCAGTCTGACTCATACGCTGCCTTTTGGTGATGTGAGCGCAGTCTGACTCATACGCTGCCTTTTGGTGACGTGAGCGCAGTCTGACTCATACGCTGCCTTTTGGTGACTTGAGCGCAGCCTGACTTGAGCGCAGCCTAATTTTTTTTGCACCCGTTTTACATCCTTACGCCTTTTTATGTAAACTCGACATGGACCCGATGTGAGCATGACATTATTTATGAATGTTAATCGGAACAAGGCTTAGTGATGGAATTGCATGATTAGTGACCTGTCGTGGTGCACTCTCGACAAGTAATTTGACATGATAATTCTTGATGGTGGTCCGTTGTGACGCACCCTTGCCTTGATAAGTAATCTTGATAAGCAACCCGACATGATAACCTTGATACGCTGTTGTGACGGCTAACCTGACATGCTAAGTGAATTCTTGACACCGTGGGTGATTGTGTTGAATATGCTTGTATAAGCAACCAGTCTTGTCTCGCATCATATCTAGGACATGTATCCCTGGTTACCACGGTCAGGGATTCATACCGAATCTGACTAGGTTAATGACTATATTGATCAAGTAGAGCATATAGAGAGGTATTCCGGCTACAAGCAATCCCGTTATCTGGGCGCCTTCCTTGATGGACTTGTAGCCTGCCGACGAGTAGGACACATTTCCAGCTCACTGTTATGTAGGACACTACATGAAACGATTACTATGCACACTGTCATGTGTTGCATCCAAGTCTCCTAACAAGGCATGACAACTCTGAGCTTGAACCTTGCGTCTGGATAACCTGGATAGTCTGCAGGGCTTGTGGCCATAGGCGTACCTCATTGCATCTTGCTCGTAACTAAGCTTGTGATAACCCTAGTTAGTTAAGTATCAAGCCGTACTCTTTGCTTGGCCGTGAATGATGGATGGAGTCCTATCTTGTCTAGTCTTGCCCAGATCCGGTACATGGATATCTCCGGACATACTTGTTTATGCTTTACTTTATCGATAATTGGTTCGAGGCTAAGTTCTGTTCAGGTGAAGGGTTACAACCCCGGTCCTTGTTTGGTTTACGGGTTGTAACTTGGTTACCGGTATAGTCCTCTAGTTATCTTATCGTTTATCATCCTGTTTTCTTTAACTCATGCCTTATGTTATTTCAACTATGATTTATGTGCTGACATGTTGGTTTTAGTTCTTAAGTGAAGCCTCCTTTGTGGCACTTGCTCTTTCTGGGGTCTGACCCAGCTGGTTTTGTATGGCCAGATTTCGGAGCAGCTACCGAGGATCTTCCAACTTTTCTGCCAGATGGTGAACACTAGAAGGAATCCCGGCAACGAGTGGGTTTTATTTTGCTCTCCCACTCCCTTGTAAAAATATTCTTTTGAGGCGTTTAGCCGCCGAGCAAGTGTTAGCTCGTTTGCAACTTTATTTACTGTCTGCCTACGGGCGGTAGCATGATTGACAAATCCTAGGGTTGATCATGTATGACTTAAACTCTTGCTAGTCTTCGTATTTTGTATGACTAGCTTCATGATCATCTGAATATGTAATGTATGGGACGCCTTACTTTGTATGTCTGATGATCTACCATCTTGTTATATCTACTTGTTGCTTGAGATTGAGACACTAGGCTTGTTATTGACCTTAAGAGACTGATGGCTTGTAGTAAACCCTCATGCATCGAGACAGCCGTGACCGTATTGCGATGTGAGATTCACTTCAATGTACGTAGCTGGCTGTGTCTGTCCCCCGCTCTCCAGTATTCTGGTTCTGGGGCGTGACACGGATTAAGTGGTGGCCCATGCAGGTCTTGTAGATCAAGATGTGTGAGGGTTTACCGGATAGATGTCTCAATTCGCACTCGCCCTTGATCTCTACTCGTGCCTTCTGATCTTTCAGAATCCTTGACCTGATCACATGTTTATATCCTCGATCTATTATGGTCCTTTCTTATTGTTCCCTATGTCGTTTCCTTCAGCGGCATTGTTCCTGGTCCTACCGATCAGCAAGGCGGAGCACCACCAGTGGACCAGCAGCAACCTGGAGACCAAGCCCAGCACTCTGGAGTGGCTTCCCGAGTCATGCATTCCGGGGACCCCGAGCCCCCAGTTCAGCCAATCCAGCCTGCAGAGCCTGACGATGGCACCTTGGTGGGTCTCATCAGGATATTGCTTGCATCTCAAGATCGTCGGGGCGATGCCCTGCACCAGGCAGTACAGGATGCCATGGGCCGTGTTGGTTATCAAGGGTAGGGGTGAGCGTCGGTATAATCGGTCGGTATTTGGTCGATTTTTTCGGTATTTTTTAAAATCGGTATTTAAAAAATCAATACCAATATCGTACCATTTAGAATCGGTTTTTCGGTTTCGGTTAAATCGGTATTCGGTCAATTTTTTTCGGTATCGATATTTTACCAATTAATATTTGATCAATTAACACACTTAAAATTGTAGGACCTCTTAACCTATAATATTTTTTTATACTTTTTTGGAAGCATTAATTTTAAAAGCTAAGCCTCTACCAACCAAACAATTAATCAAAATTATTAGAACAATATGTAACAAATTGCAAGCACCTAAAAATGAGCTTAAAATATCAAACACGGTCACTAAGTTTAATCTTTAGTATAAGTTTAAGTAACCAAAATTTACTTCAAAATTCTATGAGAACATAAAAACATAAGCTCAAAAGATCAAAAACTCAATTCTTAGCATTCTTAACATAAATTCAAGTCCACTAAAATCCATTCCAAGTTCTAAGAAACCAACCAAAATAAAGATAAAATTGAAAATGAGTATGTAAAATTAATCATGAACAACATTAAAAAATGTGCGCGCGTGCGTGTGTGTATATATATGTGTGTGCTTGTGTGTAAATCGGTTCGGTTCGGTATTTTCGGTATGGTATTACACTCAAACCGTTACCATTACCATTATACCGTAATTTAGTCGGTTCGGCAATTCGGTATCGGTACATAATTTCGGTTCGATTTTTTGGTATATTTTTAATCGATATTCGGTCGATTTTTCGGTATCGGTCGGTATTTGCTCACCCCTAATCAAGGGAACAGTGCGGCTAGCAGTTTCAAGCGCCTCAACCCTCCCTTCTTTGATGGGAGTGAAGACGCTATTGCAGCTGATGCGTGGCTCCAGGACATTGAGATTATCTTAGATGCAGCCAAGACTCCAGAAGGAGAGAAGGTAGCTGTGGTACACCTACAGTTATTGGACCTAGCCCGCACCTGGTAGGCGATGATGGCAGTTGGTTTGGCAACGCCTGTCCCGTGGACGGTATTCAGTGACAAGTTTCAGATCATGTACTTCGATGCTGTGGCTCAGCATGACTTACAGACGAAGTTCACCAATCTCAGGCAGATGAGCAGGACGGTCGATGGATATGCGGCCGAGTTTTCAAGACTGAGTCGGTTTGCTCCCACTTTGGTGGTATCACGACCCGCTACCCAAATTGTTGGGCCAGGCCGAGTCATGCCCAGCCTACGCTGAGATAAAACGTAGTAAGCTGTTCTAAAGACAACAGGATAAGACTAAAATGTGCTAACAGTTCTATAAGTGAAGAAGAATCATAAATGCTCCAAACACAAAAGTCGTCGTATATAGTGAAATGTCCAAGTACAAGTGAACTGTAAAGTAAAACTGGATACATGTCCAGTTACAAAAAGATATAGTCTAATACATGTCTACTCTCAAAAGTCTAAGTAAACAAAAGACAACTAGGCGAGGTTCCCCGCAGGAACATCCTCGTAAAGCAGAGCCGGGTCCTCGGCAGTAACCCCATAATAGGTGTCGCAGAGTAACTCCTCCTCAGTAAGGACACCTACAACGTTATCCTGTCAGGACTGGAGCAAGTACTGAATCTAGCAAACTAGCATATGAAACATGAAAATGAACATGTGAAGAATAACTGGAAAGCATGGCATCACATAGTCTATCATGGCAAGGACACATATGTCATAGAGACAGATGTATATATAATGTTTAAAACTGTAGCAGGTACGTGATCGGTCAATAGATGTACAATGTACTGAGGCACACTATAAATAAAATGTACATACGTACAAGTGAAAACAAACGATAGATGTACATACGTACAAATACAGCTGGTGCGCCTACGACAAGATATACATAAAATGTCAACCTTGCTCGGTACGTACGTACGAGTAAGGGGGCATGACCACGTACGCTACTAATAGTTTCCCCATAACCCATATTCTAATCATGTGAGAGATACAATCAAGACTGTTCTAAGCATGGTAGCAACTGAAAGTACAACATGTAGAGATCTAACTTGCTACCCCAAGGATCAGCATTTAACATGGTGGGGTTTGCAGTTCATTTTATGTGACAATATGTAAAGTTCGTAGAAAGTACTTGCCTCTAGCAAAGCAAAACAAAACAAGCTGCGATAACAATGCTATGGATGTCTGGTAGCTCGTCACTGTAGAAGTAAATACAACAACTTAGTTTTACACTAAGCTAAAACACTAGGACACTAATTGGTGAAACACGACTTGTGATTGGGCACCTAGCCAAAATAATGACTTTGGCATAGGAGACCAATATGGGGTGACACACTATGTTAACTAACTTTCTAGGGTCTTTACACTAGTGAGGGATGGGGTTCAACACGACTAAAACTCCAAATAACACAAAAAGCTACAAGTCGTAATTAATCAATAAATAAATCAAAAGACCATTGTGTTCTAACAATTTTAGAGATAGACAAAAAGCCTAGTTTTTCTTAAAGTAAAGTACCAAAGTGATCCTTGTTAATCATAGAAATTTATTATAATTTTTCTGGAATTTATTAACCAGTACAAATATTTTATAAAAATCAGTTTTCCTAAGTATACAGAAAATGAGTTTTGGTTTCATATGCCAAACTAGTGGCAAAACAGTAAATTAAATACTACACAAATTATACTAAATTAGCTAACTTAACATAGTATCTAAAAACTATTTTTCCATAATTTTAGCAGTACTTTAAGTATTTTTAGAAAATCAAAAACAGCATTGCACACAATAATTAATTATCTGCGTATTTTGTCCATGTATATAATTTGAACCAAAGTTCAAATACAGGACCCAAGGCCATGAATCAAGTCCAATATGACTTGTACAGGTCTTGAATGTGTGAAAACACATTTGGGCCCAAATACCCATGCTTGGTCTGGACACCAAATGGTTGCAGTAATTTAAATACAATAAAAATACAATTTGGTAATAGTCAAACTAAATATTATTATTTTAATAAGGTAAAGTTTTACATAGTAACTTTAAAAGTATGAATATTATCTTATAAAGATAATTTATACAAAGCTAAGTAAAATACATACATAAAATAGTGTATATATATATATGAAAATATATATACACAAATATAGGGATGTTTACGTATTGGATATCACTACAACAAAAAACCCTTTTAATGACGGCTAAAAAGCGTCATTAATGACGAACCATGACGCTTTTTTTTTTCCACAGCAACCGTCATGAAAACGGGTGTTATAAATGTTTTTTAAAAGCGTCATAAAATAACCGTCATGAATAGTTCCTATAAAAGCGTTATGAATAGTTAATATATAGTGCACAATTCAGAACAATTTTAAAACGTCATGAATAGATAACATGAATAGGCTCAATGCAGCACATTTATAACACTTTATACTATTCAAATTAGCACATCCAAATCAGTCCATATAATTGTCAGGCCTAAAAATCAAATTAACATTATATATCACCATCTTTATTACATTTCTCAAAATAGAGTACATATCAACATCTTCATTACATTCTCAAAATAGAATATCCAAATACATATACATTTACAAATACATATATACATTTACAACTACCAAAAAACCTGCACCCAGAGCTCTGTTGGACTACCAGGGACTAAAGGTCCTCCAACTGCTAAAATCTTTATAGAAAAAAGCAGTATCCTCATTTGTTTGAATTTAATGTCTCTTGCAATTGATTGGTCCACATATGAAAAAAGGAAAGCTGAAAAAAAACAAAAAAAAAAAGATTACATTGGAAGCATGAATAAACTTGACAGTACATTCTCTTAAATCAACATGAATAAGCTTAAAAAAGATTACACATTGGAAGCTGAGCAACCAGCATCAAACTTCTCAAGCAGCACCAACATGTAACTTATAGTTAGGGATAACAGTACCTAGGAAACTCTCCAACCAATGAGCCATCCAGACCGGTCAAGAAAAAATTATGAACCAATAAGCAAGTAAGTCCTTGAAACACAAGCAATAAAATATAGAGGGAAAAAATTATGTAGTCCCAACATAGAGGGAAAGGAATTATTTTTTTTCAACCAATTTAAAATATGCCATTCATGATTTAAACCTTCTAAATAAATAAAACTGTAATTGGTCTAATACCATGTTAAAATCTATGCTACCAATACTCCAATTTCTACAACCAAGGATTCACCACAAACACATAGTTGTTACCATGTAAAGTGAAAAGGTTTAGATCATGTCAGGAGGTATATGACCTTATGCTCTTTTAACTCGCCAACAAGAATCATCACGAGGACAACTGCTCCGTACAAACAAATGAATAGATGACTGTCAAGAATTAAGGGAAGGAAAATGAGCACCTGGTTTTGCATAGTCAATAATTGATGACATAAAGCATTTGGAAATAATAATTTAGATCATGGTTTCCTTTTTGAATTTGTTTCAGATGATTGAAAGTTGGTGTTTCTGCACTACCTTTTATGGTATTCTAAGTTCCCAAAAGGAGTTTTATCTTGATACCGAATGAATGAGCTGAGGTGAGAGGGTTGAGAGTTGGCACATGGTAAACAAGAGGAACTTGCTCAATTCTTAATATTTTATAAAGCAACTTACCTCGGTTACACACAGTATTTGTTAAAATATCAGACAATAATTAAGCCTAGATAAGTCGATCTCACCAGAGAAGAAAAGCCATGAAATATCTAGTATTTTTCTCCCCAATGCAATTATTCTGCAGATTGTAACAAGGTAAATCGCCCAGAAAGCAAATTAGTTTGTTTAGTTGCGTAAGGAGCACAGAAAGGTAAATACTTAGTCATTATCAACTAAAAGTTATGGACCATACCAGCCATCCGTAATGGTGGTCGAATCGGGCAACACAACGATTACAAATGCCACAATGCTTCGACCTAGCAGGTCTGCATGAAATGGAACTCCTATCAGATCAGACTTATTGAAAAGAAGCAAGGAAAAAATATAGGATCAACAAAGACGGACTTCGAAATCTTGCAAGTTTGACATATCTTTTCCACATATATGACCTTGTCATAAGGATAGGCAGCTAGGTACTGGGAAACATTTTCAGCATTCACAGTTCCTGGATCAGAAAAGCTGGTCAAGAAAAAGAGTAGAACTCCCACAAAAACTGCCAGCGTGCTTATATACCTGCAAAATGATGCACTAAGGTTAGGCTGAACACTTCTAGTTTAACACCACCATGGTTCCAAGGAATGGTAAACTTGAACCAGTATCTTAATGCTACCTATGCCATTCACTAACATAGTAACCAGGTATATATCTGAAAGATGTGCTTGCAAAGATATAATGTCCCACCAAGTATTCCCAGATAAAGTAGCTGCAAACATCATAAACAAATTAAAGACCACTCAAGTAGAGCACATGAGAAACAGGAAGAAGAAATAAATAATAATAACACATAAACTGGAAGAAATAAGAAAAAAAAACAATGAACCATTACATGTAAAATTGACAGTCTTCTATGTCAAGAAATGTTTCACACCAAAAGATATATAAAAAATCAATCATACTGATCTCAAACATTTTGTAATAGCGACTTAGTTCCCAAAAGATTAGTTCCGAGTTCTTACTGATTTTGTTTCGTAAGATTCAACAAGAAACGATAAATAAAAACAAATATCCACACCTATTTCTCTCAACAATCCTAAGTTTAATCAATTTATCTCACAAAATAGTTCTCTAGTGGTCATAAAGTCAATAAACAATGAATTTGGTTATAGTGGCTACTGAGATTCCTACTACTGATAAATCTTATTGCATTACTCGAGATTAGGTCATATCATCATCATCATCCAAGCCTTCTCCCATCAAAATGGGGTCGGGTATGGAGCATAAGACAACTCCATACAAGAATTGACAAGGTTTAATGATTGTTTGTCAACTTGACATCGACCCTCTATGTTGGTGCCGAATACCTAGCCAAGGTAGCTATGAGCATGACAAGGCCATGCCATAAAATCTAGGTGGGCAGTTGGCACATAGGTAGACCTACACTTTGGATTGTACTTAAAGCTCATGCAACCAAAGAGCACCCTTAAAGTACCCTAGACTATAAAGAGTCTAACAAAAACGATAAAATGATACAATATGCTATAAGAAATTGCATCCATCTCTATGACACATTACGCCAAAGAAAGAAGGTATGACAATCCCAAGACATTAGGTCATAAAAGACCCTAATTTATATCAAAAACGCTAATTTTTTCCACCAAAAAGGACAGCAAAAAATAGCTTCACAGTGATCTCAGCTCCCTAAACAATACATTTAGCCTCCGTACACTATTTTTTCCACCAAAAAGGACAACAAACAATAACTTCACAGTGATCTCAACTCCCTAAACAATACATTTGGCAATTAAGTGGCTAGCTTGCCGTCCTTGTTAACATCTTTCATCTCAGTTAATAATAAGCCATAGAATGTATCGATTTCTACACCATTTATCTCTAAAACTAGAGAGACAGAAACAGAATGCCTCAAGAACACTAATTTTAACCCATATTTAGGAAGAAATAGCTTTTGGTCATTAAAAAAAACTAATTTTGCTTCGTTTTTATCGCATCCTTTACACATATTTCTCTCTGAAACCCTAACTTGTATCAAAAAAACTCGAAAAAAAATCAACCTTCGTTTTTGGAATTTGAGGCGGATGGCTGGTCCCGATGGTCCGGGTGCTTTCCGGAACAGGTCGATGGCGCCGATATCCTGTCCTTTTGCTTCCCGACGATCTCCCTCGATCCGGAAGGGGCGGACTTTTCGAGATGCTTGTCGAGAGCGTCGTTGATCCGCCTCCGGTCGATCGAGCCGCTCGCTCTTGAGGAAATTGACAGTCTTCTATGTCAACTGATCCGGCTAAGATCCATCGATCAAAAACCCTAACCTAACTCTTGAGGAAATTGGGGGAGAAGAGGTTTGGAGGGATGCTGCTCCTTAGAAAATGGATGAGAAATGAATTTTCTCTCTCCCACTTAGCTTTTATAGAGTGAAAAAATTACAAGTTTGCCACCGCTCTAAAGTATTAATGACGTTTTGTTTTATAAACGTTATAAAAAGCCCAAAATTAGTCCAAACCGTCATAAAAAAAAGGTATTTTTCAACTTGATAACGCTTATGTATCAGCCGGCATTAAAACTCCCTGCCGAGCGTCATTAAAAGGGTTTTTTCTTGTAGTGTATATATATATATATATATATATATATATATATATATATATATATATATATATATATATATATATATATATATATATATATATTTTTTTTTTTTTTTTATATATATATATATATATATATTTATATATATATATATATATATGTAGTGTATATATATATATACACTACATATATATATATGTAGTGTATATATATATATATATATATATATATATATATATATATATATATATATATATATATATATAAATTACATATATGTATATATATATATATATATAGATATATATATATATATATAGAAAATACTTATCTATATAACATATATATATATATATATATACAAAATTAATGTATACATATATATATAATAGTATATATAATAATATATATACATAAGGAAATATATATACATAAATATATATGTATACATAATACATATATATATATATATATATATATATATATATATATATATATATATATATATATATATATATATATATATATATATATATACATACATAAATAATGAAGTATACATATGTATATATATATATATATATATATATATATATATATATATATATATATATAATATATATATATATATATATATATATATATATATATATAAAACAGTAAATATATATATACAAAATTATAGTATATATAGAATAATACATATATATACAAATATATGTATATACATATATATATATAAATATATATATATAATAAAAAAGAAAAAGAAAAAGGAAAAGGAAAAGAAAAGGGAAAGGAAAGGCAGCCAGGGGGCTCGAACCCAGGCCAGAGAAGTGCGGGGGGGGGGGGGGGGGTGGGGTGGGGTTTAGGTTAGGATGGGCTGGCCAGGGGGTCAGCCCATCAGTTGTGTTAGAGTAAGGGTTGTGTTTATTTTATTTACGTTCGAATTAATTAACATTAAAAAAAAATATAAAAAACATCCTGTGTCCTGACAGTTAAGGACACAGGTATCAGCGTGTCCTCGCTTAGCACGACACGCACGAAGCGACTTGGCCGTGTCCAAGCTAACCCTAGTATTGCCCGTGTCCTGGCGAGTCTCATATGTGAAGACGAGACTCGCACGACACGAAACGAAGCTGACACTTACGCGTCCGATCAACTCAGGGTAAATCGAAGGTCGGGGACGGCGGAGGAGACGTCGGGGTCGGGGCGCTCCGGTGGCGCTGGGGTCGCCTCGTCACCGCACGTCGACTGATGGTGGTTGGGGGCGGTGGAAGTCGACGGTGGGGCTGGGTGGAGCTCGTCGGAGTAGGGTTAGGGTTTGTGGGTTCGTCGGGGAAGAGGGGTCGTCGGTGGCTGTGGTGAGAGTTTAGGGTTAGGGTTTAGGTCAGGGGAGAGAGGGGGAGTTTTATAGAGGGTTTTTGTGGCGGTCGGGCAGCCGGGAAAGGCGGGGTCAGGGCGGCGAGTCGGTCGGGGCAGGGGAGTAGGTAGACAGAGGAGAGAGAGAGTGTCGTGTGTGAGAGGGGGGGTTTGGTAGATTTGCAATAGGGCCCTTTGGAAATAGGATTTTGCATAATAGAATTATTAGTGAGAATATGCAAAATAGAATTTGCATTTCCTAATTAAAAACATTTTCTTAATTACAAACTGATATAAAAACATATCTAAAAATTGCAAAACCTATTTAATTAATTTCAAATAATTTGCAAAGTGATATTTTTATATTTAAAACTCATTTAAAAATATAGAAAAAATTCCTAAAAATCCCAATAATTACTTTAAGGCTAAAAATTAACATTAAAAATTAATTAGCACTAATAAAACTAAAATTGAAAAACAGGGGCTTACAAGTCTTTCCTCCTTGAAAAATTTCGTCCTCGAAATTCACAAGGATTGAAGACCCAACAATATTCTAACGTAGCAAGCAATGCAACAAAATGACTAAGGCTGTGATCGAAACTAACCTCTAGGGTATCAAGCGGGAACGGGTGGTTCCCTCGCAGCGGTTGGATCGAACAAGTAAGGGTATCTCTCCCTCATGTCCGACTCCCTCTCCCAAGTAGATTCACCTGGGGAGTGACAGCTCCAAGCTACTCGTACTAGGGGTATAACCTTGTTCCTCAGCCTCTTCTCTCTCCTGTCTAATATCTCCACTGGCTGCTCAGAAACTGTAAGGCTCGGTCCGACCTCCAACTCTGAGTGATCTAGCACATGACTGGGGTCTGGAACATATCTCCTCAGCTGAGATACGTGAAAGACATCGTGAACTCCTGCTAGATTGGGTGGAAGTGCAACCCTGTAAGCTACCTCTCCGATCCTGCCAAGTATCTCGAACGGCCCGATGTATCTGGGGCTCAGCTTCCCTCCTCGTCCGAACCGGATCGTCCCTCTAGTAGGTGATATCTTCACTAGCACCATATCACCGTCTGCGAACTCCATCGGTCTGCAACTAGCATCAGCCCAGTGTTTCTGCCTGTCCTGAGCTACTCTGAGCCTGTCTCTGATCATCCCGACTTTCTCTGCTGCATCCGTGATCATCTCTGGCCCAAGCATAACTCTGTCTCCGACATCATCCCAAAAGAGCGGTGTGCGGCATCGTCGTCCATATAGCGCCTCGAAAGGAGACATACCAGTACTGGCCCGGCAGCTGTTGTTGTATGAAAACTCTACCAAGTGCAGATGGCTCTCCCATGATCCTCCAAAGTCCAGCACGCAGGTCCTCAGCATATCCTCCAGTGTCTGTATCGTCCTCTCGGACTGCCCATCTGTCTGCGGGTGGTACGCCGTACTGAACTTGAGCCTACTGCCCAACTCCTCCTGTAAGCTCCTCCAGTAGTGGGATGTAAATCTGCTGTCTCTGTCTGACACGATGCTCACCGGTACTCCGTGTAGGCGAACTATCTGCTGCATGTATAGCTCTGCCAACTTCTCGGTGGAAAGCCCTACCTTGAAGGGTATGATGTGCGCACACTTCGTCAGCCTGTCCACGATGACCCAGATGGCATCCTTCCCTCCTTGGGAACGAGGAAGCCCTGAAACGAAGTCCATCGTAATATGTTCCCACTTCCACTCAGGAATGGGTAACGGCTGTAACAAACCAGCTGGCCTCTGGCGCTCCGCCTTGACCTGCTGGCAAACTATGCATCTCGAGATGAAACGTGATACATCCCTCTTCATCCCGTGCCACCAAAGATGTTCCCGTAAGTCACGGTACATCTTGTTAGCACCAGGGTGAATAGAATATCTCGATCGGTGCGCCTCCTGCAAGACTGCCTCTACCAGCTCTTCCTTCGGCACGCACAATCGGCTGCCATGCCTTAGGGATCCATCCTCTGCTATAGTGAAGTCATCCAGCAATCCAGCTAATGCCTGGGGTCGAAGTCTGCGAAGGCTCTCATCTGTAGACTGTGCCTCCCGGATCTGCTCCATCAAACCTGACTGAATGTCAAGCGCCATCATCTGTATCACTGATCCTGGCCGAACTAGCTCGATATCGAGCTTCTCCAGATCCTCCCGCAAATGCCGATCAATCATCCGGTACCACGCCATCGGATGCCTGCTCAGCGCATCCGCCACCACATTTGCCTTCCCGGGGTGATACTGTAAATCGATGTCAAAGTCCTTCATCAACTCCAACCATCGTCTTTGCCTCATGTTCAGCTCTTTCTGCGTGAACACATACTTCAAGCTTTTGTGGTCAGTAAAGATTTCCACACGCTCTCCGTATAAGTAATGTTTCCATAACTTGAGTGCAAAGATCACCGCAGCTAACTCTAGGTCATGGGTAGGATAATTCCTCTCATAAGTCCGCAATTGCCTAGATGCATAAGCAATTACTTTCCTATGCTGCTGTAGGACACATCCTAGCCCTTTCCTAGAAGCATCGCTGTATATGGTGAAACCTCCAGAACCTGAAGGTAAAGTCAGAACTGGAGCGGTCGTCAGTCTTCTCTTCAGCTCCTCAAATGCTGTCTGGCAGTCCTCTGACCAAATGTACTCTGCGTCCTTCCGCGTCAGCTTCGTCATGGGTTCAGCTATCCTAGCAAAGTCCTGGACGAACTTTCTATAATAGCCTGCTAAACCCAGAAAACTCCTGATCTCTGAAACTGACGTCGGAGCCTTCCACGTCTCAACTGCAGCAATCTTCCTGGGATCCACCGAGATTCCATCTCCAGTGACTACATGGCCGAGAAACTCCACTCGGTCTAAAAAGAACTCGTACTTCGGCAATTTGGCAAATAATCTCTCCTGCCTCAGAATCCCCAAAACTATCCGCAAGTGCTCTGCATGCTCCTCCGGCGTCTTCGAGTATATCAGGATGTCGTCGATAAACACCACGACAAACTTATCCAGATACTGGTGAAATGTCTTATTCATCAAGTTCATAAAGACAGCTGGCGCATTTGTGAGGCCAAATGGCATCACCAGAAACTCGTACTGCCCGTACTTCGTGTTGAACGCCGTCTTCTGGATGTCTGCTGGCCTAACCTTCACCTGGTGGTACCCGGATCTCAAGTCTATCCTGGAAAACACCTTCGCCCCGCTCAACTGGTCGAACAAATCATCTATCCTGGGCAGAGGATATTTGTTCTTGATGGTGATGGCATTCAAGGCCCGGTAATCAATACACAACCGGACTGTACCATCCTTCTTAGGCACAAAGAGCACTGGCGCTCCCCATGGAGAAGTACTGGATCGAATGAAACCCTTTTTCAACAGGTCATCAATCTGCTCTTTCATCTCTATGGCCTCCTTGGGATTCACTCTATAGCAAGCCCGGGATACTGGTGATGAACCCGGCACTAAATCTATAGTGAACTCCACATCTCTGTCAGGCGGAAGTCCTGGAAGATCCTCTGGAAATACATCCATAAACTCCCTAATGATAGGGTGTGGTGGTGCTGCGTCCCCGACTGTCGTACAACAGTTCGGCTCTAGGCTGATCTCCGGCCCTGTCCTCCTGACACTGAATGGTGCTGTGCCTGGGGGACTGAACAAAATACTACCCTCATGACAGTCTATAGATGCATGGGCATAGCTAAGCCAGTTCATCCCCAATATGATATCATAACCGAAAAGTGGCATCACAAAGAATCGCCCCCTGAACTCTCTCCCGGCTATAAAAATAGAACATCTATAGATAGATCTAATAGGCACTGGTCCTCCTCCCGTCATCACTCTACTAATCTCCGCAGTAGGTGTAGCTACTAGATGATGTTTATGTATAAACTCTAATGATAGGAAGCTATGAGATGCACCAGAATCAAACAAACATACAGCTAGAAAAGTATGCAAATAAACATGACCTGTAATGACGTCAGCTAAGTAATCTGGCTCCGAAACCTGCTCCGGCTCCGGCTCAAGGGCTAGGCTATAAACCTTCCCCTGAGGTCCCTTCTGCTGCTGCAGATACTACCCGAACCTCTGCTGCTGAGTCGGAAGCGGTCCTCTAGGTCCCTTGGCTACTGGGCATTCCCGTATCATGTGGGTGGCAGACCCACAAACTAAGCACTGCTTCAGCCTCTTCCTGCAGATGGAGTACTCGTGCCCTGGTCTTCCGCAGAAAGAACATATAGCTACCTTCTGCTGCTGCGGCCGGGGTCCCGGGTGTAATGCCCCGTTCCGCATCGGTGCATTACGATGAGTCGTTAACTCGAAGAGTTACGTTGACCCGACGGGTATCGATGCGAATCGATGCAAGTGTTGCGTTGGCCAAAGGTAAGCTTTGAGTCTGTTGGAATCTATGAATCGAATCGATGCAAAGGATAAGTCCTGTTTGAGCAAGTGCTAACTTTGGTTGATCTGGTGTGCAGGCTATGCTTTTACGCTGGACGATAAGAGGTCGGCATTTGGCCTTATGCAATGAAGTGTCCGCAAAACTAAATCGAGGCCCTGCAACGGATTGTGGCATGGGCGCGATAGGCTAAATCAACCGAGTAGAGCAAAGGAATGGCTAAGTCCAAGAGTTAGCTATGCGATCGAGTTATGGAAGCGAGACGCTTCAATCGGCGAAACGACAAGGCGTATCGGCTTAAGGTGGGCGGGTTCTTGACTCTCTCTCCCTATTCCTTCACGTCTAATAAAATGTGTTATGGTATGCGTAATATGTTATCGAGTTAGCGAGCGTGGCTCGACGAGTAAGTGCCTAAGTATGTGTCGAACACTAAGATAGAACATTGAACAATCGAACAATTGAAGCGACGTGCATCAAGTGTACGGGTCGCGGTAGGGCAATGATGGTAGAACATTGAAAGATGATATCGAGATGTACATCAGGTGCACGGCTCCGAGAACATTGAACTCTAGGCGTAAAAATTGATTATGGTGCTGAGCGTGCCTTTGTGCACTTATGCTACGAAAAGACTAAATAATACAAAATTATGCTATGAGAATAACTTACAAACGGGACGCGTGAATACGAGTATGAGATGTCTAAGCCGTTGGGCGTCGTGCATCAATATGGATGTGTTGGGGCATAACGCCGACGGAGCTCCCCATGCGAATGGTGGATTATGTTTATGGCACGGGAAACCGTTTATGTGCGACACTATGTTTATGGAATACGAGATCGGTTGGTATGCTATGGATTGTATGATATGGAACGTATTGCATGGTCAATGGACTCGGATTGCCCGTGCACGGGTGCGGCTTCCCTCGAACGGTTACGTCGGGGCGCCGGGACCGTTCGGCCTAGGAGGGAATTATGTGTGGTATTTATGGTACACAATACTCGGACGGATTGCGACCGTCCAGTGCTGTGATAAGCTATGATATCCGTAAGTTTGGGATCCTTCGGATACTGGGCTAGCAACCCGTATCGAAGCGATTGTAGGCTTACACATATGAGATGCCAAGTCCATTACGGTGCGAAACACCGTGACCTTCATATAGTTAGGGTCGGTGGGCTGAGATGAGAGCTGGGTGCAGGCGCAGGGCCTGCCACCCATTATGCATATGTTTATGTTTATGAATGGTCGGTTGCGTGAATCATATGTTTGCTTATGTTAAGTTCTAACCACTGCAGGCTAAGGAAAATGGGACGGCATGAGCACGAACACTATGTTTACGTTTATGTTATGGCTAACTGTATCTGCTGCAGGAACACGGGATGTGGTGACACATTATAACAATGTGCTATGTTAAGTTTTGCCATGAAACTGATCCTAAGGCTAAATAGAAAGACCACAAAGTAATATGCATGCTCACTAAATGAATAAGTGTTTGGTTTGGGTGCGAGCGGGTCTTGATCAGTGCGAAGCGAGGACGAAAGCACTAAACCCCCACTAGTTTATGTGCAGGTTCAGGTTATGATCGGCTCGGGGCGGAGCTTGGCTTGGACGTGCCGAGGCATGGAGTCCTTGGCGTTCAAGAGGAGCTTCCGCATATGCGTTCGGACTTGAGACATGAAGATGTTCGGCCGAGGACTACTTGGTGGCTATAAAGGGGCATAATGTATGGAACAATGTGATCCTTTGTGAGCTAGAGAGATCATGAGTGTTGTAGCCAATTGGCATTTTATGTTGGGCTATTCAGAGCCTTTGTAACCTTCAGTTCAATATGAATAAAAGAGATTCTTATGTTATTCTTTGTTTTCTTCCGCTGCTTATGTTATCGATTTGAGATAGTTCTACGTGAACCTGTTATCTTGCCTTGCACGAGCGCAAATCCAGGCTCGTGCGGCATCACGCCCCAGCGAGGACGATGATTCGGGTTAAATCTAGCGAGGACGAGCGATTTCCCGGGTCGGGGCGTGACAAGTTGGTATCAGAGCCAGGTTTCGATCCTGGGACCGTGCGTAAATCTCTTTGACCCTCAGTTGCTTCGATATCGAAATTCAGTTGACTCTAAGTTGTTTCCGCAACCGCATGGCTCATGGATCTGCTCGACGCTACATTGGATATTCCATACAATAAGTCTATATTAAGTTGCATACGTCTGCCACAAGTATGTCGTGACTATTACGTGATCTCCGGGTGCCATCGGAGAGTGTTGGTTGCACGAGGTGCAACGGGTTATGGGATGTTGATTGCACGAAGTGCAACGATATGTGTGGTCGGTCGCACGAAGTGCGAGGAGCTATGTGTTATCGGTCGCACGAAGTGTGAGGCGTTATGTGTTGGCGGTCGCACGAAGTGCGAGAGATATGTGTTGTTGGTTGCACGAAGTGCAACGGGTCGATATGTGAGGCGATACATATTATGTGACTAGGCGAATGGTTATGTGTTGTTGGTTGCACGGAGTGCAGCGAGTCGTGGATCGTTCGTTGCATCGGTGCAACGAGTCGATATGGTATGATGCGTATTGTATGGCTATGCGGATGGATAGCGATATGTTGTGCGAGATTGAGTAAAGACCTTAAGTATCGAGACTAAGTTGTTGCACGAGCTGCAACATGCGGGATTCGAAGATCGCGGATGCGATAGTACGAGTCGAGATGGTCGCTAAGTCGAGTTTGAGTAGGCGAACGTTATGTTGGCCGTATGTCGCGTTGAGCTTTGAATAAGCGAATGTTGCGGGGGGGATCGATGATGATCGCCATGGTACGGTTAGATTGAATGTATGTTAAACTTGAGCTAACGTTAGAGCTGGGATCGGAAGGATCGCCATACGGGACGGTTAAGTTGAAATAGATGTCGGACCTATGCGAAGTGTGATGTTGAGTAATGACTCGATTTCGAGTGGTATATGCAATACCAATTATGCGAGCAAGTATAGCGAAGTATTATGTCGATAACGATAGGCTCGATCCTGAGTGGTATATGGGATACCACTTAGCGATATCTATGTTAAGTCGGTTGGTGACTTGCGATAGATTTCGTCGAAACGATTATGATGTTACGATATGTTGTCCTCAACGGACGGAGTAGTACCGAGACTCAAGTGAGAATGACTCGATAGAAGTCGATGCTAGTACGCTTCGCTGAATTAAGTTGAACGAGTATGTGCGAAGTCATACCTATGGATGATACGTCGGACGAGGATTCGCTAAGTATAAGTCGAACGATAGGCCGAGCATAGCGAACGAATGTTACGTTGAGGAAATAGTCGACCCGGTCGAACTTATGTTGAGTTAGTACGGAGACTTCTTCGGAACGTGTTGAGTAAGTACGGAGAAATTGTGCGAACGAATTTGGGTTAACGCGATGAATCGGTAGCACGATTGGAAGTGCGAGTTAGGGATATAAGAATGGATATATGAAATTGAAAATTATGTCGCGATGATGTTAAGTAGTTACAACCGAATGGATCTTGATAAGTGCGAGACTTGATTCGTATTCGAGTTCGGATAATGGCAATGATTGCAACGAATTTGGGCTTATGAGAAAGGAAGATGTTCAAGTTATGCATATCGACGATGGTATTGAGGCGTATCAAAGACGATATGCAATAACTCGGGGATACTCTGATCGAATGAACGAAAATTATGTTGAGCATTGTCGTTGGATGAATAAGATGTAGGTTAAGTTATAGCAATTGGGATGATAACGGTAGGAATGCTTCGGGGAATTTGAGAGTCGGTGGATGTTACTCGGAAGAAAACGAAAGTGTATGGATTGCTTCGTGGATCACCACTATGTTGACATTCTTGTCTTGAGCGAGCGCAACACCAGCCTCGCACATGCGTCACGTCAAAATTAGATCGATCATTCCGCGTGAGCACTGGTATGGTGATTCATCCAGTGGGGATGATCGAACTTGCAAGGCGTGGCAATTTGGATATAGATTTGTGGTTTGATGCGAAGGTGGAATTGAGGATTGTGCGATATTGTCAACGGCAGTGCCTAAGTGACTCGAGTAGTAACGGCGCATCAGTTGCGCGAGAGTAGACAAATTATGGATTTGTAGGTCGGATTGGGTAAGAGTCGAATAGAAAATATCGGGAATTGATTTGGCTCCACGATAAGATATAGCATGGTTCATTGTAACTGTCCCTCGTTGATGATCTTCAATTATTGAGCGTAGTTTCGGGGCAGATGACCCTAGAAGACTTGACCGCCAAATCAAGTGAATGTGGGAAACCATAGGACGACCCTAATGAAGTCGCGTAAGAAGGATAAGGAATGAGGTAGTGCATGTTGAGGATAAGTCTAAAAGCGAGCGAGTATCGCGTCTCGAAAGTTAGCGAGTACTAGAATCGATATGGTCAAGAAAAGTTATGTTGGATCGAGTAGATGTTGAGGAACGTGCTTAGCATAGCGATGCGGTAAGGCGATTGCAAGGGCTTTGCAATGCGCAAGAGCAACGGATAGTAGAACGACCTAAGAGTGTGTCGTAGATCGGTTGAGTAACGGTTAGGCTATGTGTATTGAGCGCGCGATCTATGCTACGAAACGAACTAGTCGGGATGGAATCGAAGTTTGAGTAAAGGATTTGTACTCGGTCGAGAATCGGGGATGAGCGTATCGTAAGAGACCTTGGGTCAGAAAGATTGTTGCCTTTGAGCATCGTAGACTCAAGTTGACCTCTTGTGTCGGGAGAGTGCGAGCATGATGTCTGGATAAGTTGCCTAGCGGGGGTAGCCCCAGACTCGATACGTAGGCAGTACGAGAATGTGGATCACGTATGGATAGTTGCGTCGAGACTTAGTATGGATTGTAAGTAAAGGATAATAGAGACATGTGGACTTAGTCCATGTCATTAAGGCCAAGTGTATGAATGATTGGATGAAAGACTTGAGTTATGTGAGAGATAGGAAACGGTTGGGCGAATAGGCGTTGCGGAAGCTCGTTGCGATCGGATGCGCAATGACTTATGCAATGCATGCGTTAGGTGGCCGGAAGAAACTTATGAGATCGAATTTACGGATTTGAATCAAGTTATGTGCAGAGATGTTTGGAAGACGATCGCATGTTATGGGATACTGTATACGAAGAGTATTTGGGAATAGGCGCTAAGACATGACTAAGTCGAGTACGGACCGATGGATGCTTGAGGATTTAAGTTGAGTTTGTTAGTTGTCCCGATATCCTACAACTGAGCTTGGCTGAAATGCATATATTGGTGGGACGCCTAAAATATGTGTATGATCCAAACTAAGTTGTATGATTCAACGATGGTACGAGATCGTGAAGCGATCTATACGAGGCACTTGGATTAAGTGTTGGTTTCGGTTCGAGGACGAACCTGATTTTGAGTGGTATATAATGTAATGCCCCGTTCCGCATCGGTGCATTACGATGAGTCGTTGACTCGAAGAGTTATGTTGACCCGACGGGTATCGATGCGAATCGATGCAAGTGTTGCGTTGGCCAAAGGTAAGCTTTGAGTCGGTTGGAATCTATGAATCGAATCGATGCAAAGGATAAGTCCCGTTTGAGCAAGTGCTAACTTTGGTTGATCTGGTGTGCAGGCTATGCTTTTACGCTGGACGATAAGAGGTCGGCATTTGGCCTTATGCAATGAAGTGTCCGCGAAACTAAATCGAGGCCCTGCAACGGATTGTGGCATGGGCACGATAGGCTAAATCAACCGAGTAGAGCAAAGGAATGGCTAAGTCCAAGAGTTAGCTATGCGATCGAGTTATGGAAGTGAGACGCTTCAATCGGCGAAACGACAAGGCGTATCGGCTTAAGGTGGGCGGGTTCTTGACTCTCTCTCCCTATTCCTTCACGTCTAATAAAATGTGTTATGGTATGCGTAATATGTTATCGAGTTAGCGAGCGTGGCTCGACGAGTAAGTGCCTAAGTATGTGTCGAACACTAAGATAGAACATTGAACAATCGAACAATTGAAGCGACGTACATCAAGTGTACGGGTCGCGGTAGGGCAATGATGGTAGAACATTGAAAGATGATATCGAGATGTGCATCAGGTGCACGGCTCCGAGAACATTGAACTCTAG
Organism: Iris pallida; assembly: GCA_029216955.1. Classification (NCBI taxonomy): domain Eukaryota; kingdom Viridiplantae; phylum Streptophyta; class Magnoliopsida; order Asparagales; family Iridaceae; genus Iris; species Iris pallida. The sequence continues at coordinate 3,622,538 of JANAVB010008799.1, forward strand.
GCGTAGAAATTGATTATGGTGCTGAGCGTGCCTTTGTGCACTTATGCTACGAAAAGACTAAGTAATACGAAATTATGCTATGAGAATAACTTACAAACGGGACGCGTGAATACGAGTATGAGATGACTAAGCCGTTGGGCGTCGTGCATCAATATGGATGTGTTGGGGCATAACGCCGACGGAGCTCCCCATGCGAATGGTGGATTATGTTTATGGCACGGGAAACCGTTTATGTGCGACACTATGTTTATGGAATACGAGATCGGTTGGTATGCTATGGATTGTATGATATGGAACATATTGCATGGTCAATGGACTCGGATTGCCCGTGCACGGGTGCGGCTTCCCTCGAACGGTTACGCCGGGGCGCCGGGACCGTTCGGCCTAGGAGGGAATTATGTGTGGTATTTATGGTGCACAATACTCGGACGGATTGCGACCGTCCAGTGCTGTGATAAGCTATGATATCCGTAAGTTTGGGATCCTTCGGATACTGGGCTAGCAACCCGTATCGAAGCGATTGTAGGCTTACACATATGAGATGCCAAGTCCATTACGGTGCGAAACACCGTGACCTTCATATAGTTAGGGCCGGTGGGCTGAGATGAGAGCTGGGTGCAGGCGCAGGGCCTGCCACCCATTATGCATATGTTTATGTTTATGAATGGTCGGTTGCGTGAATCATATGTTTGCTTATGTTAAGTTCTAACCACTGCAGGCTAAGGAAAATGGGACGGCATGAGCACGAACACTATGTTTACGTTTATGTTATGGCTAACTGTATCTGCTGTAGGAACACGGGATGTGGTGACACATTATAACAATGTGCTATGTTAAGTTTTGCCATGAAACTGATCCTAAGGCTAAATAGAAAGACCACAAAGTAATATGCATGCTCACTAAATGAATAAGTGTTTGGTTTGGGTGCGAGCGGGTCTTGATCAGTGCGAAGCGAGGACGAAAGCACTAAACCCCCACTAGTTTATGTGCAGGTTCAGGTTATGATCGGCTCGGGGCGGAGCTTGGCTTGGACGTGCCGAGGCATGGAGTCCTTGGCGTTCAAAAGGAGCTTCCGCATATGCGTTCGGACTTGAGGCATGAAGATGTTCGGCCGAGGACTACTTGGTGGCTATAAAGGGGCATAATGTATGGAACAATGTGATCCTTTGTGAGCTAGAGAGATCATGAGTGTTGTAGCCAATTGGCATTTTATGTTGGGCTATTCAGAGCCTTTGTAACCTTCAGTTCAATATGAATAAAAGAGATTCTTATGTTATTCTTTGTTTTCTTTCGCTGCTTATGTTATCGATTTGAGATAGTTCTACGTGAACCTGTTATCTTGCCTTGCACGAGCGCAAATCCAGGCTCGTGCGGTATCACGCCCCAGCGAGGACGATGATTCGGGTTAAATCTAGCGAGGACGAGCGATTTCCAGGGTCGGGGCGTGACACCGGGGCTCTAACTGGCGGGGTCTGATGATGTGATGTAGGGGGACGGTAAGTCTGCTGGGGTGGCGTCGGTGCTCTCTGCTGGAAAGCCTGACGCTTGGACGGTCCCTCATGGTGTACAGAAGCCGGCCTCTTGCATGACAGAAGACGCTCCTCGATGCTCCGGGCTAACTCTAGGCTCTGGTAGTAGTCAGTCGTTCCGTTCGCCACTATAAGAATGCCAATGTCTGGAACTAGACCATGGCAAAACCTACGGGTCATCTCCTCTGGATCAGCAACCAGACTAGGAGCGAAACGGCTCAGGCGACTAAACTCTGCCGCATACTCGTCAGCAGAACGGTTCCCCTGCTGGATGTTCTGGAATCGTAGCCCCATGGCTACTCTAGCAGTGGTCGAGAAGAACTTCTTCTTGAACTAGGTCTTGAACTGGTCCCAAGTGGCTCTACCTGTCACTCTCCGTTCCCGGAATACGTATTTTTATATACATGTACAACTCACGTGTATTTATTTATTATTTATCATGTAGTATCCTGTATTTAAATTCTTCTAGTTCATGTTAATTAATTATCTGCTCTTTAAATTTTCATGTTAATTTTATTTCTGCAATTTTATTTCTGCAATTATATTTCGGCAATTTTATTACCTGCATTTTATTTGCTGCTTTAGGGTATTGGGTTTCGGTCTGTCCCCTTAAACCCGGCCCAATACCCCACCTACCACCACTCTTTCTATTTAAAGCTTCCATCTCTTTCTCTCTCCTCATTATTTCATTCTCACCATTACTTCTTCTTCTTCCTCTCATTACTCCCCACCACCTACCAGCAGCAGGAGAAGGCAAGTGCAATCTTGCTTCTTGCTTGGAGAACCATTTTTGTGGTTCATTTCCCTTCCTCTCATGATTCTGAGAGAGATTAGTTCTTAACGTTTTTGATTTCTGTGGCTGGTTTCTCCTAGATCTAATTTGTTATATTCTCGGTTGTCATGGGTTTTGATCTCCCAACTTTGCGTGTATTTTCTCTGGCACGGGATCAAGGCTCCTTGGGACTTGGAGTTTGGAAGATGTTTCACGCACACGTTCTTACGTGCTCGCGTAAACATCAGCCCAGTCACGCACACGTCTTTACGTGTTTGCGTGTATTTTTAGTCACGCTCATGTCTTTACATACGTGCGTAACTTTTGAGTTACGTTCACACTGTGCGTGTCTGCGTGACTTTTGAGTTACGTTCACACTGTGTGTGCGTGCATGTATTTTAGTCACGCTCACTCTGTGTGTACGTGTATTTTTAGTCACACACACATCCACGAGTCTACGTGTATTTTTAGTCACGCACACTTCCATGAGTGCGTAGATTTTTAGTCACGCTCTCTTGTGCGTGCGTGAATTTTCCCTTCACGCTCATGCTGTGCTTGCTTGCGTGACTTTTTACGCTCACGCTCGCCAGCGTGTATCACTTTTCACGCTCACTGTTCACGCCCATTTTCCACGCTCACCCTAGCTAGACTTAGCGTGACTTGTTGGTCTTAAGCATAGACTTCTTACGTGACTTTTGGCCTTAGCATAGATTTGTTGGCGTGACTTCCTGACCTGGTGTTTTTATTTATTCCTCAACATATTCATTTAATGATGGCATGATAATTCTTCTATTATATCCTTACGCCTTTTTGCGTGAATTTCTTGATAAATCATGATATGTTAAATTTGTTAAAATAGATTGTTATGTAAAATGCGCCTTGTGTCCTGATTGATCCATGGATACCCAGTATGACTAGAACTTGACCTCGAGAGTTATAGACTCGACCCTATTTGATGATAAATGACTTTCATGCCTTGTCACCATTAATGACGATGGTTATTTGACTAATTGATCATGCGTTCCTAGTTGGAACTAAGAGACTGGCTAGTCGTCTTATTAAAATGAATGAATGAGACACGTTCATGTTATGAACTATTGCAAATCGACTGGCTGATCCCGAAATATTGACATACATGTACATGTTGGCTTCAATCTATTTATTTATTTATTTATCTATTTATTTATTTTCTACAAAAGAAGCATGTGTATCTTATGGTCAAGACATGATTACCGTGGTTAGATTTGATTGTTGCATTACGCTATGTAAGACCTGCAACCTAACCGCACTGGTATCGTTGTAGAGTTGTGCATATCGTACCCCGTACGAAAGTACTCATTTGAATGACCATGATCCACGGCATGGAATTTCACTCAACGTAGGGACTATTAAGTTAAATAAAATAATGATTGCATGGAGAGAATGGATTTCCGAGTTCTTACATGGCAGCCCCCTTGGGACGAGTAGTACCCGACGGGCCGGCTAGTTCCCACAGATACTGTAAATCTGCCACACGGGCAGGGAACAGTATCTGCTTTTATTATTATTATTGTATATTGTATATTGACGGGCGTCCTGCTAGGACTCGTCTAATTCATGCATGGCGCACATGATTGACTGGATAGACTAGCCTTGCTCGCACATAGTAAAAACTGAGAAACCTTTATTGCATAATTCCAGGATAACTTGGGACTCATAATAGCAAGCCGTAGGAATTGATTGGCCGTTCAAGATGATTTGTTTGTGTACTGTACTACTCTGTTACCTAACTGGGATGATCAGAATGTCAGGACATGACGGGCCAACTTCTGTCCTTGTTTGGTTGGGAGGTTGGTTCGAAGTGTCGTGATATGATGTGAATCCTAGTAGCAAGCAGATATCTATTATTATATTCGTTTACTTACTGGTTTATGTCCTTCATATCGTCCTTCCTTGTGGTACTTGCTATTAGAGGTCTAACCTCTCTGGTTTTGCATGGCCAGATTTAGAGCCGGTTCCCGAGGATCCAACGTACTTCTACCTCCAAGATGGTCAATACTAGGAGAATGATCGCAGGAGGACTCGAGTGGGTTCCTTACTTCACCGCTCGTTTTGTTATTTATCTTTATACTTAGCCGTTTGGCACCGACATGTTAGTCGGATTGTCTTGTACTTACTTTTACATAATTGTAATTAAGTCAGACTGCAGCTGATAACAATTGTGGATACTTGCTATACCATCTGGCTATGTTTTGTGAAGCCAGATCTCAAGGACATTTTGACTAAGCGTTTGGAACGCCTTACTGCTTTATCTTACATGTTCTCTATTTATGCTTCTTGATTGAATGATTGAGACAATAGATGTGAAATGACCATAGTAAGACCTTTATGTAGTATGCACCCCCTCGTCTGGTTAGACAGCATTGATCGTATTATACGGTATTCTTCTACCCGTAATACGTAGCTGGCTGAGTCATTCCCCCGCTCTCCAGTATTCTAGTTCTGGGGCGTGACAAGGTTTTAGTGGTGGCCCATGCAGGTCTGATTTCAGACTTGTGGGATGTTTTGATTTATAGGATGTCTCAATCACACATGTTTCCCCTTGATCTCCTGATTCGTTATTCTCAACTCTTGCTTGACATTCCGGTATCCTTTGACTTCATTGATCCTTCATGTCCGGTCGTTTGATTGTTCTTTTGTCCCTTTTCTTAGGGGCACTTCGTCCGCAGCGGTCAGAGCTGGGCAGCAACAACAAAGGCAACAAGGACAACCTGACCAGGATGGTCAGCAACCAGGGCCAGTCTCACCTCAGGAGGCTATCCAGGAAGAAGTGATAGTAGAAACAGCGGTTGGACCGCAGTATCCAGATATTCCAGACCCACCCATAGTTCCACCTACCCTTATAGAAGTAGACACACCAGCCCTTCTGGAGATCATGAGAGGAATGATGGCTGCTCAGCAACATCAGATGTTGGCCCAGCAGCGCATGTACACTCAACTACAAGAGCAGAATGTGTTGCTCAACCAAGGATTGCAGACGGCTTTAAAAAGAGGAGTGAGGGCTGATTCAGGAGCATCAGCCAGGTTTTGCAAGTACAACCCCCGTCGTTTCGAGGGCACGGAGGATGCCATTTCAGCGGATGCATGGCTTAAGGATATGGAGGCTATTCTGACAGCAGCTAAGGTACCGGCAGAAGAACGTGTAGATCTAGTGAAGTTATTACTTCAGGATCTCGCACGTGATTGGTGGGAATCAGAGGAAGTGGGCATCAGACGTCCTGTGGCTTGGGACGATTTTACTGCAAGATTCAAGACCAAGTACTATGGAGTTGTGGCGCAGTTTGAGCTACAACAGAAATTTATCAACCTCAGGCAGGCCGGCAAGACTGTAGATGCTTATGCAGCGGAGTTCTGCAGATTGAGTAGATTCGCCCCAGAGATGGTAGCAACGGAGCGCCAGAGGGCCATGAGGTTTCAGCAAGGGTTTCATCTTGAGCTCTTGCAATTGATAGAAGGGCACAATTACCAAACTTTTGATGAGATATTGACGGCAACTCGAAGGCATGAGCTCACCATTCAGAGGCTTGCGACAAGGACTGGGGGTCAGAAGAGATCCCACAGTCAGATTGAAGGAGGAGGGGGAGCAGCGCCCCGAATGCCAGCACCATCCGCTGGCATTCGTATCCACGATGTAGCGATACGAGGGTCAGCACCACCCAGGCAGCAGCAGCAACAGCAACAGAGGAAGAACCAGCAACCCCCGACGGGCTGCACTTATTGTGGGAAGATGGGACACACTAGAGATGTGTGTCGGACATTGAATGGACTATGTCTGATATGTGGAAATCCAGACCATCGGGTTATCACATGTCCCATGAATTCGAGGTCAGGAGGACCAGGGCAGCAGTTTCCTGCTCTGCCAGCACCAGGGGCAGGCCATTATCGAGGACCAGCAGTGGCAGTAAGGCCGTTGGCACAGCGTCCGTTAGTACCGCAGGCTCAGATGTTTCGGCAGCAGGGACCGCCGATGCAGCAACACCAGCATAGACCACCCCAGCATCATCAAGGCAGGGGCCAGCAGCAGCATCAAGCTAGGCCGCAGCATGGAAAGCAGCAAGAAGGTCGAGGGCAGGCATTCACTTTGTCCTTGGAAGAGGCATTGGCATCGGGAGATGTTGTGGCAGGTAACATTCTCGTCGCCTCATATCCCGCAGTAGCATTGTTTGATTCGGGAGCATCCCATTCATTTATATCTACACGATTTGTGACACGACTAGGAATGGAGTTCGAGGCATTGCCCGGGAGGTTGAATATACTCACTGGCAATGGGCTCGTAGGAGTTAGTAGAGTTATTTTAGTGTGTAGCGTTGTAGTTTGCGGGCATTCTTTACCTGCCCGGTTGATAGAATTTCCTGTTGGAAATTTCGACGTTATCTTAGGCATGGACTGGCTGAAAGACAGTCATGCGACAATAGATTATCGTAGAGGGAGTGTATCTTTTGATATTCCAGGCATGAAGAGGTTTACCTTAGTCAGATCAGAGACAACTCAGCAAGAGCAGGGAGTAGTGGCGGCAATAGAAGAAGTTCAGATTCCGAAGGTAGTTGAAGAATTTCTCGACGTATTTCCTGAAGAACTTCCAGGTCTACCACCGGTTAGAGATATTGAGTTCAGTATAAAATTGGCACCAGGAACTAAACCGATATCAGATCGGGTTTACAGAATGGCGGATTCAGAGCAGGCCAAGGTATATCAGCATATAGAGGAACTGAAGGAGAAGAAGTTCATCCAAGCTAGCGTATCACCATGGGCAGCACCAGTGGTACTTGTGGGAAAGAAGGATGGGTCATCCAGATTATGCATTGACTACAGGAAGCTTAACGCGGCAACAGTGAAGAACAAGTACCCATTACCCAGGATCGACGACTTATTTGACCAGTTGAGGAAGGCTAGAGTTTTTTCCAAGATAGATCTTCGTTCAGGGTACCATCAGGTGAGGGTTCGAAAGGAAGACATTCCCAAGACAGCATTCAGGTTGAAGTATGGGCATTACGAATTCTTAGTAATGCCGTTTGGTTTGACCAATGCTCCAGCAATATTCATGGATTTGATGAATCGTATCTTTATGCCATATTTAGACCAGTTTGTCGTTGTATTTCTTGACGACATTCTCGTATACTCTGCTAGTGAAGAGGAGCATGAAGACCACCTCAGAAAAGTGTTGTAGGTTCTGAGAGAGAACCAGTTGTATGCCAAGCTCAGCAAGTGTGAGTTTTGGTCGGATCACATTTCATTTTTGGGTCACATCGTATCAGGAGCTGGAGTAGCAGTAGATCCCAAGAAAGTAGAAGCAGTAGAGAGTTGGCCAGTACCCAAGACCGTAGCAGATGTACGAAGTTTCTTGGGGTTGGCAGGGTATTACAGAAGGTTTGTGTCAGACTTTGCAAGGCTTTCAGCACCCATGACCCGCTTGACCCGGAAGGATGTACCATTCGATTGGTCGGCAGAATGTCAGGCATCATTCGAGACTTTGAAGCAGAAGTTGATATCAGCACCTATTCTTACATTGCCAGTTGGACCCGGAGGTTTTACAGTATATTGTGATACGTCAGGTAAGGGACTTGGATGTGTCCTTATGCAGCATGGGAAGGTGATAGCATATGCATCTAGGCAGCTTCGGGACCATGAGAAGAATTACCCAACTCATGATTTGGAGTTAGCAGCAGTAGTGTTTGCTCTGAAGCTATGGAGGCATTACTTATATGGTGACCGAGTGGAGATGTACACAGATCATAAAAGTCTGAAGTACATCTTTACTCAGAAGGAATTGAACATGAGACAGAGAAGGTGGTTGGAGTTGATTAAGGATTATGACGTGGAGCTTCAGTATCATCCAGGCAAGGCTAATGTAGTAGCAGACGCTCTTAGTAGGAGAGGCGGCACATTTATGTTGACAACACAGAAGCACATCTTAGAAGACTTTCAGGAGATGGGCATCGAAGTTATACTTCCTAGTGATGTAGGAGTTCTAACTAGTCTGCAAGTTCAATCTGACTTAGTAGACAGGATCAAGGCAGCTCAGGCACAAGACCCAAGGATTCAGAAGCTTAGGGCAGAATATGAGTCAGGACTCAGGAAGGAGATGAGAATTCATGAAGATGGTACACTTAGGTTTGGATCACGTCTATGTGTGCCTAGTGGAGGTATCAGACAGGAGGTCATGGTAGAAGCTCACAGTTTCCAGTATTCTGTTCACCCTGGTGGGACCAAGATGTACCAAGATATCAAGCAACATTTCTGGTGGAACGGAATGAAGAGAGAGATAGCTAGATTTGTTTCCCGTTGCTTGGTATGTCAGCAAGTGAAGGCAGAACAGCAGAGGCCAGCTGGGTTATTGCAACCGCTTCCTATTCCGGAATGGAAATGGGAGCATATTACAATGGACTTTGTGACCGGTTTACCGAGATCACCAAGTGGTAAGGATGCTATTTGGGTAATAGTGGACCGACTTACGAAGGTAGCGCACTTTCTTCCTTTCAGAGTAGGGCAATCTACAGAAAAGTTAGTAGAGTTGTATATGCAACAGATAGTCAGGCAGCATGGAGTCCCTGTCAGTATTGTGTCGGATCGAGATACCCGCTTTACATCACACTTCTGGAAGAGCTTACATCATAGTCTGGGTACCAAGTTAAGATTTAGCACGGCTTACCATCTACAGACGGATGGGCAATCAGAAAGGACAATTCAGACTTTAGAGGACATGTTGCGAGCTTGCACTCTAGATTTTGGAGGGTCTTGGGAGAGTCACCTGCACTTGGTCGAGTTCTCATACAACAATAGTTATCAAGCCAGTATCCAGATGGCACCATTTGAAGCACTATATGGTAAGAAGTGCAGGTCACCGCTTGTATGGGATGATATCGGAGAAAGGAAGATGTTAGGCCCAGAAATGATTGTTCAGACGGTTGAAGTAGTTAAGGGAATTAGAGAGCGACTTCGAGTTGCGCAGGATCGGCATCGTCATTGGGCGGACCAGTATCGTAGGCCGTTAGAATTCTCTGTTGGGGACCACGTATTCTTGCGGATCTCACCTACTCGTGGGGTCATTAGATTTGGCGTTCGCGGGAAATTGAGTACGCGATACGTGGGCCCATTCGTTATCCTTGATCGGATAGGCGATGTTGCTTATCGTTTATCCCTCCCACCTTCGTTACGAGAGGTGCATGACGTGTTTCATGTATCTCAATTACGTAGGTATGTATCAGACCCAAGCCATATCCTCGATCATTCTGAGCTGGTTGTTGGTACCAACCTGTCTTACGAGGAACAGCCTGTATCCATTTTGGACCGAAGAGAGAAGATACTCAAGAACCGAACAATTAGTCTTGTCCGTGTTGCTTGGGGTCATCACTCCTTGGGAGAGTCAACGTGGGAACGTGAGGATGATATCCGATCACGGTATCCATACCTGTTTGACTCACAAGGTATATCTCTTCCTGTATACCTTGATTGTCTTGATTTCTCATGCTTATCACTTTATGGGTAGAACTACCTGATATCGTAGATTGATGGATTTACATATATAGTACTTGCTTTTGATATGGTAACAATGATTGCTTGCTCACTAAAATTGCTTGTATTAGTTTAGCTCTGATATTTCTATCTGGCTTGGATTTGAAATTCCGAGGACGGAATTTTTCTAAGGTGGGTAGAGATGTCACTCCCCGTTCCCGAAATACGTATTTTTATATACATGTACAACTCACGTGTATTTATTTAGTATTTATCATGTAGTATCCTGTATTTAAATTCCTCTAGTTCATGTTAATTAATTGTCTGCTCTTTAAATTTTCATGTTAATTTTATTTCTGCAATTTTATTTCTGCAATTTTATTTCGGCAATTTTATTACCTGCATTTTATTTGCTGCTTTAGTGTATTGGGTTTCGGTCTGTCCCCTTAAACCCGGCCCAACACCCCACCTACCACCACCCTTCCTATTTAAAGCTTCCATCTCTTTCTCTCTCCTCATTATTTCATTCTCACCATTACTTCTTCTTCTTCCTCTCATTACTCCCCACCACCTACCAGCAACAGGAGAAGGCAAGTGCAATCTTGCTTCTTGCTTGGAGAACCATTTTTGTGGTTCATTTCCCTTCCTCTCATGATTCTGAGAGAGATTAGTTCTTAACGTTTTTGATTTCTGTGGCTGGTTTCTCCTAGATCTAATTTGTTATATTCTCGGTTGTCATGGGTTTTTGATCTCCCAACTTTGCGTGTATTTTCTCTGGCACGGGATCAAGGCTCCTTGGGACTTGGAGTTTGGGAGATGTTTCACGCACACGTTCTTACGTGCTCGCGTAAACATCAGCCCAGTCACGCACACGTCTTTACGTGTTTGCGTGTATTTTTAGTCACGCTCATGTCTTTACATGCGTGCGTAACTTTTGAGTTACGTTCACACTGTGCGTGTCTGCGTGACTTTTGAGTTACGTTCACACTGTGTGTGCGTGCGTGTATTTTAGTCACGCTCACTCTGTGCGTGCGTGTATTTTTAGTCACGCACACATCCACGAGTCTGCGTGTATTTTAGTCACGCACACTTCCATGAGTGCGTGGATTTTTAGTCACGCTCTCTTGTGCGTGCGTGAATTTTCCCTTCACGCTCACGCTGTGCTTGCTTGCGTGACTTTTTACGCTCACGCTTGCCAGCGTATATCACTTTTCACGCTCACTGTTCACGCCCATTTTCCACGCTCACCCCAGCTAGACTTAGCATGACTTGTTGGTCTTAAGCATAGACTTCTTGCGTGACTTTTGGCCTTAGCATAGATTTGTTGGCGTGACTTCCTGACCTGGGTGTTTTTATTTATTCCTCAACATATTCATTTAATGATGGCATGATAATTCTTCTATTATATCCTTACGCCTTTTTGCGTGAATTTCTTGATAAATCATGATATGTTAAATTTGTTAAAATGGATTGTTATGTAAAATGCGCCTTATGTCCTGATTGATCCATGGATACCCAGTATGACTAGAACTTGACCTCGAGAGTTATAGACTCGACCCTATTTGATGATAAATGACTTTCATGCGTTGCCACCATTAATGACGATGGTTATTTGACTAATTGATCATGCGTTCCTAGTTGGAACTAAGAGACTGGCTAGTCGTCTTATTAAAATGAATGAATGAGACACGTTCATGTTATGAACTATTGCAAATCGACTGGCTGATCCCGAAATATTGACATACATGCACATGTAGGCTTCAATCTATTTATTTATTTATTTATTTATCTATTTATTTATTTTCTACAAAAGAAGCATGTGTATCTTATGGTCAAGGCATGATTACCGTGGTTAGATTTGATTGTTGCATTACGCTATGTAAGACCTGCAACCTAACCGCACTGGTATCGTTGTAGAGTTGTGCATATCGTACCCCGTACGAAAGTACTCATTTGAATGACTATGATCCACGGCATGGGATTTCACTCAACGTAGGGACTATTAAGTTAAATAAAATAATGATTGCATGGAGAGAATGGATTCCCGAGTTCTTACATGGCAGCCCCCTTGGGACGAGTAGTACCCGACGGGCCGGCTAGTTCCCACAGATAGTGTAAATCTGCCACACGGGCAGGGAACAGTATCTGCTTTTATTATTATTGTATATTGTATATTGACGGGCGTCCTGCTAGGACTCGTCTAATTCATGCATGGCGCACATGATTGACTGGATAGACTAGCCTTGCTCGCACATAGTAAGAACTGAGGAACCTTTATTGCATAATTCCAGGATAACTTGGGACTCATAATAGCAAGCCGTAGGAATTGATTGGCCGTTCAAGATGATTTGTTTGTGTACTGTACTACTCTGTTACCTAACTGGGATGATCAGAATGTCAGGACATGACGGGCCAACTTCTGTCCTTGTTTGGTTGGGAGGTTGGTTCGAAGTGTCGTGATATGATGTGAATCCTAGTAGCAAGCAGAGATCTATTATTATATTCTTTTACTTACTGGTTTATGTCCTTCATATCGTCCTTCCTTGTGGTACTTGCTATTAGAGGTCTAACCTCTCTGGTTTTGCATGGCCAGATTTAGAGCCGGTTCCCGAGGATCCAGCGTACTTCTACCTCCAAGATGGTCAATACTAGGAGAATAATCGCAGGAGGACTCGAGTGGGTTCCTGACTTCACCGCTCGTTTTGTTATTTATCTTTATACTTAGCCGTTTGGCACCGACATGTTAGTCGAATTGTCTTATACTTACTTTTACATAATTGTAATTAAGTCAGACTGCAGCTGATAATAATTGTGGATACTTGCTATACCATCTGGCTATGTTTTATAAAGCCAGATCTCAAGGACATTTTGACTAAGCGTTTGGGACGCCTTACTGCTTTATCTTACATGTTCTCTATTTATGCTTCTTGATTGAATGATTGAGACAATAGATGTGAAATGACCATAGTAAGACCTTTATGTAGTATGCACCCCCTCGTCTGGTTAGACAGCATTGATCGTATTATATGGTATTCATCTACCCGTAATACGTAGCTGGCTGAGTCATTCCCCCGCTCTCCAGTATTCTGGTTCTGGGGCGTGACACTACCTCTTGCGAACAACGGCTCATTCCTGAACCAGACTCCGGCTAAGTCTATCAGCAGAAATCCTGCTGCCTCGACCTGAAGGTCATCCGGCATCCTAACTTCCAGAAGCTTCCTCTTTACCGAATCTTGCCAGTCATCAGCTACTACTATACCCTCAGTCCCTGAGAACTCCTTGGGATTCAGACCCATGAAGTCCTTGATCGTCCCCGCTCTCTGCCGTGGCTCTACATGTGGTGGGACCACGGGACGTCCCTCAGAACGCTCCATGCTCTGGCGGAGTAGGGTAGTCTGCTCCTGATGGGTTGTTAGGAACCCCTGGATCAGTGTGAGCAGCTGGGTCCCGTCGAGTGTGACGGAAGCCTGGGTGGGTATAGTGATAGGGGATGGTGGAAGTATCGGGGCCTGCTGGGACTGGGATGTGGAAGGTGGTATCTGGGTCTGTGGATCTGTGGAGTGGAGGAATATGGTAGGTGGAGGTGTATCAGTCAACGGGTCAGCTGACTGGATAAGGAGGGCCCCATTCTCGGGGGTAACATACTGGGATGAACGAGTAAGCACCATCTAAATTACACATAAAAAGACTTATAAGGACTTATTTAAAGTAAGTAATCATATGCAAGAAAATCTAATTATAATAGCAAACATGTGATGTATTTCCTATGTTGCAATCCTAGTATTCCTCTAGGTGTTCTAAGCGTCTCTCCTAATGTTGTCTAATTACCTTAAGTTCCTAATTGCAGGCATGCTTGGTACAATAACGTAACCAAACAGTTTAGTCATAACCTGCATGGGCCACCACTAAAAACATGTCACGACCCGCTACCCAAATTGTTGGGCCAGGCCGAGTCATGTCCAGCCTACGTTGAGATAAAACGTAGTAAGCTGTTCTAAAGACAACAAGATAAGACTAAAATGTGCTAACAGTTCTATAAGTGAAGAAGAATCATAAATTCTCCAAACACAAAAGTCGTCGTATATAGTAAAATGTCCAAGTACAAGTGAACTGTAAAGTAAAACTGGATACATGTCCAGTTACAAAAAGATATAGTCTAATACATGTCTACTCTCAAAAGTCTAAGTAAACAAAAGACAACTAGGCGAGGTTCCCTGCAGGAACATCCTCGTAAAGCAGAGCCGGGTCCTCGGCAGTAACCCCATAATAGGTGTCGCAGAGTAACTTCTCCTCAGTAAGGACACCTACAACGTTATCCTGTCAGGACGGGAGCAAGTACTGAATCTAGCAAACTAGCATATGAAATATGAAAATGAACATGTGAGGAATAACTGGAAAGCATGGCATCACATAGTCTATCATGGCAAGGACACATATGTCATAGAGACAGATGTATATGTAATGTTTAAAACTGTAGCAGGTACGTGATCGGTCAATAGATGTACAATGTACTGAGGCACAATGTAAATAAAATGTACATACATACAAGTGAAAACAAGCGATATATGTACATACGTACAAATACAGCTGGTGCGCCTACGACAAGGTATACATAAAATGTCAACCTTGCTCGGTACGTACGTACGAGTAAGGGGGCATGACCACGTACGCTACTAACAGTTTTCCCATAACCCATATTCTGATCATGTGAGAGATACAATCAAGACTGTTCTAAGCATGGTAGCAACTGAAAGTACAACATGTAGAGATCTAACTTGCTACCCCAAGGATCAGCATTTAACATGGTGGGGTTTGCAGTTCATTTTATGTGACAATATGTAAAGTTCGTAGAAAGTACTTGCCTCTAGCAAAGCAAAATAAAACAAGCTGCGATAACAATGCTATGGATGTCTGGTAGCTCGTCACTGTAGAAGTAAATACAACAACTTAGTTTTACACTAAGCTAAAACACTAGGACACTAATTGGTGAAATACGACTTGTGATTGGACACCTAGCCAAAATAATGACTTTGGCATAGGAGACCAATGTGGGGTGACACACTATGTTAACTAACTTTCTAGGGTCTTTACACTAGTGAGGGATGGGGTTCAACACGACTAAAACTCCAAATAACACAAAAGCTACAAGTCGTAATTAATCAATAAATAAATCAAAAGGCCATTGTGTTCTAACAATTTAGAGATAGACAAAAAGCCTAGTTTTTCTTAAAGTAAAGTACCAAAGTGATCCTTGTTAATCATAGAAATTTATTATAATTTTTCTGGAATTTATTAACCAGTATAAATATTTTATAAAAATCAGTTTTCCTAAGTATACAGAAAATGAGTTTTGGTTTCATATGCCAAACTAGTGACAAAACAGTAAATTAAATACTACACAAATTATACTAAATTAGCTAACTTAACATAGTATCTAAAAACTATTTTTTCATAATTTTAGCAGTACTTTAAGTATTTTTAGAAAATCAAAAACAGCATTGCACACAATAATTAATTATTTGCGTATTTTGTCCATGTATATAATTTGAACCAAAGTTCAAATACAGGACCCAAGGCCATGAATCAAGTCCAATATGACTTGTACAGGTCTTGAATGTGTGAAAACACATTTGGGCCCAAATACCCATGCTAGGTCTGGACACCAAATGGTTGCATAATTTAAATACAATAAAATACAATTTGGTAATAGTCAAACTAAATATTATTATTTTAATAAGGTAAAGTTTTACATAGTAACTATAAAAGTATGAATTATCTTATAAAGATAATTTATACTAAGCTAAGTAAAATACATACATAAAAGTGTATATATATATATGAAAATATATCACAAATATAGGGATGTTTACATATATATATATATATATATATATATATATATATATATATATATATATATATATATATATATATATATATATATAAATCATAGATGTAATATAATATAGATATATATATTATATATATATATTATATATATATATATATATATATATATATATATATATC
>JANAVB010008799.1:3639077-3696577 GCA_029216955.1 Iris pallida
ATAAAAAAATATAAAAACCATCCTGTGTCCTGACAGTTAAGGACCACAGGATCAGCGTGTCCGCTTAGCACGACACGCACGAAGCGACTTGGCCGTGTCCAATCTAACCCTAGTATTGCCCGTGTCCTGGCGAGTCTCATATGTGAAGACGAAACTCACACGACACGAAACGAAGCTGACATTTACGTGTCGATCAACTCAGGGTGAATCGAAGTCAGGGACGGCGGAGGAGACGTCGGGGTCGGGGCGCTCCGGTGGCGTTGGGGTCGCCTCGTCACCGCACGTCGACTGATGGTGGTTGGGGGCGGTGGAAGTCGACGGTGGGGCTGGGCGGAGCTCGTCGGAGTAGGGTTAGGGTTTGTGGGTTCGTCGGGGAAGAGGGGTCGTCGGTGGCTGTGGTGAGAGTTTAGGGTTAGGGTTAGGTCAGGGGTGAGAGGGGAAGTTTTATAGAGGGTTTTTGTGGCGGTCGGGCAGCCCGAGAAAGGCGGGGTCAGGGCGGCGAGTCGGTCGGGGCAGGGGAGTTGGTAGGCAGAGGAGAGAGAGAGTGTCGTGTGTGAGAGGGGGTTTGGTAGATTTGCAATAGGGCCCTTAGGAAATAGGATTTTGCATAATAGAATTATTAGTGAGAATATGCAAAATAGAATTTGCATTTCCTAATTAAAAACATTTCCTTAATAACAAACTGATATAAAAACATATCTAAAAATTGTAAAACCTATTTAATTAATTTCAAATAATTTGCAAAGTGATATTTTTATATTTAAAACTCATTTAAAAATAGAAAAAATTCCTAAAAATCCCAATAATTACTTAAGGCTAAAAAATTAACATTAAAAATTAATTAGCACATAAAACTAAAATTGAAAATAGGGACTTACAAGTGGCACCGAGTTTGATCGAGCGCAGCGGTTCCAGCAGGGACTCACCTAGAGATCATTCTAGCAGTGGAGCAGTTTGAGCATCAGACCTTTGATGCTGTTTTGCGGGCAGCTAAGAGGCATGAGTATACCTCGCAGAGAATTGTAGACAGAACTGGAGGACGGAAGCGGTCCCATGGTCAGATGATCCAGTCTTCAGCCCCAGCCCCGACAGCTAGGGCCTTGACCATTGGGGCTCCGAGGAGGGCAGCATCAGTTACGTCGGTTCAGCATTCGACTCCGACGTATCCTCAGCAGCAAGCAGAGGCAGTCTTCCACAATGGGCTGCACTCATTGTGGGAAGCCAGGGCATGTAGTATCAGAATGTCGCTGAGCACAAGGATTGTGTTGGCTTGTGGGGCCCGGATCACATGATAGGGTCCTGCCCACAGAGAGCCGGTTCATCCTCATCGGCCCAGACTAGTCCCTCAGTGAAGGGACCCAGCACCAGTGCAGCAGCAGCAGTATCAGCCTCCGAGACTATTGCCGCTCAGGCTCAGGCATTCCAGCAGCAGCGACCGCAACAGTATGCCCAGGTCCAAGCTCAGGTTAGAACCGCCAGAAGGTTTCCAGCAGAGGGGACCAGCACCCAGAGGGCACGGTCAAGCGATGGCTTTGACCATAGAGGAGGAGTTGGCATCAGGTGAGGTGGTAGCAGGTACCATTCTCGTCAACTCTTTTCCTGCATCGGATTATTTGATTCAGGTGCATCACATTCATTTTGTCTGCACGATTCGCGACACGGATAGGACTGAGCCCGAGTCATTATCAGTAAGGCTCAATATATTTACTGGTAACGGACTTGTGGGTGTAGATAGGGTGTTTTCCTCGTGTCGAATCATAGTTAGCGGTAGAGAGTTACCCGCTAGGTTGATAGAGTTTTCGATGGCCGATTATGATGTGGTCCTAGGAATGGATTGGTTGAGGGACCAGTATGCTAGAATAGATTGTCATGTCGGCAAGATTATTTTTAGTATTCCGGTGAGCCAGAGTTTTCCTTTTCTCGAGGCGGAGTAGAACCTTCTTCCCCAGCATTGCGGATGACCGTAGCAGCAGCAGTTCAGTTTCCCAGGTTGTAGAAGTGTTTCCTGACGTATTTCCCGAAGAGCTTCCAGGTATGTCCTAGAGAGAGAAATAGAGTTCACTATCGACTGATTCCAGGGACGGCACCAGTGTCAGAGAGAGTCTATAGGATGGCACCACCAGAGTTGGAGGTCTGTATAAGATGATTGAAGAACTTAGAACCAAGGGATTTATTCGTGCTAGCGGATCACCTTGGGGAGCTCCGATGCTTCTTGTGAAGAAGAAGGATGGTACGTCAAGATTATGTGTTGATTATCGTACCTTGAACTCTGTAACAATTAAGAACAGATATCCTTTACCAAGGATAGATGATTTATTTGATCAGCTCAGGGGAGCGGCAGTTGTATTTTCGAAGATTGACTTGCGGTCAGGGTACCATCAGATCAGAGTCAGAGAGCAGGACATCCCGAAGACAGCATTCAGATCGAGGTATGGACATTGTGAGTTCCTTGTTATGCCATTTGGAGCGACCAATGCGCCGGCCGTATTCATGGACCTCATGAATCGTATCTTCATGCCCTATTGGATTAGTTCGTGATAGTGTTCATAGACGACATCTTAGTCTAGAGCGAGAACGAGGCAGAGCAATGAGCAGCATCTTCGTGTAGTTTCAGATTCTCAGGGAGCACCAGTTGTACACGAAGTTCAGTAAGTGCGAGTTTTGGTTGGATCGTATCTCGTACTTGGGTCATATCATCACCAGAGGTGGAGTGGAAGTTGATCCCCAGAAGATAGTGGCTATTGAGACATGGCCAGTACCTAGCACCGTTGCAGAAGTTCGGAGTTTCTCGGATTGGTCGGCTATTACCGACGTTTTGTGTCAGACTTTGCTCGAATTTCAGCGCCACTGACGCAGTTGACCCGTAAGGATGTGCAATTTGCTTGGACAGCAGAGTGTCAGAGTTTATTTGAGAAGTTGTAGCAGAGATTGATGACGGCCCCCATTCTCACTCTTCCCGAGGGACAGGAGGATTTTCAGTTTATTGTGACGCATCCGGCAAGGGATTAGGATGTGTCTTGATGCAGCATGGTAAGGTAGTCGCTTATGCGTCACGTCAACTTCGTGACCATGAGAGGAATTACCCAACCCATGACCTGGAGTTAGCAGCCGTAGTTTTTGCATTGAAACTTTGGAGACATTATTTGTATGGAGATCGGGTGGAGATTTTCATCGACCACAAGAGTCTGAAGTATGTGTTTACCCAGAAGGATCTAATATGCGTCAGAGGAGATGGCTAGAGCTACTTGTGGATTATGACATCAACTTACAGTATCATCCTGGGAAGGCCAACGTAGTAGCAATGCATTGAGCAGGAGAGCCGGAGTTTATTTCTAACGGCGCAGCCAGAGTTGTTAGCAGATCTTCAGAAGATGGGTATTGAAGTGTTCTTCCTTCCAGTATGGCATTGATGGCCAATATGCAAGTTCAGTCCAGTATAGTTGAGAGGATCAAGTTAGCTCAGTCCACGGTCTCTAAGCTTCAGCGGCTTAGGGCAGAATGTGGCAGGACAGAGACCAGAGTTATGTGTTCAAAGGACGATACACTACGACAGGGGAGACGTCTTTGTGTACCCAGTGGTGATATCAGACAGAAGATCATGGCAGAGGCTCACAGTTCTCAGTTCAATTCATCCCGGCGGTACGAAGATGTATCGTGATATTCGGCAGCATTTTTGGTGGAATGGCATGAAGAGGGAGATAGCCCGGTTTGTCTCTCGTTGTTTAGTTTGTCAACAAGTTAAGGCCGAAATCAGAGACCAGCTGGACTTCTTCAACCTTTATCGATCCCGGAATGGAAATGGGAGCACATTACCATAGATTTTGTAACTGGATTACCTAGATCCCCAGCTGGGAGAGATGCCATCTGGGTTATTGTTGATCGTCTCACGAAGGTAGCTCATTTCTTCCTTTCAGAATCGGTCAGTCGACGGATCAACTTGCAGAGATGTACCTCAGGCATAGATAGTCAGATTGCATGGAGTGCCAGTCAGTATTGTGTCCGACAGAGATTCAAGATTCACTTCGCACTTTTGGCAAAGTCTTCAAGAGAGTTTGGGGACTCGTCTCAAGTTCAGTTCAGCCTACCATCTACAGACAGATGGTCAGTCAGAACGCACGATCCAGACTCTTGAAGACATGCTGCAGTCATGTACACTCGACTTCGGTGGTTCGTGGGAAGATCACTTACATCTCGTGGAGTTCTCCTATAACAACAGTTTCCAGGCTAGTATCCAGATGGCACCTTTCGAGGCCTTGTACGGCAGGAAGTGCAGATCTCCTTTAGCTTGGGACGATATCGGTGAGAGGCAAATGCTTGGACCAGAGATGGTGACGCGGACTATTGAGGTGGTCAGACAAGTCAGAGATCATCTTCGAGTTGCCCAAGATCGCCAGCGTTATTGGACCGATTCTCATCGGCGTCCCCTTGAATTTTCTGTCGGCGACCACGTATTCCTTAGGATCTTGCCTACCCGTGACGTCATTCGATTCGGCGTGCGGGGAAAAGCTCAGTCCTAGGTAGATAGGGCCGTTTGATATTCTAGAGCGAGAGTAGGTGATGTATCCTATCGTCTCGCTCTTCCGCCGTCGTTACGTAAGGTACATGATGTCTTCCATGTATCCCAATTACGACGGTATATTCCGGATCCGAGTCACGTCCTTGATCATTCGGAATTGGTTGTTGGTACCAACCTTTCGTATGAGGAGAGACCCATATCCATATTGGACCGGAGGGAGAAGATACTCAAGAACAAGACTATCAAGTTAGTCCGTGTTGCTTGGGGTCATCACTCTTTGGGTGAGTCAACGTGGGAGCGTGAGGATGATATCCGATCGCGATATCCCGACCTGTTTGACTCGTAAGGTATAATGTCTTTCTTATGCCTTATGCTTAAGTTCCTTGCTTGCATGAATGATTGCTTGATTGACTGCTAGTCCTATATTGCCTGCAATTGATATAGCTTGCTCGACATCTCAGCCTCTTGATTAAATTCCGAGGACGAAATTCTTTTAAGGTGGGAAGAGCTGTCACCTCCGTTTTTCGTTCTACGTATTTCCAGTATACGTATACGGAATCCTGACATGTATTTTTATTTTCCTGCCTGGCTAGCTAATTTTAGTTTAATCTTGATTAGGTTCATCATAGCATGTAATGGTTTAACTTGATTTATTTTGGGATGGCTTGGTTTATTCTTTGGTTCATCATGTTAAACCCACCACCATCCCCCTTTATAACCCACCTAACTTTCTTTCTTCTCCACTTTCTCATTAACTCTTCTTCCTTCTCCATTAAACCCACCCAATCAAGAACACCCCTTAGGCAAGTGCAACTTGCTTCCACAAGAGAGCCCATTTTTATTGTTCCATTAGCTTCTCCTCATGTTTCTAAGACACATTAGAACTTGTCATTTTCCATTTTGAGGCTTTAATTTTGTAGATCTAGAAATTAGTTATTTTCAGATTTGGTGGTTTTGATCTTATTGTTTTCAAGTTTTGATGGTTCCATGTTGTAGAGAATTTTATTCTACCCAATTTTGACCTTTGAAAAGTTAGATTTGGACTTGTTTTGACCAAGTTATGGACTTTTGAAGCTTTGGGTTCAAACCATGGAGTTCTTGCTGATTTGGAGAAGACAGTGAGCAGTGTGCACGAGCTTTTTAGCTTGTGCCACTGAGCTGCGTGCGCTCTTTAGCGCAGCGCAGTCTGACTCATACGCTGCCTTTTGGTGATGTGAGCGCAGTCTGACTCTACGTGCCTTTTGGTGATGTGAGCGCAGTCTGACTCATACGCTGCCTTTTGGTGATGTGAGCGCAGTCTGACTCATATGCTGCTTTTGGTGATGTGAGTGCAGTCTGACTCATACGCTGCCTTTTGGTGTGTGAGCGCAGTCTGACTCATACGCTGTTTTTGGTGATGTGAGCGCAGTCTGACTCATACGCTGCCTTTTGGTGACGTGAGCGCAGTCTGACTCATACGCTGCCTTTTGGTGACGTGAGCGCAGTCTGATCATACGCTGCCTTTTGGTGATGTGAGCGCAGTCTGACTCATACGCTGTCTTTTGGTGACTTGAGCGCAGCCTGACTTGAGCGCAGCCTGATTTTTTTGCACCCATTTTACATCCTTACGCCTTTTTATGTAAACTCGACATGGACCCGATGTGAGCATGACATTATTTATGAATGTTAATCGGAACAAGGCTTAGTGATGGAATTGCATGATTAGTGACCCGCCGTGGTGCACTCTCGACAAGTAATTTGACATGATAATTCTTGATGGTGGTCCGTTGTGACGCACCCTTGCCTTGATAAGTAATCTTGATAAGCAACCCGACATGATAACCTTGATACGCTGTTGTGACGGCTAACCTGACATGCTAAGTGAATTCTTGACACCGTGGGTGATTGTATTGAATATGCTTGTATAAGCAACCAGTCTTGTCTCGCATCATGTCTAGGACATGTATTCCTGGTTACCACGGTCAGGGATTCATACCGAATCTGACTAGGTTAATGACTAGATTGATCAAGTAGAGCATATAGAGAGGTATTCCGGCTACAAGCAATCCCGTTATCTGGGCGCCTTCCTTGATGGACTTGTAGCCTACCGACGAGTAGGCACATTTCCAGCTCACTGTTATGTGGGGCACTACATGAACGATTACTATGCACACTGTCATGTGTTGCATCCAAGTCACCTAACAAGGCATGATAACTCTAAGCTTGAACCTTGCGTCTGGATAACCTGGATAGTCTGCAGGGCTTATGGCCATAGGCGTACCTCATTGCATCTTACTAGTAACTAAGCTTGTGATAACCCTAGTTAGTTAAGTATCAAGCCGTACTCTTTGCTTGGCCGTGAATAATGGATGGAGTCCTATCTTGTCTAGTCTTGCCCAGATCCGGTACTGGATATCTTCTGACATACTTGTTTATGCTTTACTTTATCGATAATTGGTTCGAGGCTAAGTTCTGTTCAGGTGAAGGGTTACAACCCCGGCCTTGTTTGGTTTACGGGTTGTAACTTGGTTACCGGAATAGTCCTCTAGTTATCTTATCGTTTATCATCCTGTTTCTTTAACTCATGTCTTATGTTATTTCAACTATGATTTATGTGCTGACATGCTGGTTTTAGTTTTAAGTGAAGCCTCCTTTGTGGCACTTGCTCTTTCTGGGGTCTGATCCAGCTGGTTTGTATGGCCAGATTTCGGAGCAGCTACCAAGGATCTCCCAACTTTTCTGCCAGATGATGAACACTAGAAGGAATCCCGGCAACGAGTGGGTTTTATTTTGCTCTCTACTCCCTTGTATAAAAATTCTTTTGAGGCGTTTAGCCGCCGAGCAGTGTTAGCTCGTTTGCAAACTTTATTTACTGTCTGCCTACGGGCGGTAGCATGATTGACAAATCCTAGGGTTGATCATGTATGACTTAAACTCTTGCTAGTCTTCGTATTTTGTGACTAGCTTCGTGATCATCTGAATATGTAATGTATGGGACGCCTTACTTTGTATGTCTGATGATCTACCATCTTGTTATATCTACTTGTTGCTTGAGATTGAGACACTAGGTTTGCTATTGACCTTAAGAGACTGATGGCTTGTAGTAAACCCTCATGCATCTAGACAGCCGTGACCGTATTGCGATGTGAGATTCACTTCAATGTACGTAGCTGGCTGTGTCTGTCCCCCGCTCTCCAGTATTCTGGTTCTGGGGCGTGACAATTTGGTATTCATGTGCTGAGCTTGTAGGTATTTAGTTATAGGTGACTTGATAGGATTAGGAAGTTAAGAGCTAGTCTATTATAGAGTTTCTCTTTTGCTAATTCTAGTTGCCAACACCTAGATAGCTAGCATAGGTAAAACCCTAAGAAGTTGACCAGTTGATGACCAAGTACTTGGATGTTGAGAAATTGACTAGTGATTGACCCTTGACTATGTTTGACATAGAAGGGGGTGCGATCATCTTAATTTCGAGGACGAAATTTTATAAGGTGGGTAGGATTGTAACACCTAGTTTTCCGAGAGGGTAATTTTGAAATTTGTAATTATAATATTATTATTGATTATTATTTCATATTATGATTTGTGGTAATTTTTAATCATTTTAAACTATTTAAAATTATGACTTGTGATTTTGATATTTTACTATTGTTGATTTAATTTCGAGGAATTTGTCACCTCCAGTTTTCAGGAACATGGTATTTTGTCATTTTATATTTTTGAAATATTTTTGAAATTTATTTTATTATTTATGATATTGTTTTGGGATTATTTGAGTCGGGTTCGAATTTCAGCTCAATCCGACTTGAAACGGGGACCCGGGGGTAGTGTTGACTTTAGTGGATCCACACATTAGTTAGCCATGGCCCACATGATAGAAATATTTTAGTTAGAGGTTTAGACTAATTATTATGGATAAGGTTAGTGTGATTAGAGACTTTAGAATGACTAATTTAGCCCCAACCAATTAGCCCTTTCCTAATACTAATAGAATAGGTTAGTGGGGGCATTTTGGACCTTACCATAATAGGACAAATAGCCCCATATGGCCAGCCACTTTGGGAGAGGATAGGCTCAAGTTCATTTCATTATTCTCATCCACACTCTCTCTCTTGTTCTTCCCCAAATTTCTAGAGAGCAATCCCTAGCAATTTCTCCACCAAATCTTTCCATTTCGCCACCAAATCTTCTTCTTTCCTTCTCCATTCTAGCCAAGGAGGAAGCTACCCAAGTTTGGGAGGATTCGGAGCTCGTTCGTGTCCTTTTGGAATCTCTACGTGTCGGTGTCGCTCCGGGAAGGCTTTTCTTCGATTCGATCTACCGGGAGGTATAAATTCCTTCTCTTTTTCATTTCCTCGTGCATATAGGTCTATTTTGAACCCATAGGAATGACCCCCATGGTTGTATCTCCATTTCGTGTCCATTTGGAGGTCATAGGAGTGTCCTTTGTGTTATGATTGTGTCCTAGTGGAAAAAAACCCCTATTTTGGACACTTGTGTGCATATATATATATTTATTTATTTGTGTGTGTGGTTAGATGGTTAGAGAGTGGATTGATCTTAGTTAGGATGGCTAGAATGAGTTTCATTTGGATACCTATGTTTGTATCCAAGTATCTTGGCCTATATGTGTTCTTTGTCAAATCCGTCATAATTTTTATCCAC
The DNA here is from genome assembly GCA_029216955.1 of Iris pallida. Lineage (NCBI taxonomy): Eukaryota > Viridiplantae > Streptophyta > Magnoliopsida > Asparagales > Iridaceae > Iris > Iris pallida. The sequence goes on from JANAVB010008799.1 coordinate 3,648,238, forward strand.
GTTTTTATTAACCAAAGCAACTTAGAAATGTCATAACTTTTAGCTTAGAACTCCGATTTATCTCCCATTTTTTTTAAAAGAACCGTATCGAAGTTAGATTTCCAAATATATATTTTAATAAGCCAAATTCTTTCTATAACTTTCTATAGAATTATTTGAGTGTCAGCTGTACGAAAGATGAACGTGTTTCGGTATTTTTGCGATTTCGGGAGCTTCCGGACACGAAAATGCGATCCGTTTAAAGTTTCGGAAAGCTAACACGAAAAGCTACAACATACTTTAATCCTAAAATTTAATAAATGCTCAATTGGTACAGTATTAGTTTTAAGTAGAATAGTGACTATACGTTATATGCATTTTGTGTAACCTATGAGCCTACGTAGTATAGATATTAAATGAATATAGAGTATGTAATGCATGATATATTAGATGAATAAAATGATATATATATATATGATATATATTCTCTTTACATTAATTTATATATATGGTTGAATGCAAGCATGTAGGAATGCTATTAATATAATGCATATAAGCAATGTATGAATGAAAGAATGATATACAATGTATGCATGAAAGTATATAATGAATGCTAGTTATGAATGCAAGATATATATGTAATGATAGATATGAATGCATAATGTATAAATATTGTAATACAATATATAATGATAACATGTATGGTAATGTAGAGTACATGATGCCAGCATGAATGAATGGAGGAAATACATGTATATAGGTAATATAGAATGTAATATATGAAAGGAATGAATGATAATATATAACATGATATGTAAGGTAATGCAAGGTATGAAATATATGATGTGTGTATGTTTGTATGTCTCTATGTTAATGTATGAAATGATATGAATATACAATGTATGCATATGTATAAAACATGTAGGTAATGCATAGATGCATGAATGAAATGAATGTTTGCAATATGTTAATATAAATACAAGTATCTAATATGCATGAATGTAAGTATAATATAATACGAGTATACATGTATGTATCATGTAAATGTAATATACATGATATGTATCTATGCATGTATACAAGGTAAGTATGTATGTATGTATTTCTATAAACTGAGTTAACCTATAACCTTTTACACACATGCATTCATACACCCTTTGACATCATGTATCCCATGTCACATACACCTACCTATCACTAAATTTTAGAACATTAACACATATCCTTTCACACACATGCCAAACACACACATACTCACTTACTCTTTTACCTCTCTTTCTCTCTCTCTCTCTCTCTCTCTCTATATATATATATATATATATATATATATATATATATATATATATATATATATATATATGTATGTGCCTATATATATAGCTTTTCTATATATATATATCTATGTATATGAATATGTGAATGTGAATAATATATATACATTATATGACTAAGTTTGTGTGCCTTGTTAGCTTATGGTTTAGTTTTGTGCTTGGTTTAGCAAGTGACTTAGGCTATGAGTTAGTAGCTATCTCGGATACTTGATTTACATATACTTAGTTTGTTTAGACCTAGAATAACTTGTTTGACCTAATTTAGACTTGTTAGACCTAGTTTGACCATAGTTGACCTAGGTTTGACTTTCAGGGTTGACCAAGTTGACCAAGAGTTGACTTTGGTCTAGATTGACCTAGAATCATGTAGAATGCATAGTAGAACTTCATATTGTCATTTTGGACTTGTTGTGACTTGTGCTGTTCTGATTAGGAGCCAGACACCTCTCATCGGACAGTATATTTAATTTAGATATTCAGACATCAGGCGAGTACATTCTCTGATAGTTCTTTTATTTACTTGTCAATTACTGTACTTCAGTTCTAGTTAGTTTTATGTGATTCTTATAACACGTATGGATATTTCTGGATTCATGTATGCGACACACATACCATATTATCTGGTCTCTATTTCTGGAATCACTACTGGCATCACCTTCTGGAATCACTACTGGAACCACCTACTGGAATCACTCTGGAATCTTTTGCTGGTATCATTATGTTTGGCTGGACTCATCTCGATTCTCGTGTCGTTTTCTGGATTCACTTGTACTTGTGGGCGGGGAAATATTGAAGTAGACATGTGAACATTTCCAAATACTGGAACCACTCCCTTGGAATTATACTGGAACGATAGCCATCCCACACTTGGCCGAGTGTGCGGTGTGCCGTATTACCTACAGTCGTTCACATGTCGATCCCGATATTTTAAAACACACTGTTAGAGTATAGGCTGGACTCACCCTGGAACCTTTGATCACCAACTGGACTCACCTTATACCGGACTCATCTTGTACTGGAACCACCTGATATCAGATTCATGTTGTCTGGATTTACTTGGGTTTGCACTTGTTTACATTTACATTCTGGACTTATTATGTTACTTTAGTTCAGCTAGATTTATTTTACAGTCTTCATTGCCATCATTCTTCTCTTGTTTTAGTTCTTAATTTCCTTGTATCTTATCTGTTCTCCATACCATCACATGTATATAAACTGCCATATTCATCAATAAAACTGTCTATAACTGCTTTATAGTTCTCTGTCATTTACTTGAGATTTCTTGATGAGTTGTACTCGTTCCTGTCCTGACTGGACCTGTTGAAAATTTTGCTGAGGATGATGAGGAACCCTGCACCCCCTTACTTGGAGCTTGCTTAGTTGACACTCGCGACCTGGACCCCTGGGGAGGTTCAGGCAGCTGCTCAGGATGATACCTTGTATAGTGTAGATAGCTTAGACTGTTCTTCTTTTCGTGTTTAGCTGTTGCCTTTATTTTCTAGAGTTGTATATTTTAGTGATGTTGGGACCTTGTTATTTCATTCTGCTGTACCTCAGTTGAGGATTCTCTTATCTATTTTATCGTACCATATTCTATCTCTAGATTGTGATTGAGTTGTAGCTCTGTGTTGGCCTCCTTATGGAGAGTATTCATATTATGTTAGTTATAGTTCATGACCTAGAATAGCGTTCTACCGCCGACACTGCGGCGTAGGCTGGACGTTGTTACGCTCTCGTGCCCTTACTCTAGGGTACGGGTCGTGACATTCCCCGTGCGGCGAGCGTTGAGTCCCCATCTTGGACGCTCGTGGCCCCGCGGCGCCCTGCGGAGCGCTCCCCCCTACCCTTCTCGTTGCCGGTTGGCCTTGCTACGCCGTCCCCGCCGCTCCCTCCCCTGGCCGCTTCCCAGCCTCCCTCCGGGCTACGGCGATCGCTTCGGCTCATGCTCGAGAGCCCCCCTCCTTGCCGTTGAGCGCCGAGGTCGAGCCCTGGCGTCGGCTCCCTCCCCCCTCGACGCGGTCGAGCCCCCACTCCCTCCTCCGGCTGTCACCCTCACTTTTTCCAGTTAGGGGTAAAATGGTAATTTTCCATTTTATATTATTTTTTGGGAATTTTATTTCATGAATGTTATTATTTAATTATTATAGGAGTCGGGTTCAAATTTTATCGCATTCCGAGTTAATTCGGGACCCTGGTGAATTTCGACTTGAGCTGTAATTAGCCTGTTAGCTAACCATGGCCCACCACACTAAAAATTAGGGTTTAAGAGTTGGACTAGTTCCCCATGAGTAATTTAGTTTAATTATGATTTTTATTTATTTTTAGCAACTTCCTAAACCTAATTTGGAAATTGTTTAATATTAGGCTTAGGGAGGGGCAAACTTGTAATTTACAAGTGCCCCTCACACCCCCACACCCCTTGGCCGGCCATAACAGCCCCCCCCCCCCTCCTCTTTCTTCTCCATTAAGTTACACTCACTCTCTCTCTCTTCCAAATTCATTTCTTTCTTTCCAAGCTTTTCCTCCAACCAACCCTAACCTAGGTAAGCTCTAATCTCTCCAATTAATCCTCTTTTGCATATAGTTCATACACATTAAATGGAGAGGGGAAGATTCTCTTCCATTTGCCCACAAATTTGTAGACTTTCCCTAGAAAAATAGGTTAAGGATTTATTAGGATTAATCATCTTGTGAATATATATATATATGGATATAGATATATATATATATATATAGATATGAGTGTATTTATATATATATACATGGATGTGTGTATCTGGTTGTGTGTTTATGGATGTGTGTGTGTGTGTTATATATATAATTAGAGGGAGGGATAGATATCTAGATAGATTATAGATAGATATCTAGTTATATATATATATATATATATATATATATATATATAGAGATATATATATATAGAGATATATATATATATAGGTATATATATATATGAAGTGTATATATAGGAGTAGAAGGAGAATAAGAATAAGAATCAGTAGTAGGGGCAGCAAGACAGTTTTTGGACTGCCACGGCAGCGGCAGTCCAAGTTCCTGGCTGCTGCCAGGAACACAGCCCTCCTTGGCTTTTAGCCTATTTTACACCCCCCCCTTTTTACCTAGTCTATGTATATATATATAGATTTATATATATAAGTATTATATATGGTTGGAATCGTAGAGAAGAGTAGAAAATGATTATGGAATGAGAAGTTAGAAAAGAATTTGAGGTTAGAAGGAAAGATTGAAAGAAGTTGGAAAAATAGGAAAAATGCTAGAATAGAAAAGGGGAAAAAACCGAGTTAGAGGGCGAAACGGAGTTCGGAGTATCCGATTGAGTTGAAACTTGGCGTGGAGCATGAATACGTGATTTAGATTTTGCGGGTAGGCTTCCGGGTGGAATTCGGGGTCGTAGGGTGCCCGTGTCGCACCGTATCGGTCCGTATCTTGAAATATTCAAGATTTTGACAACGGGCCGTATCATGGACTGGATGTCCATGTTACCTAGGTATTTTGGTAGATATTATATGTATAGGCTAGTATCATACTATCCTAGGGAGATCGGGTCAAAATATCAAGCGTAGGTAGGCTAACTGGATAGTTGCCGAAGCTAGAATTTTACCCTTTTTAGGGGTAAAATAGGATATTGGCCTACGGCCAAGATATAAGTTTCGAAGTCCAAGATGGACTTGGATATGGGTTGTAGAGGTTGGTAATAGTTAGAAATAGTCGCCTAGACCTACTCTTGGTCCCGGTTGACCACGGTTGACTTTTTGGACCAAAAGTCAACTATGGGTCAACGCTTTACCCAAATTAGTCCCGATTTTCGTTAGACTTGTGTAGTTGACCAAAAGTCAACTATTAGTCACCATTGACCTAGAGTTGATCAGAGTTGACCAGTTGACCGAAAGTCAACTGTAGGCCAACTCTTGATCCCGTTTGACTTTCTTCGACTTGTTTTGACCCGTGATGCCTGGTATGACCTAGGATTGACTTGGTTAGGCTTAGATTGACTTGATATAACTTGATTTGACCTAGATTGACTTGACAGGATTTAGTGTGACTCAGTGAGACCTAGTTTGACCTAGATTTGCATATCATTCATTGTAAATCATTCCTAAACTTGTTTAAACCTAAATTAACTTACAGTTCTCATATTTAGGTCTTCTGATACCGCTCTGAGCATTGATATACCATACAGCTCAGGACAGCAGGCGAGTACATTCACTGATAGTTTTCATTGTCTTGATATCTGCTATATCCGATTCAGTCGTAGTGTCTTACTTGATTCTTGGTCACGATAGCTCACGGACTAGTACAGATTGGATCTTGACATGAGATGTTGTTCCTGGATTTCTGGATATATGGGTACACTCCCTGTCTTGTTCCCTGTACTTGTATAGACACCGGTTTCTAAGAGGATTTGCTACCCTCTTACGAAATCACGTGCCATGACGTGTCATGTCCAGATCCTTTGTACTATTCGGGGATGGGGAGTTATTAGTGGTTGTGTGATCAAATTCCTACATGGTTCTACAGTGTACATTGTTCATAGCTATACCCTCGCCTCACGACGGGTAAAGCCTGACCCTACATCGTTCATAGCTTTCCATGGTGACCGGCCTTACCGTTCTATTGTACCAATTGTTCATAGCCGGTCGGATGGAAAGCCTGATCATGTTTCCCAAGCCGATCACATAACGCTCTAATAATTCAAATCACATTTTACATTTATTGTCGTATCTTATATTCCAGTTCAGTTTACTTTCTGTACTTCTCACCATGCTATGATTTCATTTACTCACATGCTCTACAAGCCTTACATTGTACCTTGATTGGAGACTAAGTTCTGCTCGGGAGAAGAGTTACAACCCCGGTCCTTGTTTGGTTTAAGGGTTGTAACTCGACTTCTGAATGGTTCCCAAGTCTTCGTATATCTTTGTCTTGTAGTTCATTATACTGTCTCTTATAGAATTTGTCAATTCACATGGAACTGCTGTTAGTGTTTGTACTTGCTCATTTTTCTGACAGGATACTGTTATGATATTTTTCAGATGATTCAGAGGCTGATTGCCCGACCTATTATGGGCTCGAGTCAGATGGTGTAGCCTTAGATCGTGGCCTTATAGTGGAGCCACTAGATTTTGTACTTCCTGAGTAGTGTAGTTTAGCTAGGTTTGGCTGGACTGCGATCCCGCTAGCTTATCAGACTGTAGTTCTATATTCTATTTTGTTACCCTGTGATGTATATATCTGGGCTTGTATTTAGACTGTGGACTTATTTACTCTTTCATCCATCATATCTCTTCTCATGCTATCTACCCTAGTTTTGATTATGTGATTGAGACTGTATTGTTATGTCACCTCCATTCGGAGTGTATATACTGTACAGGTATATTTTAACTGTTAGTCATAGGCATTTACAGACCCTATATACAGCGTTCTACCGCCGATACTGCGGCGTAGGCTGGACGTAACCACGTGCTCGTGCCCCTCTTCAGGGTGCGGGTCGTGACACATTTTTGTGGTGGCCCACGCAGGTCCAGTGTCGCAATTAGTGCGATCTCGTAATGGTGCTCGACTTAGAGTACTAATTACGAGCCTGCAATTAGGACGTAGGACCTAGGACATGATAGGAGTTTCTCAATCACACCTAGGAAATTTCTGATCTTTTAATTATCATGATTACTTTCCTTGTATTAAATTAGCTGTCCTTCTTTGATAAAATCATATCATGTGCCATATTGATCTCCTTGCTTCAATTCGTCTCCAGGATGACGAAGACGCACCCACAGGCGACTGGATCCAGTAGCTTGCCTGAGAGATCTGATCAGGCCGAGGAGGAGGTTCATGAGACTGCCCCCAGTGATTCTACTATTCCAGAGACCCAGGCAGTTGCGCAGGGAGGTCTACCACCTCCACCCCAGAGGGTTACGGCCGTTCTTCCAGAGATACTGCCGCCACTACCACCGATACCGACGGATACACATCACTTGTTCCTTCTCCTTCAGCAGATGATGGAGACACAGCGGGCCCAGGCAGAGGCGTCGCAGCGTCAGTCGGAGGCGTCACACCGACAGATGGAGATGCTGAGGCAGAGTATGGAGAACTCGCATCAGCTTGCCCTGGCAGCAGTAGAGAGAGTGGCACCGGATACGGTGCAGGGCCCTACCGGCCAGCAGCCGAGCCAGCAGCAGTCCAGGCCGGGGACAGTATTGGACTTCAGGAAGATGAGCTCCAGGGACTTCACAGGCACGGAGGGCATCCTTTACGCAGACGATTGGCTAGAGGATGTAGAGCGGAGCATGGAGCTGGCAGAGCTTCCTAGAGCGCTTTGGGTTTCGGCCGCAGCCAGCCGATTCTTCGACATTGCGCTGACATGGTACCGCACGGATCCTCGTGCGTCGGTGAGAGGGCTGACTTGGGAGAACTTCAGGAGGCTCTTCAAGGAGAAGTTCTTCCCGGACGTGGCTCTTACAGCATTGGAGGGCCAGTTCGTGGGTCTAGTTCAGGGGAACTCGTCGGTGGACGAGTATGCAGCTGAGTTCTTCCGCCTGAGCAGGTTCGCTCTCGGTATGATCCAGGATGAGGGGCAGAAGGCTCGTAAGTTCCGCAGGGGACTTATTTATGCAGTGCGCACCCGCACCTCAGGTCGCCATGACGCGACGTTCGATCAGATATTGATGGACGCGCAGATCGCTGAGGAGGACTTCGGCCTCAAGCCGAAGAGGAGCGGAGATACTATGGGGGCGAGTTCCAGTGCGGGACCGGCCAAGCGCCCCCACATTCAGCAGCAGCAGCAGAGGCCATTTCAGCAGCAGCCTCTGTTGCAGATCCAGCAGGCACCGACGCGTGCCCAGCAGCACCAGGGACAGGGCCAGAGGCAGGCCATCCAGTGTGCCTTCTGCAAGAAGATGGGGCACACTCGAGAGGATTGTAGGATGAAGCAGGGAGTTTGTTTATTCTGTGGAGCTCCAGACCACCAGGTGAAGAACTGTGCTGCCCGTGCAGCCAGACAGGCAGGCCAGGACGGAGTGCAGCAGGCTAGAGGAGGCCAGCAAGGGCGTGCTTTCGCCATGACAGTTTAGCCCACTCAGGCAGAAGCAGAACAGATAGCAGGTTCCAATCTTTCGATCTCCTTTCCGCATTTGCCTTCTTATAAACTGTCTTGAAATTCGATTCCATATGTTCCTTGATCGTTTGATAAAATTTTTGTCCCTATGATGTGATATTTTCTGAGATAAGTCGTATGGGCTAGGTCACCTCGATTATGAGATTTTAGAATCCTCTAGGGTCATGCTAGAAGGCAGAGTGAGGACATATAGTCGGACTATGGACGTATTCCTAGGGTGTGGGAATTTAAGGTTTTCGCTGCCAAGCTAGCGGCAATGTAAAAATTTTAAATACCATAATTCTAGAGGTATGTACCGTAGCTGAGGACTCTGTGATTATCGTAGCCTTGCTCACTGGCATGACGGAGATTCTGAGTATCATGATTATTGGACAGACGCATACGATTATCAAATTGCATGAATTTTCTGTGTTGCTTCGTTTTAAGTTTTTGGATAATTCTTTTAAGGTGGATAGACTTATATTTGAGAGTAATTTTAAATTTTATAAATTTAGTCAATTAATTCCTGCTTGGACTTTTGAGATTTTACTATTGTTTGGTTTTAATTTCGAGGACAAAATTTTTTTAAGGTGGATAGACTTGTCACCCTCACTTTTTCCAGTTAGGGGTAAAATGGTAATTTTCCATTTTATATTATTTTTTGGGAATTTTATTTCATGAATGTTATTATTTAATTATTATAGGAGTCGGGTTCAAATTTCATCGCATTCCGAGTTAATTCGGGACCCTGGTGAATTTCGACTTGAGCTGTAATTAGCCTGTTAGCTAACCATGGCCCACCACACTAAAAATTAGGGTTTAAGAGTTGGACTAGTTCCCCATGAGTAATTTAGTTTAATTATGATTTTTATTTATTTTTAGCAACTTCCTAAACCTAATTTGGAAATTGTTTAATATTAGGCTTAGGGAGGGGCAAACTTGTAATTTACAAGTGCCCCTCACACCCCCACACCCCTTGGCCGGCCATAACAGCCCCCCCCCCCCTCCTCTTTCTTCTCCATTAAGTTACACTCACTCTCTCTCTCTCTTCCAAATTCATTTCTTTCTTTCCAAGCTTTTCCTCCAACCAACCCTAACCTAGGTAAGCTCTAATCTCTCCAATTAATCCTCTTTTGCATATAGTTCATACACATTAAATGGAGAGGGGAAGATTCTCTTCCATTTGCCCACAAATTTGTAGACTTTCCCTAGAAAAATAGGTTAAGGATTTATTAGGATTAATCATCTTGTGAATATATATATATATGGATATAGATATATATATATATATATATATATATATATATATATATAGATATGAGTGTATTTATATATATATACATGGATGTGTGTATATGGTTGTGTGTTTATGGATGTGTGTGTGTGTGTTATATATATAATTAGAGGGAGGGATAGATATCTAGATAGATTATAGATAGATATCTAGTTATATATATATATATATATAGAGAGATATATATATATAGAGATCTATATATAGGTATATATATATATGAAGTGTATATAGGAGTAGAAGGAGAATAAGAATAAGAATCAGTAGGGGCAGCAAGACAGTTTTTGGACTGCCACGGCAGCGGCAGTCCAAGTTCCTGGCTGCTGCCAGGAACACAGCCCCCCTTGGCTTTTAGCCTATTTTACACCCCCCCCCCCTTTTTACCTAGTCTATGTATATATATATAGATTTATATATATAAGTATTATATATGGTTGGAATCATAGAGAAGAGTAGAAAATGATTATGGAATGAGAAGTTAGAAAAGAATTTGAGGTTAGAAGGAAAGATTGAAAGAAGTTGGAAAAATAGGAAAAAGGCTAGAATAGAAAAGGGGAAAAAACCGAGTTAGAGGGCGAAACGGAGTTCGGAGTATCCGATTGAGTTGAAACTTGGCATGGAACATGAATACGTGATTTAGATTTTGCGGGTAGGCTTCCGGGTGGAATTCGGGGTCGTAGGGTGCCCGTGTCGCACCGTATCGGTCCGTATCTTGAAATATTCAAGATTTTGACAACGGGCCGTATCATGGACTGGATGTCCATGTTACCTAGGTATTTTGGTAGATATTATATGTATAGGCTAGTATCATACTACCCTAGGGAGATCGGGTCAAAATATCAAGCGTAGGTAGGCTAACTGGATAGTTGCCGAAGCTAGAATTTTACCCTTTTTAGGGGTAAAATAGGATATTGGCCTACGGCCAAGATATGAGTTTCGAAGTCCAAGATGGACTTGGATATGGGTTGTAGAGGTTGGTAATAGTTAGAAATAGTCGCCTAGACCTACTCTTGGTCCCGGTTGACCACGGTTGACTTTTTGGACCAAAAGTCAACTATGGGTCAACGCTTTACCCAAATTAGTCCCGATTTTTGTTAGACTTGTGTAGTTGACCAAAAGTCAACTATTAGTCACCATTGACCTAGAGTTGACCTAGAGTTGACCAGAGTTGACCAGAGTTGACCAGTTGACCGAAAGTCAACTGTAGGCCAACTCTTGATCCCGTTTGACTTTCTTCGACTTGTTTTGACCCGTGATGCCTGGTATGACCTAGGATTGACTTGGTTAGGCTTAGATTGACTTAATATAACTTGATTTGACCTAGATTGACTTGACAGGACTTAGTGTGACTCAGTGAGACCTAGTTTGACCTAGATTTGCATATCATTCATTATAAATCATTCCTAAACTTGTTTAAACCTAAATTAACTTACAGTTCTCATATTTAGGTCTTCTGATACCGCTCTGAGCATTGATATACCATACAGCTCAGGACAGCAGGCGAGTACATTCACTGATAGTTTTCATTGTCTTGATATCTGCTATATCCGATTCAGTCGTAGTGTCTTACTTGATTCTTGGTCACGATAGCTCACGGACTAGTACACATTGGATCTTGACATGAGATGTTGTTCCTGGATTTCTGGGTATATGGGTACACTCCCTGTCTTGTTCCCTGTACTTGTATAGACACCGATTTCTAAGAGGATTTGCTACCCTCTTACGAAATCACGTGCCATGACGTATCATGTCCAGATCCTTTGTACTATTCGGGGATGGGGAGTTATTAGTGGTTGTGTGATCAAATTCCCACATGGTTCTACAGTATACATTGTTCATAGCTATACCCTCGCCTCACGACGGGTAAGCCTGACCCTACATCGTTCATAGCTTTCCATGGTGACCGGCCTTACCGTTCTATTGTACCAATTGTTCATAGCCGGTCGGATGGAAAGCCTGATCATGTTTTCCAAGCCGATCACATAACGCTCTAATAATTCAAATCACATTTTACATTTATTGTCGTATCTTATATTCCAGTTCAGTTTACTTTCTGTACTTCTCACCATGCTATGATTTCATTTACTCACATGCTCTACAAGCCTTACATTGTACCTTGATTGGAGACTAAGTTCTGCTCGGGAGAAGAGTTACAACCCCGGTCCTTGTTTGGTTTAAGGGTTGTAACTCGACTTCTGAATGGTTCCCAAGTCTTCGTATATCTTTGTCTTGTAGTTCATTATACTGTCTCTTATAGAATTTGTCAATTCACATGGAACTACTGTTAGTGTTTGTACTTGCTCATTTTCCTGACAGGATACTGTTATGATATTTTTCAGATGATTCAGAGGCTGATTGTCCGACCTATTATGGGCTCGAGTCAGATGGTGTAGCCTTAGATCGTGGCCTTATAGTGGAGCCACTAGATTTTGTACTTCCTGAGTAGTGTAGGTTAGCTAGGTTTGGCTGGACTGCGATCCAGCTAGCTTATCAGACTGTAGTTCTATATTCTATTTTGTTACCCTGTGATGTATATATCTGGGCTTGTATTTAGACTGTGGACTTATTTACTCTTTCATCCATCATATCTCTTCTCATGCTATCTACCCTAGTTTTGATTATGTGATTGAGACTGTATTGTTATGTCACCTCCATTCGGAGTGTATATACTGTACAGGTATATTTTAACTGTTAGTCGTAGGCATTTACAGACCCTATATACAGCGTTCTACCGCCGATACTGCGGCGTAGGCTGGACGTAACCACGTGCTCGTGCCCCTCTTCAGGGTGCGGGTCGTGACACCGGCTCCCCCCCACTACCTCCTCCGTGCTACTCTCTGGCCTCGTGACGCTACTCCTAGCTCCCCCGGCGGCGGAGCCTCAGCCCCTTCTCCCCTCTCCGGAGCCTCCGTCGCCAGAGACGACCCCCCAGTCGACTCCCCTGCGGACGATCCCCACCCTCCTCTGCGGGCGGCGCGCCGGGCCCCCTTCTTCTCCGCCTCCCCCTCCGTGGCCGGCCGTCGTGGCTCCCCCGTCGCCGCAGTTCTAGGCCCACTCTCGCCGGAGCTCCGCCCCTCCCGGAGGGTCTGCGCCCTCCCCCGCCGCAGTGTCCCGATCCCCCTCGGGCCCTCCGTCCCCCCTCGGGCCTTGCGCCAGGCCTGGGCTCCTCGGCCCCCGCGCCTGATCCACGTGCCCCCCCAATCGGGCCCACCCCCACCTGTGCCCCCCCCCCCCCCCGTCCCCTCCACGTGCCCCCCCTGTCCTCTTTTGCTTTTGAATTTTTATATTTTGAAACCCCGGTTTGGGGTGGACCAGCAGTTGCCCGCCTGTGGGCCCTGGCCTGCTCCCGTTCTGGCCTTGTATCGGGCTGGCGTCACTCGTGGGCCCAGTCTTGTTTCCTGTTTTTCAATAAAGTTCCTTTTCAGTAAAAAATAAATAAATAAATATATATATATATATATATATATATATATATATATATATATATATATATATATATATATATATATATATATATATATATATATATGTGGAGCTCCGCGGATCCCCTCCTCAGGATCGATGGTGCAGACGTGGAACTTCGACAGAACTTTTGATAAGGATTATATATTATATATGGGAGCGGATCGGGAGCCCCGCCCGCGGAGCCCCGCCGAAGCCCCGCCCTCCCTTAGCCGTTGGATCGCGCGAGCGGGGGCGGGCCCCACGCGGGCCCCGCGCGATCCGATGGTGCAGGGGGGGGCGGGGCTTCGACGGGGCTCCGCGGGCGGGACCTTTGATCTGCTTCCATTATATATATATATATAGTTTTGGTGATATTGTTTTTCAATGCAAATGTCCCTATAACCCTAAATAAGATGGGACGCATACCACTTAATATATAATATGCTTGTTGCGAGTGAGAAGCCACGTATTAATGAGCAACCACCATGGAAAAACTTGCCATTCCGGGAATCTTCTTCGAAACAACAGTTGAAGGATTTCCCTAAATGGAAATCTTTACCTAGCCAACTTGCATGTTTTTATTTCATGGTGTAGCCTTCCTAATGGTTGCTTAGCGCCACCACCGAATTTCCTTTGGTAGTTAATTAATTGGTGCTACCTAGATTGATCTTCCTCGTCGTGTTAGTGGATTTCTTCTACAGCATTCCAAAACGCAAACTCAACGTGAGGATCTATGCGCATGAAAGCTACGTGGCGTATATATATATATATATATATATATATATATATATATATATATATATATATATTTTTTTTTTTTTTTTTTTTTTTGAAAATTCTTTAATACATTTCATGTAAAAATTTGTATCGATACATCCCAAATCTGAATTATTGGATATTGATCCAATGGTTCAGATTAAAGTCGAAGTCAAAGCAACAGGTAAAACCAAAGTCAAAATAAACATGCAAGTCAAGGTAACAGTCAAAGTCACAGTCGCACGTCATATAAAATAAATGGTCAAAATTTGATGGAGTAATTTGTAATAATTAGCATGCATGTCAAATTTGACTTTCATGCATTTAAATATGAACTGTTCATTATATATATATATATATATATATATATATATATATATATATATATATATATACTTAAAGCACCATCCAACGGTGCAAATAGGGGAGATGCATGGGGATGCAAAAAGTGTGGGGATCTTGATCCTTGCATCTCCCCTATTTGCACCGTTGGATGGTGCTTTAAGTATATATATATATATATATATATATATATATATATATATATATATATATATATATATATATATATATATATATATATATATATATATATATATATATCTTGAGCAAAGGCTACGTACTAGACGAACTTTAAAATTGGTCGACTAAACATCTAGTCCCCTTAGAAAAAACGATTGATCATTTCTCTTGCGCAACTGATTTGTTATTGGTAATATACTCTCGAAAGTAGGGGTCAAAGTGCGCTATCCAATATTTATAAGAAAATAAAAAAATAAACTCAATTTTGTTAGGAATGCTTTGTGAACCATCATCTGTTTCTAACTAAATAAAGCCGTTCAAATCAGTTCCGTAACCATGGACTCTGATACCACTTGTTGGAAATGCGTTGTGATCCGAACTGGAGTTGACCCATGAGACACGATATTGGACTAAGCTTATATGTTTTTAAGATAAATTCTCATGTATAAAATTTGAACCAATTTTAATTATCTACATCTATTACCAATTCCGTTGTCTGTCTCATTTGAGAGCTCCGAAAACATATACAAATCTTACATTGTTCCTGATTAAATTTCAAACATAGGACCGCCTGTTGGCCAGGTTTGGTTTGCTCTGGATTTGACCAGATTGAACCCGCAACAAGTAATTACCAAATTTCTAATATAATTTTTGAAGATCTGAAGCAACAAATATATGTGTACAAATGGTGTGTTTAGGAACATTTTGGAGAGGAAGAGGGAAAGAAAAAATTGAGGATAAAAAAAAATAAAGCAAAGTAAAATGAATGTAAAATTAATTTTTTTCGTCTCTCGTTTGGATCGCAGAAAAGTGAGTAATAAAATTTTGCTTATTTATACGATGAAGATATAATTACTATTTTTTTCCACTTTTAGAAAAACAAAAAAAATTAGTGTACCCACCTCTCTTTTCTTTTTATTTTTCTTTCCAAACGTCTCGGCTTTTTCATTTTCTCTCAATTTTTTTTCCTCCGATTTTCTTCTCTTTCCAACCAATATGTAAATTTATGTAAAGGATGCCTACTAATTAATGTTTTAAAAATCGAACCAGATCGGCCGGTTGAACCGTGAACTAGTAGTTTTTCGATCCGGTTCAATATTGATCCAGTGTTTTGTAAAAAACAAATATTTTTATAAAAATAGTGTCCGTAAGAGATTAAATTTGGACCATTTAAATTAACCTACTGATTGAACCAACTGGTTGAATCTGTTTGATCCGATCTATTGTTTTGTTCGGGTCGAACTCCGATCCGATTTTTAAAATATTGCTACTAAATCACTTTATAAAATAACTTTTGATGTCAGCCATAGGCACATGTGTGGCTACGTGTGCCACGTTATGATTGGATGTGTTCATTTTTTTTATAAACACTCTTTTTCTTTTCCTCCAACTTTGGGATCGCTGACAAAACCGAAAGAGAATCTTGAAGGAGATCAGATGGTGGAGACAGACAGGTGACTGCAGGAGACACGTACGTGTACTGCCCACCTGCCAACCGCAAAATTTTACAAAGTAAGAAAAATTTATAAAAAGGACTAAAGACGAAAAAGCTTGAAATATGTGGTAGGGGTGAGTATTCGGTTTATTCGGTTCCAACCGAATCGGATAACCAAAAATCGAATTGGACCGAAACCGAATAAGCAAAACCGAAACCGAACCGAATTGATCAATAACTGAACCGAACCGAATTAAATCGATTCGATTTATTCGATTTTTGGATTATTTGTATTTTTTTTTGTTAATATATATAATAACTAAATATACCTAGATATATTTATTATATACCTATAGTATATACCTATATATATACCTATTTATTTTTAGTATATACCTATAATTAGTTTATATATATATATATATATATATATATATATATATATATAAACTAAATTTTCTTATTCGGTTTTCGGTTTTGGACCGAAACCGAAACCCAAAACCGAAACCGAAACCTAATAAGAAAATTTTGTATTTTCAAAACCGGAGCCGAATCGATTTTTTTTAAAACCGAACCGAATCCCTTATTCGGTTCGGTTCGATTTTCGGTTCAAAACCGAATAATGCTCACCCCTAATATGGGGAGGGAGGAAAAAGACGAGATATAAAGTTGACCTGCTTTTCTATGACGCACGAGGGACCTATCCGCAAAATTGAAAAATCCAAGAAGATTCGCGCCATGAACACTACGGTTTAAGAGCGATCGTAGGGACCGTGAAGACGCGGGGAACGCCTTCGACGTCGTGGACAAAACGAGACGTTGAGTTGCGGGTGCCGAAAGACGTT
The DNA here is from genome assembly GCA_029216955.1 of Iris pallida. Lineage (NCBI taxonomy): Eukaryota > Viridiplantae > Streptophyta > Magnoliopsida > Asparagales > Iridaceae > Iris > Iris pallida. Next base: position 3,664,955 of record JANAVB010008799.1, read on the forward strand.
ATGGTCGTCTCGTGGAACTCTGGAACGCGCCGAGTACGCGTGTGTGCGTGTGGAGCGATGATGACAAAGCCAGTACGGACAAGATCCGCACGAAAAATTCGAAATGATATGACGACCGGCTAAAAATCGTGTGCGACACACGATTTAACTAAGCCTGCACGTGCTGATAAAAAAATAGAAAAAAATAAAAATACTAAGGTCTATGTGAATTTTAAAAAAAACATAGTTACCATATAGAAATGATAAGTTTTTATTTCAAAAATTATTTCTCAATACAAACGTGAAATAAATCATGAAGTTAATATGACAACGACATGACAAGGACAATGTGAATTCGGTTGTCTAGATCTAGACAATGCACTTCACAATGAATTCATCTCCACATTATCAATTATTATAAATAGGGAAAAATTATGAAATGCTCAAAAAACGAAAAAAGTTTTATGAAAAATCCACCGCACAATAAGATTTCATCGCGTGTCCAGAATTAGCAAAAATATATAAAGGGGGTTCTGAATGACCTTTTTGCCCTTCCTTCTAATTTATTGAAAACACCCACGAAACTACTCTTAAAAAACGTTTTGATACTTCCTCTTCTTCCATACGCTGCTCACTTTCAAATCTAGGTTTCTTCTCAAAAATCTTCAAACCTTACTTCAAAAACTCGTCGAAAAGGTCGACAAACGGTAAAACTGTTAAAACGGAGGTCCAAACATAATTTTTTTTGCGATTTTAAAATTTCGGAAGGCCGCCTAACGAAGAAGCAGTTAATCTCCGGCTCCTCGGAAATGCGCTCCTTTTGCGACAAACCGGACCTCGTTTCGACCTCTCAGTCAAAAGTTATGGCCTTTCAAAGTTTCAACTGGCCAAAAAATGCAGGAGAATGATCATTCTCCGTGCTAAAACCACGGAGAATGACCATTCTCCGTGCTAAAACCATGGAGAATGTCCATTTTCCTTGTTAATTTGACAAAGAATAACAATTCTCCGTGTTAGAATGATGGAAAATGGCCATTCTCCGTCAATTTAACAAGGAGAATGACCATTCTCCGTGGTTTTAGCACAGAGAATGGTCATTCTCCGTGGTTTTAGCACGGAGAATGGTCATTCCACGGAGAATGGTCATTCTCCGTGCTAAAACCACGGAGAATGTCCATTCTCCTTATTAAATTGACCAAGAATAGCCATTCTCTATGTTAAAATGACGGAGAATGGCCATTCTCCGTCAATTTAATAAGGAGAATGATCATTCTCCGTCATTTTTACACGGAGAATGGCTATTCTCCGTGTTAAAATGACTTATCCGTCATTTTAACACGGAGAATAGCCATTCTCCGTGTTAAAATGACGGAGAATGATCATTCTCAGTCATTTTATCACGGAGCCATTCTCCGTGTTAAAACCATGGAGAATGACCATTCTCCGTGCTAAAACCACGGAGAATGACCATTCTCCTTGTTAATTTGACAAAGAATAGCTATTCTCCGTGTTAGAATGGCGGAGAATGGTCATTCTCCGTCAATTTAACAAGGAGAATGGCCATTCTCCATGGTTTCAGCACGAAGAATGACCATTCTCCATGCTAAAACCACGGAGAATGACCCTTCTCCTTGTTAAATTGACCAGGAATAGCCATTCTCCGAGTTAAAATGACGGAGAATGGCCATTCTCCGTCAATTTAACAAGGAGAATGGCCATTCTCCATCATTTTAACATGGAGAATGACCATTCTTCGTGTTAAAATGACGGATAATGGCAATTCTCAGTCAGTTTATCACGGAGCTATTCTCCGTGGCCATTCTCCGTGATTTTAAACACGAATAATGGTCATTTTCCGTTATTTTGACATGGATAAGGCCATTCTCCGTGGTTTTAGCACGGAGAATGGTCATTCTCCGTGGTTTTAACACGGAGAATGATGGAGAACAGTCGACAGAAAGCTAAAATGTAATTTTTTGTTTTTTTGAAAAAAAATTTGTCAGGAAGAAAAATTCAAGAGTTTTCGTTCTTCTTTCAAAACGATGCTAACTATTATGGAAAAGAAGAAGAATATCTACTCTCCACAGTTGCCCTAATCGTCGGAAAACTTCAAATCTATCCACGATGATAATGATGATGAGCGATGTTCGGAGTTCACTGAAGAAAAACACAGTGAACTACGAACGATCTTTGCGATCTCTGCTGAAGATGAGAGCAATGGAATTCAGATCTCTCGTGAAGAAGAAGACGAAAATCGCAATCCAAATCTGAGTTCGTGCAAAGGGTAGTTATGGTATTATAAAGATGACAATTTTGTAAATACAGAACATCTAAAGGGAATCTTGAAATGTTTAACGTGGAAATATATAATTCTGTGCATTTCATAAAATCCATCATACGGGTGGATTTTTCATACAAACCAACTCAGAAATTGGATTTCTCAGCAATTTTCAGTTATAAATATATTTAGGGTTATTTAGTTTTAGGGTCTCACATATATAAGTATATTAGGATTTTGGTCTCGAAATTGACCCATGTTATGATTCAGGTTTCGAAATCACTGTTCACTAGTCTACATGAACAGTGATTTCGAGACACAAACTCAAAAATCTGTCAATTTCGAGATCCAAACACTAATATCCATGTGCATGTGAGATTCTAAAACTAAATATCTCAAATATTTAGAAAAAATAAAGAAGAGGAGAAGTTGTCTTGGAAGTTGATTTTTTTTTTGTTTTCTTAATAATTTTTTTATTTATTGTTTTTTAAATACATTTGCATTGCGTATTTAACCTTTCCCATCGACCAATGGAAGGGAGGAGACTTGATCTCCCATCACTACTTACAAGTATATTTATGTTCCAATTGATTGTCAATTTTGGAATCATGAATCCATGCAATCATTTAATGTCAATTTTAGAAGACATTTGGTATGTGAATTTTTTTATTATGGGAAAATTTAGGATAGAAATCTATTACCATATTTATTTGGACTATAAAAAATTAATTTCCAGAATTAGAAATATACAAATAAATAGTTTATCCATGAAACATGAAAATCTAATCCCTTAAAAATAGGTAGATAATTTTTTTTGCTCGGACAAAAATAAAATTGCTTAAATTTTCTTCTTCTTTTTCAATCATTTTTTAACGTTATTTTTGTTTTTATCAATTTTTTCTGTTTTAATCGTTTTGGTTGTTTCTTTATCGTTTGTTGCCGCTTTTTTGTAATTTTTTTCTTGTTTTTAGTCCTTTTGGTCGTCTTTGTCATTTTTTTTGATTTTTTTTTCGTTTGTCGTTTTTTATATCGTTTTTTTTTCATATTTGTCCTTTTTTAGTATTTTTTATCATTTTTTTTGGATACATCTTTTTATAAATCGTTGTCATTTTTTGTTTTATCCGTTTTTTTTTAATTTGTTGTCGTTTTAAATTCATTTTTTGTCAATTTTTGTCATTTTTGGACGTTTTGTCGTCTTTGTCGTTTTCATCTTTTCTTGCTATTTTTTGGTAACTTTTTGTGTTTTTATCTTTTTTGTCCTTTTTTTAGTTTTGGTCTTTTTTTTACTGTTTTGTCGTCTTTTGTCGTTTTTTATCTTTTCTGTTTTTTAGTCATTTTTCTCCTTTTTATTTTTTTTTGTCATTTTTGTCATTTTTGCCTTTTTTCATCCTTTTTTCGTTTTTATAGTATTTTTTTGTCATTTTTCGTTCTTTTGTCGTTTTTATCCTTTTTGCCTCTTTTTGGTCATTTTTGTCTTTTTTCTTATTTAGTATTTTTTTTTCATTTTTTGTTTTTTTTTTGTCATTTTTTCGTTTTTAAAGAAGCAATTTTGTCGTTTTTGTTTTTTTATTTTTTATTTTTGGTTATTTTGATCATTTTTTGATCAAGTCATTTTTGTCATTTTTTGTCTTTCTTTATGTTTTATTTTAAATTTTTTTTGTTATTTTTTGTTTTATTTTAATTTTTTTTGTTATTTTTTGTCCTTTTTTGTTTTTTGTTGCCTTTGTTGTTTTTTGTTTGTTGTTTTTTGGTCGCTTTTTGTTTCTTTTTTTTTGGTCCTTTTTTGTCATTTTATTTGATTTGATTTTTCTTTTTGTTTGTCGTTTTTTTTCGATTGATTGTTTTTTCTTTCCTTTCTTTTATTTTTTTTTTCTTTTTGACGTTATTTCGTTTTTGGGTTTTTTTTTTCTTTCCTTTTTTTCATTTTGTTCTGTGAATATTTGTATATTTAGAAATGTAATTTTTCAAAAAATTTAATTACTTGAAAATTGATTTCCGAAAATAAGAAAATTTCGGCTATATAGTATTCCACATAGCAAACGTCCATTAATGTCAAATCTAAATCTCTTTGTTGTTTGATACAGTCTAAATTATTAAAACAATTTATTTTTTAATTACCATTTCACTTTTTAATTGTTTGACTATCTTGCCAACATGTCAAATTTTACTATTGAAATTATAAAAGTTGCACTTTCGTAAGAAAACGGCAACATATGTTACTACAGATTTTCGTTTTATCAACATCCCCAATTTGAAAAGTTATTTGAAAGTCCTAAAACTTTTGTATTGGTAGAATTTAATACTCCCATAATTTCTCAAATATGTGATTGAACTAAAAATACAAATGTAGATTGATTTAATAACATTTTTTTCAAATTCATGGATCAGCATCATATTTTTGTATTGATCTAGTGTTCTCATTTGCTCTTTTTCAAATGGACAAGAAGTAAACCCTAACTTTCCTTCAGGTTGTAAAGGAAAAATAGCTTTCCTATGCCTACAACCAAATGCTTACTATTCTCTTACGACCGCCGCGTGTCGGATTTCGATTGGAGGAGGGATAAAATGGTGGAGTCGGATGTAGCCCTTGTAGCAGAGGGGGTGAGAGGGAAGGTGGGATCCGGTGTGACCTATGTGTATGGATGGAAGAGATAGGTTGTAAGTGTTGGAAATTTTAACCTTTATCATTCTGAAAAATAGAGTAGCAGATAATAAAAAATGTTAGAAATACCGGTCTACGGGAAAGTCATGCACGAAGCATTGCCCTAAGAGAATATTCGAGGTCTATGTGCAGACATCCTCTCGAATTCTCCTAGTGGTAAAACCCCCTTGCTACCGGCTTCCCGTCACCGCACACAGTTTCGGGAGAACGACCCGAACTTAGCTTTGTCCAGAAAATTGAAGGAGGAACAATTTGAGAGGATAGGAGAAGAATGGTAGTTTTCTGAGGATAACGAGAAGATGAAAAATATGATCACTTTGTTCTTTTTCTTGTATATATTTTTTGTGCCCCTTGAAAGAGAAGAAAGAATGTAATATATAGAGTCATGAGCCAATCCATGGCATTAAAAGGTTTAATGAGCCATTAAGAGCTAAAAAAAAACAGCTTTGAATGGTATTGAAAGGGTGGTAAATGGGAATTAATAGGTTGATAATTTGGTCATTATGAATGAATAATAAGGTAATGGAACTTGATTTTTCTGATATATACAACAATCCCCCCCAAAAATCAAGTTTATGAAAACAATATCCGAAAGAAGTAAAGATGAAGAATTTCTGGACTTTTATATACTATACATAGATGAGATGGACTACAGCCTTGAATCTCACTTAGTGACTATTGTCTTTATATGAAGAAGAGCTTGATGGACTACGCCTTGAATCAGTCTTCTTGAACCAGATTCAGAAAATAGCACACATAGTATGCTAGAGGTTCTTGGGTCTATCGGGATGGCGCTTTTGATTGGCCATGCGCACTTTTTCCTTATTCATGAGAGTTGTCTGGGATCGCCCTGTCCCATAGTCGCGGCCTTCACGACCTCTCACATAGGTAAGTCCTCCAAGGGTTGGTGATTGGAGTCAACCCTGCATAATCATGCTTGGACCTATTAAGAGTTTTAAAACTCATCCTAACCAAATCACACCGGAACACTGTCACCATAGGGATGGGGAATCATTGTACACATGTACAGCCACTTGGGCATTATTTTAATGAGATTTTAATCTCGGGTCAGTGTTCCATAAAGTCACCTAAGTCCAGCTTGTTTCTACCCATTGAACCGGCTTCTTGGGATCTCCAGTCAGACTCGGTTGGGTTGCCACTGCTGGTGACTTATTTATGGGCTTAACCCCATCCCCCTCGATGATTCTAGGATTAATTTTCTAGATAAACTCTTCGTCAAGAGTAAACAGACTCTTCGTCAAGAGATCTGTAAAGTTCTTTTATGACTTTTATAGTCAAGAACAACATTTTTGTCTTTTAGGCTCTTTAAATGTCTTGAAGTGCAGCTGCAGGTACCTGTTCAACTTAGAATTCACAAGATTCTGCTTTAGCAGTTCTTTAACATAGTTTATAAAAATGACAGGTATAGAACTATGTAGATCATGTATATGCATAGTAAGATGTTTGATCTATCATGAAGTCATAGCAATAGTAAAATTTAGGCCTAGTTCTATTTGTTATAAACTTATCATCTGTGAGCATCTAGATGTTCCACAGATAAACCATCATGATGCATCCAAAGACTGTCATATAATGATTTTATCAATTGTTGATGTCAGCCCCAAGGTAGTGAGTCAATATCATATATAGCTCTACCACATCTTGAAGAATTAACCATTGTACTCTTTAGGCTTTGCACTAGATGATTCATCTATGCTAATCATATTTATAAATATGACAGTCTAAAGTAGTAGAATAATAGTTTAAGTGTTTTTGCTAATCAACCGTAAAAATCTTTAGTTTATCAAGTGTTGATTAATTTGGGTTAGCTGTAGGGGCCGGTTCCCAGGTAGCGGAGGTCCACAGGGGGACAATTAAGTACCGTGTCGCTTAGGGCTATTTACGCCCGGTTGACAGAAGGACCCTTTCGGCTTGCACCCAAAATAATCTCGACTTTTAAAACTTTAGATTTATATAGGATTTTGCAATATCACTAAATTACTTTCTTTTGACTAAATTGTTTGAACATGTCAAAGAAAATTATAATGTCACAGTTTATATGCAAACCAATGTTTGCCTAACATAATTCAAGTATTGTGACAGAATAATAAAATTGGCTCACGGTCTTCTAATTAAATGTAGGAATCATAAAATGACTGTATGAAAATTACCTTCATCTTTAGCATGTATGAGCCTTTTGGAACGAGTCACAATCTCTAATGCTTCTGGCTTAAAGAGATAATATTACAAAGATCATGTTTAGAGAGAGTGAGTACAAAACAATTATTATTTTTAATTACTATCACCGATAACATGTTCCTCTTTTCCAAAAATTAAAATTATCTCTAAGGATTCTACCATTTAGAGAATAGAGGTTAGTTTTCATATTAACAAAAAAAATATACCTGAAACTATGCACAACTTGTTTATACTAACACAACAATATAGTTTGTCTATGAGTAGGTACACAACGAACAACAACTTATGTTATATGAAGCACATATATGTATACAATTTTATAGATATTGTGAAGTTTCATCCACTTTGGAATAAGTCACAATTTGTACGAGTTTGTAAACTACAACAGCATGTAACAACAAATAAGGTTGACATAAGTATCTAAAATATCAACAATATTAGCACTTGTATAGTTCAGTTATTGGCAGCAACGTTGCCAATTTGTATCAGGACATTATTGCTAACATATGTTTATGTCTGCATATTAGAATGTTCTTCAAAAGAATTGCCAATTCTAAACCTTATTTAATCTCTCAAGTTAACGAATTCTCTCAAATCCAATCTCTATAGATATTCTAAACCTTATAATTGTTTCTTGGTTGATTTTCTATATAGAGAACTCAACTGGACCTCATCAACAGGACCTTTACCATAAATCCATATTAAATAAGGTGCATAATGCGAAAATAAAATTTATCATCGAGTCTCAGAGAAAGTCTAAAATTGGTTAGTAGCTTAAAGAACTATTACTTCCAAATTTCCATGTGATTTTGAGATGTATCAAATTTCTTGTAGTAATGTCTGTCTTATTTACTAAACAGAGAATTAACATAAGTGATAAATATTTCAACCAAATAAACATGCACACTTCTTAATAAAGAGAGTATAAATTCATACATAAAGTGGCAGTAGACGTTGAATGGTAATAACAATGTAACAATATTTCTGACACAGACTTGCTTGTAGTTTCCAGAATACATTATTAACAGAATGAATAATATTGCTAATATGTGAAAGAGCAGTTTTAATTTTACATAATAATAATAATTATAATAATAATAATAATAAAAGAAGAAGGAGAAGAAAATGTCACCACGTGTTAGTAACACAAGACACCATGTGTCTGAATGCGTGAACACATTTGGTGCTTAAATGTCTGAGAAATCCATTTGTAGTGATAATATGTCTATTTAATTTCAGCACACAATTACTAATGGTAAAAGATGTATAACATTCTTCTTCCAAGCTATTATTGTATTGAAAGGGATGATACAAGCTGTGGATTAGCATCAATTTGGTTGCAAGGAAAATTCAGAACTTCAAGAAGTATGACAGACTTTAAGTGGTTGAAGTTGGGTTTGAGATTTAGATTGGGAAGAGCTTGTAAGATATATAAATATTGAACGAGAACGATTTATATTTTGACCTATATCAAAATGAATCAAAAACCTAACATGGTGAATGCGATAATACAAAATCTTACCTGCTGCAATATTACATGGAAAGGACAACCAGTAAACAAGAGGAATGGTCCCCAATCTCCATGTTCGTTTCACCATTTTATCATGAACTCAACAAATGTATTGCACCAGCAAATTAAGTATACAAAATAAGCAATATTTGATTTTCCTTTCTTTACCAGAAGCTTTCATTAGAAAGAAGGAAGCAAATAACAGAAATGATAAATAATTCAAATAAATATTCTCTTAGATTGTTGGAAATTTTACCTTTATCATTCTGAAAAATAGAGTAGCAGATAATAAAAAATGTTAGAAATACCGGTCTACGGAAAAGTCATGCACGAAGCATTGCCCTAAGAGAATATTCGAGGTCTATGTGCAGACATCCTCTCGAATTCTCCTAGTGGTAAAACCCCCTTGCTACCGGCTTCCCGTCACCGCACACAGTTTCGGGAGAACGACCCGAACTTAGCTTTGTCCAGAAAATTGAAGGAGGAACAATTTGAGAGGATAGGAGAAGAATGGTAGTTTTCTGAGGATAACGAGAAGATGAAAAATATGATCACTTTGTTCTTTTTCTTGTATATATTTTTTGTGCCCCTTGAAAGAGAAGAAAGAATGTAATATATAGAGTCATGAGCCAATCCATGGCATTAAAAGGTTTAATGAGCCATTAAGTGCTAAAAAAAAACAGCTTTGAATGGTATTGAAAGGGTGGTAAATGGGAATTAATAGGTTGATAATTTGGTCATTATGAATGAATAATAAGGTAATGGAACTTGATTTTTCTGATATATACAACAGTAAGGAGGTTGTAAATATTTGGTTGTAGACTTAGCATTTTCCAAGAAAAAAAGGGTGCGTCTATGAAACAGAAGTATTTGAACTGCTATATTATTAGATATAAAATAAATTATTAATTTATGCTTAAGATTAACTTGAAAAATAAAATGTTTTCAGCATTTAAGTGATTATGATGCACCCATGGATCTAATGTTTTTCATTCACTCAAGTATCCATCATAACATGTGATGTGTCATGCCAAACCAATATAGAATCTAGGAACATGAAAAGAGCATGGAGACAATTTTATGGAGTAGATATATTGGAAATTTAGTGTTTAGATGGTGAATTTTATATCAATTTCGAATTAAGTTCTAACATGTCCAGTCAAAAATTTTGTACCATAATTTTTTTTTAATAACTTTTTATTATAATCTCATTTTAATCATATGTTGGCTGTTGGCTCTCCAGGATCCGCAGTTCCAATTCGTCCGACCCGTAAAATATCCAAACAAGTCGATTTCTAAATTTTAAAATTTAAAGGACCGGCCCGAGGCAGATCTTATAACATTAACGGGCCATGGCGAGTCCTATTTTCAAAATAAAGTTGTCCCAGCAGATCCGTTTCTAGGGATATATATATATATATATATATATATATATATATATATATATATATATATATATATACCTGCCGGTCGATCCGGTTCGGATCCGTTTCAAACGGATTGAGTCTGGTCCAATTACAATATTTTTTGTTCCGCATCGGCCCATCCCGCCAACTAATGAATTCGGATCGTGTCCATCAAATTTGGGCTCGGCCTGACCCAGCTCTACATGTTCATAATAATGAGAAAAAATACATGATCCAAAATTTTCAATTGTACTTAAATTGTAAACTGATATATATTCAGGATCTAAACGCTAATAACCCTTAGATTTATCAAACAGTTTAAAATAAGATTCACCACGCTTATAAAATGCATTTTGCAAATACACACTCTTGAACTAGATAAACATCAGATAAACAATTACATACTTGCAAATGTGCAAATAAGGAGTTTAACGCAGGACTTGGATGAAAAAGTCGCAGTCTATTGCTTGCGATTCGGCCCGTCGTTTTCTTAGGCTGCAGGTGTGACGTAACGTGAGTGGAGAGATCGGGACTGTGAGACGCCACGTGACCGGCCAGCCTGGTCCAATAGCTCAGAAGCTTCAACGTCTCCCACCATTGGTGAATGTAAGTATGTAACCCCCGGATTAATTTGATCAGAAAAATTCATACAGAGCGGGAGAAAGTTTATCTAACTTGTATAAAAGAGGATAAATTTAAAATATTTACAAAAAAAAATCTGACGTCAGCCAAGAAAAAGAAAACAAAAAGAAATCAGGCCGCAAGAGAAAAAAATTATTAAAAAAACACATTCTCCATTCTGGCGCCTTGTTAGCAATTCGGCAAACGGAAAAAAATTCGGGACGACAAAAGTACGAGTATAAATCGACTCAGTGCAAATAAAATACGTTCAAAAATTCGGTCAAATGTTCGAAAAATAAAAATATTGAGGTTAGAAACTTTACATTCTTAAATATGTTGTCAAATTTGGTTAATTAAACAGGTTTCTAGCATGTTTATTGTACCAAATTTGTCAATAATTTATACAGAACATGTTTAAAACTTTGCATGCTTAAAATTTATGTACTGATTTGGATCTGTCAAAAGTACGCAAGTATTATACGTTTATGAAAGATACGGAAAAATTCGCGTATAATACGAGTTTTATTCGGGTGATTGCTAACAAGGTTCTGGCGCCCAACTCGAAAAAAAAAAAATTTCGGTTTTCTTAGTTTGGTTTGTTTTAGATTGGTTTGATTTTATCTTTTAGTTTGATTTTGTTTAATCTTCTAGTTTAGTTTTATCTATTAGTTACTTTGTTATTATCTGTACTATGGATAATAACAAAATAGATCAGTTAATATTTTTTTGTATATAGTAATTTTATATTAACTAATAAATTTTGTTATTATCTATATTAATTAATATACAAATTAGTATATAAAAATAAATAGATATATGTATTTATAAACAAAATAATTTGTACATGTTTTTGTATTAATAACAAATTTCATATAAAAAAATTAATATAGTGGTATAGATAATAATAAATTAATATACTAATTAGTATAGATAATAACAAACTAATATATTAGTATACAAATAAATAGAAATAACAATAAATTAATATATAAAATAGCACTAACATATACAAATATTATATTATTATACAAATAAATACATAAAATAAAAATAAATATATACAAATTAGTTTGTACAATAACTAATAAATTTTGTTATTATCCATATTATTTAAAATACAAACATATTTGTATATTAACTAATATAGATAATAACAAAATTTATTAGTTAATATAAAATAATTATATATAAAAAAATATTGACTGATCTATTTGTTATTATCTATAGTACATATAATAACAAAATAACTAATAGATAAAACTAAACTAGAAGATTAAACAAATTCAAACTAAAAGATAAAATCAAACCAATCTAAAACAAACCAAACTAAGAAAACCGAAAGAAAAAAAAAACTTTTTTTTTTTTTTGAGTTGGGCTGCACTGGCGCCAGAATTGAGAATGTGTTTTCTCTGGCGCCAGTTTTACTGGCGCCTTATTTTTTTTTTCTTTTTTCTTTTTTTTGGCTGGCGCTAGTTGTACTGGCGCTAGATTCCATTTTTTGTAGATATTTAAACTTTTCCTCTTTTATGCAAATTAGATAACCTTTCTCCCTCTATATGAATTTTTCTGTAATTTGATATATTTATTCTAGAAGCTTCAAGTTTAGCTAAAATGATAATGAATTGTTATATATTTTTATTTTATTTTTAGGTTTTGAGACAGCTTTTGAATTTACATCCCGTATCTTAAATTTCATTCAGTTAGTTCGAAGACTTCTTTCCCTATGTAATTTAATCAATTTAGATAGCTGTCATTTAATCTAATATTCCAAAATAAAAATTAAAAATATTTAGGCTAAATAACAACTTCGTACCCTCAATTATTTAAAATTTTTAAATTGATAACCAAAATTTTGATAGATACCAACTTAATATCCTCCTTCCACTATCTTCCTACCGGTGTTAATTGAAGATTTAAAAGTTACCAAAATGTCCCCCTATTCTTTTTTTTCATTTCTCTCTCCAGCATTCCCGTCTCTTCTTCTTCTTCTTTTTTGGCGACGACACAGCAGTAACGACGATGTTATAGCAGTGGCGGCGACAACAACATGCAGTAGTGCAACAACAACGATGAAGGACGAGGGAGACAGGTGGTGCGACGAGGGGGTGGGGACGTCGAAAGAGGAGTGCTACAGTTCGAGAGGAGGGATGGCTATTTTAGTCTTTTTTTAAATTTATTTTAGGAATATTTAGACTTTGGGTCTTAAATAAGTTTTAAAATTTGTGTTTGGGTCTCCATATTATACATAATTAGTGTTTGGATCTCAAAAGTGCCACCAAAAATAATTAGTGACACCTTTTTGACATTTTTGGTGACACTTTTGAGACCCAAGTACTAATTATGTATAATATGGAGACCCAAACGCAAATTTCAGAACTAATTTGAGATCAAAAGTCTAAATATTTCTTTATTTTAAGAAAAAAATTAACAGTAGGTGGCGGAGGATATCAATATAAAAATTGTTAATAGTTGTTTGCTCGTTGGAATGAAAGTCATATCTATCGAAGTTTAGAATATTAAGTTAAAAAACTTATGGTTCTGGGTATAACCAAAAAATTAAACAATTCTTACATTTCCAAGACAACCATTTCTTTCAAATTACTCATAACCTCCTTCCTTTAAGCAACTTAAATTATTTAAATTATAATAAAAGGAGCTGCTTATTGAGTTGGAAACGATAACTTTTATTTTATCCACTCTGCACCACCAGCTCAGAATATAAGCCCCAACTCCTTTGTACACAGCACTGCTTCTTCCATAATATACCTACAATTATACTACTGAACTTACTTAAATACACTTCTTTTTCAATTTTACAAAAAAAAAAAAAAAAATGCAGAAAGCCCCCTCCCTCTCCCCAATATTTCCTTCCCCTCCTTACTCCCACCCGTCGCCGCAGTACCACGAAAGCACCGGCGGCTGGTCGTCGCTGAAGAAGCTGCACGGCTCCTCGTCGCCGAGGAGCCCGCTCTCGACCTTCATCAGCTGCTGATGGTAGAACAGTCCTCCTCCGCCGGCAGAGCCGCCGAAGCCCAAACCCAAGCCGACGCCGCCGCCGTTGAAGCCGGCGATAGGACTATTGTCGTCATTTAGCTCTGCGCTCGAGTCACTATCGGACGATCCATCCTTGTTGTAGATTAGGGCTAGGGCTTCTTCTCCGGCGACGGCTGGTATGGTATCCGACTCGGACGCGGATACACCGATGTCCTCTCCAGTTAATTTTGCTTTTAGGTCCTTCACCTGAAAAAAAATTACAAGTAAGATTTTTGAACTTCTTCAGTTAAGTCCATGTTTTATAAATAAAAAAAGGAAATGAAAAATTGAATTGCTAACCTCGGCGACGAGGTATTCTTTGTCGCGGAGGAGGGAGTCGTAGTCGAGCCGGAGGGCGTCGTAGCGGCTCTTGAGCGAGCCGAAGTCGCGCTCGAGCTGCTTGGTCTTCCACCTGGCGCGCCGGTTCTGGAACCAGACGGCGACCTGGCGCGGCTGCAAGCCGAGCTCCCGGGCGAGCCGCACCTTCCTCTCCGGCTCCAGCTTGTTCTCCACCTCGAAGTTCTTCTCCAGCGCCCTCACCTGCTCGGCGCTCAACCGCCGCTTCTTCTGCGCCGACGAGCCGCCGCCGAAGGAGAACGCATCGTCGTCCCCCGCGTCGACCAGCTCCTCCTCCTCCTTCTCCTCGTCCATCCCGTCGAACACGGCCCGAAACCCTAAAATTTACAAACCAACCCCATTTTAGGACAATAAAAAAAAAATGCAAAATATAAAAGAATCTGTTTTCTTAGGGTTGATGGTGGAAAATTTACCAGAGTTGCTAATGGGGCCTAGAGAATCGGCGAAGCCGCTGGGCTTCCTCATCGTTCTTTGAATTATGAAATGATATATTGGAGTGAAAACTAGTCGATGTGGGACTATAATTAGGGTTTAAGAAATCTTCACTTCTGTTCCTCTCTCTTCTTCTCGGTGACCACTCTGTTAGAAGAGGAGGAGTAGAGAGAAGAGGGTCCTCTTCTCCATGACCCTTCTTCCTTCTCTTCTCCTTCTGATAGCATTATAATTAATATGTATATATATAGATTTTATTTATGGGAATATAAGAGGAGGAGGAGGAGAACAAGTTTTGATGAGAGAGAGAGGGAGAGGATGACAATGGCATAACTGGCAGGTTGGTCGGATTCTTGAGGCTATAAATAAGGGGGGATGAAAATGACATGCGGGGTCCAACATATGTATGGGGGAGGTTGAATTTGAAATTGGAATAAATAAGAATTTGGTGTCAAAAAAAAAAAAAAATTGTGGAACTTCATCTTGCTGTAGGTTGTTAGGGGTGGGATTTGATATTTATTATTATTTTTTTCTTGAGATGGGAAGGAAAAAAATTAGAGATTATTATTTTGCCTTCTGGCAACCTAATTTTTTTTTTTATTGATTATGCTAATTTGGTATATGCACAATGATCTTGCTTTGGAAAATCACTAAATTTTCATCCCCCCTTATTCGCATCTTCTCGGGGAAAGGAAATAAAATAAAATTAATTTATTGGTGGGCGTCGTGCGTATAGAAAGGGTGGCTGGATGACATTGGTTGTCGTAGGCGTCGTGAAGACGTCGGGGGCGCCTTCGACGTCGTGTGCGAAACGAGACGTTGAGTTGCCGGCGTCGAAACACGTCGGCCGTCCCGTGAGGTTCGGGAGCGCGCGGAGTGCACGAGACATACGTGTGGGACGATGATGAAAAAGTCAGTGCGGACAATATCCGCACGAAGAGTCTGAAGCGATATGACGACCGACTAAAATTCGTGTGCGGGAAGACACGGCTGAGCCCGCACAGTGTGCTGGAAGTTAAAAAAAAAAAAGAGAGTTGAGGAATAAAAGAAAAAAAGTTATTAAAATACCCTTATCTATACTATTATATAATTCAAATACGAGGAGTATCATCAATTATTTTTGTCATATTTTTTCTTTTCTAAAATAATAATTATGTATATGGATAATAATGTCATTTACACATCTATTATCTAAAACCGACCCACTATATAAAATCTTGTAATTTTTTCTGCGTGCACTCATCTTCTGTTTCTCTATATTTCTCCCACTTTCTCTAATTATTTGTTTTATTCCCTCCATCCGATTTCAAGATCCGGGTCCGTTTGGTAAATCGTATTTGGAGGTGCGATTTGGATTTTTATGGATTTGGAGACAAATCCATGGAATCCTATGTTTGGCTGGAGATGGATTTGGATATGGAAAGTATGACAAAATCCAAAACTTGAATTTGGTTGGATTTTGGAGGAAAAAAATAATTATTCTTTAATAATTTCGTTAAAATATTTATTATTTAATAATTTTGTTAAAAATTAGTTAATCTTTAATAATTTCGTTAAAAATATTTATTCTTTAATAATTTCGTTAAAAATTAGTTATTTAATAAAAAATAACTATTTAATAGTATTATTAATTAATAAAAATAGTATTATTAATTAAAAAAATTAGTTAATTAGTTACTTTTGTTATAATCATAATTAATAATTTACTAGTAGTATTATAATATTATTAATAATATTTTATTATTTAGTTAATAATCATAATTTACTAGTATTATTATATTATTATTATAATATTAATTAATAATTTATTAGTATTATTATAATAATAATTAATAATCATATCCTATGTTTAGTATTATTAATTAAAAAATTAGTTAATTTAATTAGATTTTAATCACAATAATATTTTAATTAATAATATTATATAATATTTTAATTAATATTTTCATTAATAATATTTTAATTAATATTTTAATTAATAATATTTTATAATATTTTAATAATATTTTATAATATTTGTAATATTTTAATTAATAATATTTTATAATATTTAGTTATATTTTAATCACAATAATATTTAATTAATAATATTTTAATTAATAATATTTTATTATATTTTAATCACAATAATATTTAATTAATAATATTTATAATATTTTAATCACAATAATTTAATAATATTTTAATTATTAATATTCTAATTTAATTATTAATAATATTTTAATCACAATTAGAATCATATTTTATAATAATTTAATTAATAATTTACTAATCATAATAATATTAATTTATAATTACTATTTTTTAAATTATTAATTTATAGTTAATTAGTCATTAATCATTAATTATTAATCAATAATTATAATTTATAATTATTAATCGTTAATAAAAATTATCGATTGTTAATTATTAATTATTAATCGTTAATTATAATTTATAGTTATTAATTATTAATTATTAATCTTTAATTATTAATCGTTATTTATTTAAAAATTAACTAATTATTAATTATTAATTTTATAATTAATAATAACTAATCGTCAATTATTAATTACTAATCGCTAATTATTAATTTTATAAATAATAATAACTATAATTAATTAATAGCTTAATTATTGATCATGACTATAATTTAATTATTAATCATAAAACCAAATCCTATGTTTGGTTGGACTTGGATTTGGAGTTGGATTTGAATAGTAAAATTCATGATTTGAATTTGGAGGATTTCCAAATCCAAATCCAAATAGTAAAATTCGGTTACCAAACAAGCCCTTATTTAATGAGATCCAGTGTTGTCGAACAGTCCGGCAAAATGGAATTTTTTTTCTTTTTTCAAATTGAACTGAATTCTTTATCCAATTCAGTTGAATTTTCGATCCAAAATCAAATAATGCTCAACCCAACTTTAATCCACCCTAGCTCCAAACTGTTGATTGTGCCATTGGATTCCTGCCTTTGGCTACCCAACCAAAAATTACACTCCCACATCTCTTTCAACTTCGATAAAAAAATTTTGGTACAACGACGGAGATTACTTAGAACAGTCTTTTTCCTCCTTATTTAATGAGGTTGTTCTAACCTATAAATACGAGACAAGAGTCGTCCAGTTACGTCTACCACTGACATAACATAAAATATAATAAAATAAACACATAGCCTCCTTTGGTTCGTGGAATAGAAGGAAAAGAAAACCAATTACTTAACAATTTTTTTTTTGAAAAATTATAATTTTTATTAATTTTTATTTTCGATGTTTGAAAATGTCAAGGAAAGTAAATATCTAAATATAGAAAAATAATTCCTTATTTGGATGGATGGATGAAATCACTTTCTCCCCTAACTTTCCTTCCATTGAGAATAATTTTTCTTTCCTCATCAATTCCTTTGGCACCCAAACATAGAAAAATAGTCCCTTTCCTTTTCCAATCTGATGATTCCGCGAACTAAACGAGGCCGTAGAGATCCTTAATTGTATTCAACTGGCTGCATTATCTATACTACTATATAATAAATTTTCATTTAACTTTATCGTATATTTTTTTTTCAAATAAATATATTTTTGAATATATTTACTAATTAATAAATAAAATTAGATAATTACTAAAAGTGTCATTTTACATTACTAAATAATCTTACAGGCATTTACAAAATAAAATAATAATAATTTTAAATATTAAGACTTCATATTTTTTAGTCTTTTTAAGAAATCTTAGTAAATATAATATTTTAATTTTTATGATAATAATTTATAAAATATGTGAATATATTTTAGTACTGTATCTAGTAACATGTAGTCAGCCAAATCAGGTATTCTTATATATATATATATATATATATATATATATATATATATATATATATGGGGACAGGTAAATTATTTTTAGAATCGTTTCCACTGGAATTCGAACTCCTGACCACTCGGGCCGCATGATTTTACTTAACCACTAGGCTAGAGGTCATCTGCATTTTGATATACAATTTACCTGGTTCCATACATATATATATATATATATATATATATATATATATATATATATATATATATAAATGAAGATTGAGCTTTATATGAAGCAATCTAAGTACTATTTGCAATTCTTCCTATTTCGCAATTGGTCACTACAACCAATAGAAACTAACACTTGGCTCCCTACCCAATATAGTAGGGGTGAGCATTATTTCGACCGTAAACTGAATCAAATAAGAGATTCAGTTTCAAAAAAATTCGATTCAATTTCGGTTTCAAAATACTAAAAAAAATTTGATTTTGGGTTTTGAGTTCAGTCCAAAATCGAAAACCGAATAAGAATTATACAATTATGTAAATATTTTCAATTTTTTGCATATTTTGTGATTAAAATGTGTATATTTTAAAAATAATAATTGTATGTATGTGTTTTGAATTCCAACGTTGATGATTTAACAGCTAGTCCAACCTTGTGGCTTGTGCACAACTTTAAATTTCAACAAATGTGTAAAAAAAATTTATAATATAATATAATTATGATCTCAACTTTGGGTCTAATCCATTAAACAATATTAATAGCCAACTGAACAGGCCGAATAAACCGAATTTATTATTCAGTTCGATTTATTTTCAGTTTTGACTAATTCGGTTTAATTTTGGTTTTAATTTTTAGAACTTCGATTAATTCGATTTTTATTAATTTGATTGAAACCGAATAAATCGAACACTCACCCCTACCGTCAAGTGATAGAAACGAAACCGTATGATTTTTGGGATCTATTAGCAAGTATTTAATGATAATGATTTAAGTAAGAAGAAGGTTATGACCCCACCAAGTGACAGAAACTATGTGATTTGTTGTATGTGTTAGTAAAAATATCTTTTGATAATGATTTTAAGAAGAGGTTTTAGAGTATGGTTTTCTTACGTGTACGTATCTTTGGCATATCCCTATTGCTAAGAGGAATATATACGTTTTGGTGTTATTAGCACTCAGGGATGGTCTTGGCGTAGGACAGCTCGGACGACGGTTCATGATTCCCTGATAAAATGGAACACCAATAAAAAACTGTCTATAGTAGAACTACTATGTTTTATGTCTTTTTTAACAAAAAATATTGTGGTTTAGTGGTTATAATGCAAGATTTATATTTAAGAGGTCCTTGATTCATATATTGATTACAACAAAATTTTATTTTATTTATACTTTTTTTACATTATGTATAGAGGTCTATTTTGGAAGTTTGGTCTCTGAACCCCAACAGTTGCCGACCATGTAAGCAATGTTGTTAAAAAAAATATTAATTATAAAGGAAACTATTAACCGGTAATATTTAGTTCATAGTGCGGATTTAAATACTTAATCTTTTAGGCACTTACACTAAAGTCTTGAATTGTATCTCGTATAAGGTTAAATATCCTAAATTTGTGAGTTATTATAAAATGTAGTTCTATATTGATTGGAAAGTGAAAAAATAAGATATATGTATATGAAATTGATTAGTTTTTTTAATTTACATAGATCAAGTCCAATATTATACTTAAAAGTTTGAATGTTTGGTCTCATCGCGTTCTCCATATGAATCTTTGACATTGTAGCGACTTCTTGAATATCATGAAGAAGTATTATGAGATGATTTGGAAACCATAAAATTCTTTGGTTGAGAAAATAAAAAATACTCCATTTATACTTATTTATATAAATCAATAAATTATATTTCATGTTTAGTAGGCTACATTGGTCTGAGGGAACTACTTTGTATTGACTTTTCTGAAATGTAGAGCTATTATTTAGTTGAATATAATTTTTGTTTTATTGTATATTTTTGTTTTTTTTTTTACTTATAACAAATGCCGTGAAATGTAAGAATATAACTAAGCCATATTAACAAATAATTAAAAATATGTAGTGGAAAAGTTTACAATAATTCTTCACAAACCACATTTTCAACCTAAATTGGGGTGTAGGTAGAAGGCTAATTAAAACAATATAAAAAGCAAATTGTGTAGTGCTTGTTTGACAAAGCTGCTTTTGGATTTACTAATCGCTTTTTTTTTTTTTTTTACTCACTTAGCAAACCCCAATTTGACAAGCTACAAATACTTTATAGATCTAGGAAGTGGGACAAGGACTAGTTTCTTGAAGTTAATTTGAGTTGGGATGGTGGTGAGAACAAACAAAGGCAATTGTAGAAAGGATCCGGCTACACACCTCCCAAACTTACTTATCACATCTTATTAAAAAAAAAAAAAAAAAATTCTAATCTATCCTTGCTGAGCACACCCTTGCTCCCCTTCCCTCCCCCTCTCCGCCGACCCTCCTCCTCCTCCTCCGCCGACCCTCCCCCTGCTCCCCCCCCCCCTCCCCCCCCCCCCCCCCCCCCCACACCCCTCCGCCGACCCGCCTCCTCCTCCTCCTCCCCCCCCCCTTCCTTCTCCTCCTCCTCCCCCTCCCCCCGCTCTCCGATCCCCGACGGCCGATACCATAAACTATTGTTGGAAAAAAAATTGAAAACAATTTGGGTGTATTCTCGGGTAGGTTCGTCCCTGATTTGTCGACCTCACAGAGGAATGTTCGACCCACGACAATCGAACTATAGTGTGTACGCTCGACCAACATATGTCGAACATAAGATGACATGTTCGATTAGAACATGTTCGACCAGTGTTTGTCGAACAGAAGAAGACATGTTCGATCCGTATTTGTCGAACAGAAGAAGACATATTCGACCAATATTTGTCGAACAGACCATTGCCGTTCGACCAGTATTTGTCGTGCTCATCGCAGAATATGGGGTGTGCTCAGCAAGGGTAGAATAGAATTTTTTTTTTTAATGGGATGTGCTAAATAAGTGTTGGAATGTGTATAGTCGGCCCCCTGTAGAAATATATTTGTTAATTGCACATGTGAGTCACGCTTTTACAAGTGGAGACCAAAAATCACTCTTTGTTATGCTAGTTTTTGTTTGTTACTTTTGACGCAATTAAACATTTCAACTCAATGCATTACAATTGTAAATAAGAACGTTTTTTTTAAAATCTTTCTTCGGACACCGTTTGTATCCTAATTCCATGAACGAGACTAGGTCCTGTTTGGTTCACAGATGTTAGGAATCAGAAAAGAAATATGTTCTTTATTTTTGTTTGGTAATCATAAACTTGAAAATTATTTTTCTGACCAAGGTGAAAATAGGAGGTGTTTAACTTCTAAGGTCTTATTGTGCTCAAAGGTATCTCCAACCCTAGGGTTTGTTATCCCTGCCGCCCCCTCCCCAAATCCTAGGGATTTGTTCCGCCCGTCGTTCCACCTTCACCTATTCCCCTTCCGCCCCCTCCCCAAATCCTAGGGAATTGGTCCACCCGCCGTTTCACCTCACCTCTCTCCCTTCCTTCTCCTGTTGATATCCCTGCTCCGTCATCCTATTCCCCTAATCATGGCCTCTTATAGAGACGTGGTCGATCGGATGGCGACTCTCTTCTCTCTCCAAGGACCGGCGTCGGCCGTCTCCCTCTCTGCGAGAGAGAGCTTTGTGGCGGATCACTGGGCCGCCACCATCGCCGTCAAGCCTTTCTCTTCCCGTCGATTTTCGATCCCCTCATTGGGTTCCATACTTCCAAAACTATGGAAAATTTCTGCGCAAGTTCAGGTCTCTGATCTGGACATTGATGCAGGCACCTTCTTGGTGCGTCTCGAAGCGGCGGCGACGGTTGATCGTATTTTTCTTGAAGCCCCCTGGAGCATAAATGATGATCTTCTTGCCATCGAGCGATGTGATCCTGGGAAACTCCCGGAGGAGTATCGCTTTCAATACGCCGATTTCTGGATCCAAATCCATCGCCTGCCACCGAAGTTCCTGAATCACAAGGCTATTTCTAGAATTGCTGAAGGTATCGGCTCTCCTAGAATCTGCTCTATGGAAGATGAAGCGAAATGGAAGACTTTCGCCAGGATTAAGATTTTGATTGACATATCCAAGCCTCTGAAGAAAGAAATCTCCACAATGATCGATGGGCACTCTCTGGGATCGGTTTCTATCAAATATGAACGTTTGCCCAGACTTTGCACTTTCTGTGCGAAGGTTGGTCATTCGTTCGCCGTATGCCCGGACAGAGAATCGTTCACTGCTCTTATTGGGGACGACTGGTCCGAGACTGAGAAGGAGAGGATTACAGTCCTGTTACAACCTCGTATCATAGAGAAGGAATACAGGGCTTCCATGCAACGACCTGTGGACCGGCGTAGTTCGGAGGATACTATGAAAGGTCCCAGAGCGGGCTTAGTCTCTCATCCTCAACAAAGGGCTAATGTTCCTCAAAATCACCCCCCTGCGAGATCTGTTACTGACAGGGAATTGGGTAATCCCCAACCTTTTCCTTCCAAAGCTACCAGGTATACCCCCCCACATCTTAGACCCCCTGATCCCCGAGCTGATCTGTCCCTGGCCATTGTAAACAAGGGATTCATTTCTACTGATGAGTCATCAGCTGTATACACCCATTCCATTGATCCAATCCCACTGCATCCTAATATCATACTGCCTCTTAATTCTCCATGGTGCTCCCCTAATTTTACTATGGATGATATGGGGCTGGTTCCTATGGACAGTGATCTAATTGAGAGCGAATATGTCATCTGTGAGGAATCTTCATGTGGCTCTCATTCCTTTGATACTTTGTCATCTACCCCTACTGTCAACCTTCCGTCCTCATTGCTCAATTCAGATCATATACCCCTTCCCATGAACCCTAACTTCACCTCTCCCATTGTCGAACTCCCCCCTTCACCCACTCCATCTCCCACTAAAAATCCTCAACCTTCCAGCAAAATGACGTGGAAACGTAGGGCTCGTATGAATCAAGGAGCCCTCACTCCCCTTGATGAGGCCCCTATTAAATCTAAAAAGCGTTATCCTCCACCCATCTTCAATCCTAGAGCCATGAAACGACTGGCTGATTCGATCCCTTTGTCTCCCTTAGCTACTTCTGATACGGCGGCTGTCGTTCAACAGCTGCCCCACCAATGCTAGTCTTCTCATGGAACTATCGTGGTCTGAGGAATGCCACGACAGTTCAAACGCTCCGCTCATTCCTCTCCGCAACTCACCCCTCTATCTTCTTTCTCTCCGAAACCCTCTCCTCCTCTTCCTACTCCTCTCAAATCTTGCCTTCTTTAGGTTTCCCTAACACTCACGCTGTCCCCTCGAATGGTCGTTCGGGTGGTCTCTGGCTAGGCTGGACTGCGGGCTTAAATGCTGCTGTTTGCTTCTCCTCTCAAAATCTCATTCTTCTCTCTGTCAAAAATGATGATGATACTCCTCTCTGGAACCTATTATGTGTGTATGGATGTCCACGAAAGAAGGACCGACCCATGCTTTGGGATTCAATTAAGTCTCTTTCAGAATCCTTCTCCACGCCCTGGTGCTGTATTGGTGATTTCAATGCTATTACATCTGATGGTGAAAAATATGGGGGTCGGGGTTTTGACAGGAATTCTAACTCCTCCTTTATTCAAATGATCAATCAGTGCGGCCTTATTGACCTTGGGTGTGTTGGTCCGGCATTTACTTGGTCAAATGGTCGCAATATGACTCACGTCATCCAGGAGAGACTGGACCGTGCCATGGCGACTGGTGACTAGTGTAGTTTGTTACCCTTCTCCACTGTTCATACTCTTTCGAGATACAATAGTGATCATGCCCCAATTCTGCTTAACACTAGCAATCGGACTCCGAGGAAGAAGAGCCCCCCTCGTTTCGAGAGTTTTTGGCTCAAACATGATAAGTAATCTGAATTTCTCTCCTCTACTTGGTCTGATGCTAAAGTTAATTCTGGTGATAATTTCATGGGAAATCTTAACTTTCTTATGAGGAAGCTTCACAGGTGGGGGCGGGGCTCTTTCAATGCAATTTCAAATCGCATCAAATCTTTGCAAACTAAATTGCTG
Source organism: Iris pallida (assembly GCA_029216955.1). NCBI lineage: Eukaryota > Viridiplantae > Streptophyta > Magnoliopsida > Asparagales > Iridaceae > Iris > Iris pallida. The sequence goes on from JANAVB010008799.1 coordinate 3,689,343, forward strand.
AACATCCAAAAAAGCTTACCAACTTCTGCTCTCCAGATTGATGAGAGAGATATAGTGAAAGAGCTCAATGGTTTACTCATGATTGAAGAAGCCTACTGGTGCCAACGAGCCAGGTGTAAATGGGTTTCTGAGGGTGATAGATGTACCAAATACTTCCATGTCAAAGCATCTATCAGGAAAAAGAGGAATGATATTCGATCTATTCAACTTCCTTGTGGGACCTGGATCTCAGAACCTGAGGTAATCTCTGCTTCCATTATAAATCACTTCTCTTCCCTCCTTGGCACGGATGATTCTATTCCCATGGATCCGGAGTTTAGATTCTCTACAAATATCTTATCTGATGAGGAGTCCGCTTCTCTGGGAGCGGTTCCTGACCAAGAGGAAATTGAACATACTGTCTGCAGTATGGGGGCGCTTAAGGCCCCTGGCCCTGATGGGTTTCCTGTATTATTTTATCAAAAATGCTGGGATGTGATCGGTAAGGATCTTATAGCTGCTATTCAAGGTTTTTTTTGCTGTGGGCAAACTCAGCAGGGGTATGAATCATACTCACATTGCTCTCATTCCTAAATGTGATACCCCTAAGTCCGCTGCGGACTTTAGACCTATTGCATTGTGCAATGTGTCATACAAGATTATTACAAAAATCTTCACTACTCGCCTGCGTCCCCTTATGGATAAATTGATATCCCCTTTCCAAACTGCTTTTGTTCCTGGAAGACAGATATCCGACAACTGTGTCATTGCTCATGAGATCCTCCATGCTATGAACAGTCGATCAAAGAAAAGTAAAAATTTTGCTATGGAGATCGACATGGCCAAGGCCTATGATCGACTCTCATGGCAGTTTATTAAATCTGTGTTACATGGATTGGGGGTTCAGGACCGTACTAATGATCTCATTATGGAGTGCATCACCACCCCTAGTTATTCGATATTGATCAATGGATCCCCGGAGGGTTGGTTCCATGCTAAACGAGGGATTAGACAAGGCTGTCCTTTGTCCCCGTTCCTCTTCATCTTATGTTCTGAAGTTTTATCTCAACTATTCTATCGGTTTGAACAAGAAGATCTCTACAGAGGTATGCGTATAAATCGTTATACACCATCTATTTCTCACCTACTATTTGCAGATGATATTCTAGTGTTTGGCAAAGCTTCTTCAAATTCTATTGCAACTGTCCAAAGGATTTTCAATCAATACTCTGCATGGTCTGGGCAACTAATTAATTTCGGGAAATCGAGCATCCACTTCAGTTATAGTGTTCCTTCCCAGGAACGAACTGAGCTTTCGAGCATTCTCAATCTACCACCTATGCGCAGCTGTGATAAGTACCTGGGGCATCTATTGCTTCTTCCAAAATCAAGGCTCAGCACCTATAATAATCTCCTGGAGAAAATTTCTTCTCGACTGAAGGGGTGGAAATCGAAACTTCTCTCTCACGCGGGACGCTCCATTCTGATCAAATCCACTCTGGGTTCCATTCCTATTTATTACATGTCTTCCTATAATATTCCTAAAGGTATCAGTAATGCTATTGATCGCCAGTGCAGGGATTTCTGGTGGGGACACGACGAAGCAAGCAGGTCGATGCACTATATAGCCTGGAAGAAATTCATGCTACCCAGGAAGGAGGGTGGGTTGGGCTTCCGCAATCCCAAATGGGTCAATGATTCTCTTATTGGCAAGCTCCTATGGAGATTCATAACCAATCCACACCAGCTTTGGGTCCAGATACTCACTGGAACATACTTACAAAATCGATCAATTTGGCACATCACAAAATGTAAGAGTGCTTCACCTACGTGGGCAAGTTTACTTGATGCTCGTGTATATCTTGAAGGGAAAGTCCTTTGGAAAGTGGGGAAAGGTTTCATACATATTTTCAACGAACCATGGGTTCCTGGGTTGCCTGGATTCAGGGTCAGTGCCCTCTCTGATACTGAATACACTCCCAGGCTTGTTCGTGATCTCATGGATTCAAGTGGTCATAACTGGAATGTTCCTCTGATCCATTCTCTTTTCCCTCCCTGGGAAACGAAGGCCATCATTGATATCAACCTCCAGGCGGGAGAGGTAACTGACAAGCTCATTTGGACAAGCTCCAAAACGAGTGAGTTTTCTTCCAAATCCCTTTACGAATCTATACGATGTGGTCTTCCTTCTTGTTCGTCTGATTCTGGCTCTATGCTCAAATGGGAGCGTATTTGGAAACTACCATTCATTCTCCCCCGCATCCAGATGTTTGTGTGGCGGCTGTGGCACAATGGACTTCCCCTGTTCTCTACTATCAATAAGAGAAACTGTCAGGTGAGTCCTTTGTGCCCGTTTTGCCAACTTGAGGATGAAACTGTGGATCACTTGTTTATTCACTGCCATATTGCCAGGGAGGCTTGGTTTATAAGTCCCTTGGGAATGCGCACAGATCATTGTGTCAGCCTTCATTCCCTCTTATCTGCTTGGGTAAACGAAAATTTCGATTGTGATGTTGTCCGGATGGGGGCATCGATACTTTGGGCTATCTGGAAATCTAGAGGGGATTGTGTTTATAGAAAAATTGCTCCACGTCCCCAGTATATCATCAAACATGCTATGAACCTCCTTGCGTTGCACACTGAGGAGCTCCAAAACAAATCAAAGGAGATTAGCAACCTGAGGCTTGAGGCCGATGATGGTAATATATGGCAGGCGCCTCCCCCTGGTTCTATCAAGATCAATGTCGATGGGGCGACATCCCCGGTAGGCAGCGCTGCTGCTGCTGTTGCCAGGGATGAATTGGGATCCTTTATCATGGCTGAAACAAAGTATCTCTTAAACCACAATCCTATTGATCAATGTCTCCTAGCTGAACTGGAGGCTATTAAGCTTGGGATTGGATTAGCTCGACTCATGCCTACAAGTAATATCATCATTGAAGGAGACTCTATGGTGGCTCTCCAGATTCTCAAAGGGGAACCTCGATTAACTCCATGGCGACTGCTGGATTTGGTTGCTGACATTCAAAAGGATTTGGCTGGTGGCCAAGCCGTTCAACTCCTATTTGTAAGAAGAAGAGGAAACAACGTCGCTCATGTTCTTGCCGGGGAAGCTCGACGTTCCCTCACTTCTGAGAAATTTTCTTCGCCTCCTCATTGTATTATCCAGCCTCTCACTGAGGACTGCTTTATGACTGTAAACAATTCTGATTGATTCAATAAATGCCTTTCTTTTCAAAAAAAAAAAGGTGAAAATAGGAAAGAAAATAGCTAGCTCTCAGAACCTATGTGATTGATTTTCTCTTATTTTTTTCCTAGCATTTATCACAAAAAATTACGGCAACAATAACTCTACTCAAATATGTTATTGACTATTTTATCTATTATTTTTGGTTTTTCATGATTTTATTTTATTTTAAAATGTAACTACATTATTGGAACACTGATATATATTTTTATTCCATTACTGCATCAACAAAAACACTCGAAGATAAATCAAATAATCTTTCTTGAATGATTTTCTTGTTTTACCAAATATATGAAAGAAAATCTGACAAAATTCTAATTTTTCTTTCTCATAAAAAGACAAAGGCTAATTATATTCTTCAAATGTGATGTTTCGATCTTTATCTGGAAACACTGTTGTGACAAAATTGGATTACAGAGAGTTGACGCAGAGAGTTTACAGGCTATAACAGATGCTATCCTGACTGTCAGCCCCAGTTTTTCAAAATTTTTATTAATCAGTATTAAATTGGCCATTAATGATTATTTTAGTATTAAAATATTTTATAATAATTATTAGGAATTTTTCCTGTATTTTTAAATGATTTTAAATGAGTTTTAAATACAAAAATATCAATTTGTAATTTATTTAAATGTTTTAATATCATTTTGCAATTTTTAGAATTGTTTTAATATCAATATGCAATTAACTGAATTGTTATTATAGCAGTCTGCAATTTAGAATTTGTTTTAATTCTTTTATGCAAATTATTATTTGCATTTACTACTGATTTGGACCTATTTGTAAATCCTAAGTTTCTAGGGGCCCTAGTGTAATTTACCAAACCCCCCCCCCCCCCCCCGTCACACTCTCTCTCCCCTGACTCGACGCTGCCCCGACGACCGACCTACGCTGCCCCCCGCCGAATCCGGCTGCCCCCCGACCGACCTAAGACCCTATTTAAACTCCCCTCGTCTCCCCCGACCTAGCTACCACTTCCCCCGACCACCACGACCTCGTCCTGACCCTCTTCTTCCCCAATCACCCTCGCCGGAACCCTAGCTCCGACGAACCCCGTTCTCCCCATCCCGACGACCTCGCCGTGAACCACCACCACCAATCGGTTCGCCCTGACGTGCTGGACGCAGCGCCACCCGAGCGCCACCGCCCCGACCGCTCCTCCGCCCAGTCGCCACCCCGACAGCAGCCCCGACCTGGACACGTACGTGTCATCTACTCCCCCCGTGTCCTGTTGTGTCTCGTTTTCGTGTATGATGTTCGCCAGGACACGACGACCCCAGCCCCGTACTTGGACACGCGAGCTAGGACGCGTGCGTGTCGTGCTAAGCGTGAGACACAGACTCCTGTGTCCCTAACTGTCAGGACACAGGACTGTGTTTTATATTTTTTTTTATTTATTAATATCACCTAATCAGAAATAAAACTAACCCTAAACCTATCTCTAACAAAGCGGGCCGCTGGCCCACTGGCCAGCGCGTAAACACTAAACCCCCCCCCCCCCGCTGGCCGAGTTCGAATCCCCCCCCCCTTTTTCCTTCTGTCTTCTTTTCTCTTTTCTTTTTCTTTTTCTTTTTCTTTTATATATATATATATATATATATATATATATGTATATGTATATATATATTAGTATATATAAATATATGTATATACTGTATTTTACAGTATGTATGTATATATGTATATATTTTATGGTTAGTAAATTATATGTATATATGTTAGTATTTATATATATATATATGTACACATATGTATATGTATATATATTTTCTTGTATATGTATATATATTATTATATACATATATATATACTTTATAAATTAAGTATTTTCTTGTGTATATATATATGTACTTTTGGGATAGGTATATAAATATTCTTTTGTATAAATTTACCTTATTAAAATAATAATAAATATTTTGCACTATTACCAACTAGTATTTTTATTGTATTTAAATTACTGCAACCATTTTGATGTCCAAGCCTAGCATGGGTAATTGGGCTCAAATGTGTTTTCACACATTTAAGACCTGTACAAGTCATATTGGACTTGATTCATGGCCTTGGGTCCTGTATTTGAACTTTGGTTCAAATTATATACATGGATAAAATACGCAGATAATTAATTATTGTGCATAGCTGTTTTATGATTTTCTAAAAATACTTAGAGTATTGCTAAAATTATGGAAAAATAGTTTTTAGATACTTTGTTAAGTTTGCTAATTTAGTATAATTTTTGTAGTAATTAAATTACTGTTTTGCCCCTAGTTTAGCATATGAAACAAAAACTCATTTTCTATATATTTATGAAAACTGATTTTTATAAAATATTTCTGTTGGGTAATAAATCCCAGAAAAATTATAATAAATTTCTATAATTAACAAGGTTTCTGTCAGTATATTATTTTGCATTTATCGGAGATTTCTAGTATTTTCTAAAATTATTAGAACACAGTGCACAGAATGTTTATTTTACCAATAATTATGACTAAGTCATGACTTGTGATTTTTTGTGTATTTCTAGTATTTGGATTGCTAACCAGCCTTAATATGGGAGACCCGTGTGTTAGTTTAGATGCCAAATCACTTCACTTTGAACCCCTAGGCTAAGTTCACCTAGCCAATGTCCAATTTGGCCTTCTCACATCACTAGTGTATTTATATTGTCTTGTAACTTAGAGTCTGAGTATATATATGTTTTCAGTGCCAGGACACTCTACATCTTAGCTTTATTGTCATTGCATTGCTTTGCTCCAGGCAAGTACATCTACAAACTCATTTACTGTCTTTTAATGTTAAGTACATGTGACAACCTTGTAAATTACCATTAATCCAGTTGCAAGTCTTTTGTTAAATGTTAAAACACTGTTATGTGATAAAAGAATGTTAATCAACCCATGTGAATGCTGATCCTTGGAGTAGCAAGTCAAATCATAACATGTTTCATACTATTGACAGTTTCCACCATGCTTTACACTATTTCCCGTATCTTTTACATGATGATTACTGGGTTATGAGAGAGTTGATAGTATAGTTACTGGACTCGTGGAATGTACTCACTTACATTGCAGTATACTAATTGTGTAGTTTCTGGACTTGTGGAATGTACATACGTACATTGCAGTAAACTAGCAGTGCGGTTTCTGGACTTGTGGAATGTACATACGTACATTGCAGTAAACTAAGAATATAGTTTCTGGACTTGTGGAATGTACTTACGTACATTGCAGTAAACTAACAATGTAGTTTCTGGACTTGTGGAATGTACATACGTACATTGCAGTAAACTAGCATAGCACTTATTGACCGATCTCATACATGCCCCAGTTTTAATACATAATGTACACATGCCACAATTGACAAGAGTGTCTTAAAATGATAATCAAGTTATACCATGATTTTTCGCTTTATATGATTTACCATGATTCCAGTATGTCTATTTTTCAGTCTTATCATACCATGTTCCTGTTGTACATCTCTTGCATTATACATTCAGTACTTTAGTAGTAGAGGTTGTACTTGCTCCCGTCCTGACAGGATAACGTTGTAGGTATTTTGACCGAGGAAGAAATGCTTTGTGACCCGTACTATGGAGCTCCAGTTGAGGATATTCCAGCAGGGAATCCTGCTTAGCTGCTTAGTTTGACTTAGTGTTTGGTTATTATCACAGTCGCTGTTTTGTACCTTTAAACTGGACCTTGTCTCCAGTCTTACATTTTGGTTTGTATTATTATCAAACTTAGTGGTTTTTCATCTATATAGAAGCTGTGTTGTGATCATTCTTAAACTATCTTAATTATTAGCACATTTATCATTATTACCTGACTGTCTAGAACAGCTTACTGCGCTTTATCTTAAGCGTAGGCTGGACATGGCTCGGCCCGGCCCAACAATTTGGGTAACGGGTCGTGACACTGACACTGAAGACCCAGAGGCCAGATGTGTATAGCATTTCCAGAGCTTATCTTCTATCATCTCTTTGGCATATTTGGCGTGAGCGGAATCGGAGGAT